>JAGFNQ010006139.1:181546-691684 GCA_024364735.1 Boesenbergia rotunda | reverse complement strand
GCCGGCGGTGGTCGTCGGCGCCGGTGTCGGTGGTCGCCGGCGGGCGGTCGGCGGCGGTGGTCGCCGGCGGGCCGATCGGGGCGGTGGTCGCCGCGGCCGGCCGCGGCGGTGGTCGCCGGCGATCGCGGCGGCGTGGTCGCCGGCGGCCGGCCGGCGCGGTGGTCGCCGGCGACGGTGGTCGTCGGCGGCGGTGGGTCGCCGGCGGCCGGCGACCACCGTCGTCGGCGGCGGCGGCGGTGGTCGTCGGCGGCCGGCGGCGGTGGTCGCCGGCGGCCTACCAGCGGCGACCAACGACTGTCACCGCACGACCGACGAGCTTACAAGCTGTAATGTAATCCAGATTACGGAGGTTTTGGTTTGTAATCCAGATTACAAATCATCAACTTCTTTTGTAATCGAGATTACATTACATTACAATCTTAAAGTGATTCCAAACAAAGGAATCCAACTTGTAATGTAATCTCGATTACATTACAGGGTGGATTACACCTTACCAAACGCAGCCTAAATAGGTTGTCTATGCAAATTAATAAAATTTTCTTCAATATTTTAAATTATTTTTGAAATATTT
The DNA here is from genome assembly GCA_024364735.1 of Boesenbergia rotunda. Taxonomy (NCBI): domain Eukaryota; kingdom Viridiplantae; phylum Streptophyta; class Magnoliopsida; order Zingiberales; family Zingiberaceae; genus Boesenbergia; species Boesenbergia rotunda. The sequence continues at coordinate 691,113 of JAGFNQ010006139.1, read as the reverse complement.
TATTATTTTAAAATTTTCATTTCATCCATGCATTGGGCTAAATTGTCATAATTTAAAAGTGTTGTTTGTATTTCTTCTACCGAAATCCGAACCCGGCCCAGTATGGGCTGCATGTCTCATTCGGCCCAATAAAATGCTGTTCCTCCTCTTAACCCTAAATGCACATTATAAAACCCCTCCGCTGGCGGTGGCCTTCCTTTTCGTGGGATTGGAGTTGCGGCGACGATTAGCGAGAGTCGATTCGGGTCGGCGCCGGCGGTGAGGCTGAGAAGAAGTCGAAGATGGTGAAGTTTCTGAAGCCCAACAAGGCCGTCATCATCCTGCAGGGCCGCTTCGCCGGGCGGAAGGCCGTTATCGTTCGGGCCTTCGACGACGGCACTCGGGAGCGGCCCTACGGCCACTGTCTGGTGGCCGGCATCGCCAAGTACCCCAAAAAGGTCATCCGCAAGGACTCCGCGAAGAAGACGGCCAAGAAGTCGCGGGTGAAGCCGTTCCTGAAGCTGGTGAACTACAACCACATCATGCCCACCCGCTACACCCTCGACGTGGATCTGAAGGACATTGTCACCCTCGACGCCCTCCAGACCCGGGACAAGAAGGTCGCTGCTTCCAAGGAGGCGAAGGCCCGCTTCGAGGAGCGATTCAAGACCGGAAAGAACAGATGGTTCTTCACCAAGCTCAGGTTTTAATCTAATCAGCGACTTTTGCTCGTATTTGTGTCTCCGATTGAAGATTTGGACCTTGTCTACTACTGATATTAGCGTGTTATTATGGCTTGTTAGTTTATCATTTGATCATCCTACTGCTGAATCGTTGCTATTCATAAATAGAATCGACATTTAATTTGGTTTGTCGCTTAAATTATCACTGTCTATCAATCATTTTTTATGTAGTTGCGTTTGCATTCTCGATCACCTTGCCGATCATTTACAATAAAAATTCCTTATCATTTCTAGTTAAATCCATTCATGTTCGAGACGTTTGGTTTTTGTTCTAAAGATTACGGATATTATGGCCTTCCTATTAGTCTCTATCAATCGTCAAAACAAGTTGCGTCTGGAGATTGAGTCATTATACGCCATTTAAATTAGGATTGCTTCTAATCATAGTCTTGCTTGTCTCTTCTTCATCATCTAACCATGTTTGTTCTAACTTTGGAATCCTATTCATTCTCTATTGAACTATATATGTGTGTGTGCTTGCGCGCCTTCCATCATTTTTAACTTCATTCACTTTCACTAGATTTACTTTTTGCCCAAGATTACATGAATTCAACTTCATGTCTAAATCAGATTGATTTTATTATATTTATAATGGTATAACTTAGTAATTATAAGCGATCAGATTGATTCTATTGTATACATAAGCGATCTCTTTGAGGTAAAAAAAAATCTATAACATAGTGAATACTTGGTGGATTAAGATGTGAAAAATTCTATAACACATCAAATTTTGCACCCTTTTTTGCTTCATGCTAATTGATGTGTGGAAATTTCTAGCTAGAGCCAAATTGACTATAAACTTCCAATATCAATCCATTGCTTTTAATTTAAATCAGCTAATTTCATCAAAAGATACAAAGGCAACAGCTTACTTGAATGTTGCGGCCATCGAGGCCCAAGGTCCAAAAGGGAAATTGGTTGTTGGTTCGTGAGTCATTGGATAAAAGAATTTTATTATTTAAAAGGATTTTTTTTCTTTTTCCAAAATATCCTTTTAGGGTTTTAAAAAATATTTTCTTTTATGTTTCACATATATTCTGCATTAGTTCCATCTCAGAGTGTTGTGAGCTGTTACTAAATAATAAACTCGAAATATTCTACTACTGTTGCTTTCGAGCCTTGCCCACACGAGCTCTTTGATGCTCAAGTTATAAATTGTGCATGGGATATTTTATTTAATAAGTTATATCAATTTTAAAAAAGCTATCTATATTAAAATTAACGAATAAATTTTATTTAATTTATGTGATAAAAATTTGATATTTGATACCAGTTTTTTTTCAAAAAAATACTCCGAAGCTTGTCTTTGTCAAAGCACACCCTCCCTTTCTCTTTACATTTGCTTCTTCGAGGTTTCCCTTCTCTAGGTGGTTAATCGATACCACAAGTAAAGAGTCCACCTCTCACATTTTGTTGTCAGCTGAACAGGAAAGTAGCACACCATTAATTTCTAATTTATATATATATATATAAATTAATTTGTATTCGTTTGTTTGTTTATTTGTATGTAATCAAAGTCTCCGAGTGGCTGAGAGGGGCCCGCAGCCCCTGCACGTCGAATAACCACTCTACCTTATCCACGTGTCCACATCAGATTTTCCACCAACCGCCGATGATAATCCAAGCGCCGTCCGTTTCCCACCCGCTATTTTAATTCCAAATTGAATCCCCCAAAAACATAATTACTGAGCACAATAAATTACCAATAAACGCATGGACCCCACACTGTCCTCGTCCGGGGCCCGCTCCCTCTTCCTCTTTTCTCTTTATAATGCTCACCGTTTCCATGTTACTCACCTACTCCGTCGAAAACCGCCTCCAACAGCTTCGCATGGCCTCCGGCGAACCACCGCGCGGTCCGCGCAGCCGACCCACCGTCCACATCCCTCCTCTTTGGTCCTTCTCCGACGACATCGCGCCCCTCCAGCGGTTCCTGCCCTGCAACGGCGGCGGCTGTGCCGATTCGTGCGGCGCCGACGAGTTTCGGATGTACGAGTTCAAGGTGCGGCGGTGCGCCCGCGGGCGGGCGCACGACTGGACGGAGTGTCCGTTCGCGCACCCGGGGGAGAAGGCGCGGCGGCGCGACCCGCGTCGGTACCACTACTCCGGCGCGCCCTGCCCCGACTTCCGCCGCGGCGGCGGGTGCCGCCGCGGCGACGCCTGCGACCTCGCCCACGGGGTGTTCGAGACGTGGCTCCACCCGGCGCGCTACCGGACGCAAGCGTGCAAGGACGGCGCCGCCTGCCGCCGGCGGGTGTGCTTCTTCGCTCATTCCCCTGACCAGCTACGCATCGTTTTCTCTCCGGGAAAGGGGGGAAGCGCGAGCGCGTCCCCGAGGTCGACGCTGCTTCCGGCGCTGGTGTCCCCTCCGTCGGAGTTGACGTCGGTGATGAGCAAGCTGAAGCTGAGCAAGGCGAAGTCGTCGCCGCCGCCGTCGAGATGGAGAGGAGACGCCACGTTTGCGGCGGCGCAGCAGTGGGAGGCGCCAGCATCGCGGCGGTGGCAGAGCTTTAATCTTCTCGACGAATGGAAGCAGCAGGAGGATGAAGCGTCGGCGTCGGCTGCGGCGCTGCCGGACTTGGGGTGGGTGTCAGAGTTGGTGAAGGATTAAATCCACATTAACCTTTCGACAATTTTTAAATATTCTTGTCGATAAATAAATCTATTTTTCCCGTCGCTACATTCCGAAGAATTTTTTTCCCCAAGTATTTTTAATTATCCCTTAATTCCCCCATTAATGTATAACCGTTATGTATTTGATCTGAATTTAAGCATAATCATTCACATTTGAGCAATCTATTTGAATTCATGGCGATAAGATGATAATATTCATTTCAAATTATGTAAAAAAATAATAAATCACAAGTAACTATTAATACAAATAATAATCTTAGATGATACTGTATATACTAATCAATTATAAATTCACAATCGATTTGGATTCACAAAGATTATAATAATAAAAGATAATAATGGTAATTTAGACAAATTAAATAAAGAAAGCGTCATTAAAAGAATTACGTGCAAGGACTGGAGTTCTACTTTTGACGTACGCCCACTTCACTGCATGGGGTCTCACTCTCTTTCGCTTTTGCTTTAATTATTGCCACCTTAAAGGAAACCCAACACTCAGAATCACACAAGCTGCCATGGCCTTCCAAAATGGGTGTAGCAATCTGTCTCTGCATAATGCTGGCAACGCACTGCACCTTCCAAGACCCTCCCTAGCTCTCTCCCACCACTACCCATCCAAATCCTAGCAATCTGCCTCTGTATATCAATTCTCAGTCTAACTATGCACTATTTATTCCGGAGACCATGATTTATCTTTTTCGTAATGATTTTGGGACGGGTGCGGCGGGGGCGCTGGGGGCCAGCGATTTCGCCTTTGTCTGCCAAGCAATCTGTCTCTGGGCGGGGACCATGATTTACCTCCCTCGTGATGGCTTTGGGACGGATGTGGCGGGGGCATTGGGGGCGAGCGATTTCGTCGCCTAGCAATCTGTCTCTGCATAATGTTGGCGCGACTCAAACCCAGAACCTCTTAGACAATACCCACATGCACTAACCACTCCGGATCCCCATGGAATAAAAAATTTAATTTAATTAGCTTGGCCAGGATTTGATCCCTCAACCTCATTGTTAGTACTTCAGTCTTGCAACCATGAGGTTGGGGGATCAAATCATGGCCAAGCTAATAAAATTAAATTTTTGTCCCCACGGAGATCCGGAGTGATTAGTGCATGGGGGTGTTGTCTAAGAGGTCCTGGGTTCGAGTCGCGCGAGACGCACTGGATTAAAACTCTGGGCGTTTGGTGTATCAATTCTCGGTCCAACTGTGCACTAATTACTCCGGGGACCGTGATTTATCTCCCTCGTGATGGCCTTGGGGCGGGGGCGCTGGGGGCGAGCGATTTCGCCTTTTTTGCCTAGTGATGGCCTTGGGGGCGAGCAATTTCGCCTTTTGCCTAGTGATGACCTTGGGTGTCCCCACGGGGATCCGGAGTGGTTAGTGCATGGGGGTGTTGCCTAGTGATGGCCTTAGGACGGGTGCGACGAGGGCGCAGGGGACAAGCGATTTCGCCTTTTTTTTGTCTAGTCCTCGTCTTCGGTTGGTAAGGCGTCTTGCCGCTTATTCCGGAGGTCTCAGATTCGAGAGTCGCCAGTCGCACACGCGATAAAAACCTTATTTGCTGGCTTAAATCATCTCGGCCCTAGGCGCCTTACCCGACCAGTAAAACTATGATTTGTCTCCCTCTAGACACCTGTGGAGCAGAGACCAGGCGGCCGCTAAAGTGGTGGTTCCACCTTTTTGTTCCTAGTCCTCGTCTTCGACTTCGCTCGGCCCCAGACACCTTACCCCACCAATAAAATCGTAATTTACCCCCTTAAACATTTATAGGGCCAAGACCAAGGGTCGTTAAAGTGACGATTCCACCTTTTTGCACCTCCTCCTCCTCCTCCTCCTCCTCCTCTTCTTCTTCTTCTTCTTCTTCTAAAAGAGCTCATTCATTCAAAATTGGTTTAGAAAAGATGCTGCCATCCAATCTAGAGTTATGACAGCACGATACCTCTAATAAATTGATCATGTTCAGAATGTAATAGTAGCAACTAGTAATGAGATTGGCCAAGATGGTGTCTAAATAGCTTTGCCTATGGCATCTTGGTTTCATTCATATCGCACCGAGTTTTAGGAAAACCACGAGTAGGGGGATGATTATTATTACAGCAAACATAAATCAAGAAGCTTTTTCCATGAGCTGAATTGGTGCCAAGATGTTGGACTTGCTGGTCTCCACGATGCACCCATTCATCACCATCTCTTCCAGCATGAAGTGCGCCTTCTCGAGATGGAACATGATATCGAGCTCGCACTGCCGAGAGGTGAAAATGATTAATGTGAATCACAGCGATTATGTTGGACAAAGCAGAAAAGAATGGTAACTTACCACATTACCAAAATGGCGGTCCATTGTCTCAACAAACAGATGTATGAATTCCAAGATTGCTAGTTCGTTCTGAAAAAGACAGTTGATATTAGTTAACGAGAGTTCAAAGAGATCACTGAGTATAATTTAGCATCCTCTACACAAATGAACATAACAGTGCAAATGCAATAATGTCTACCGTGCCCGTCAATATTGTGCATGCGGCCGCAAGCCATTTTCAATAAGTAATTTCGCTGATGGACTCTTCCTATTTAGGATCTTCCTGAGTTTGCTGAATAATGTGGCAAAACACACTTTCTTTGTCAAAGGTCCTACTACAATTGGTAGGGGAGCAGGCCTTTGTTTGCTCCTTCCATGTGTGCTCCACCAGAAGCGCACACAATAATGACAGCAGAGATTTACCAGCAGCACTTGTAATCAAACGAGTTATTTTCACCAGTTGCATTACAAGCAGCATCACACCAGAGCCACGAAGACGAAACCAAACAAAGAAGAATAAGCCTTATGTAACGTACAAAAATAGCATATGCAGGTCGGCAGTTTATTTGTCCTCAGCCTCCTGTGGTTGCTTTTCTAACAAAGTACACTAGAAATGCAATGCCATATGCAGGATAGCCTACAACTCCCATTAGCTAGTATGGTTGGCCGCAGCTCTAAGTTGACAGCTAATTGCAACTCTCTAACTTATACAAAACAAAGGGAAGACCCATTTTCTAATCAAAAATACAATCGTGCATTCGAGGTGGTCCTTCAGGACTCCAATGTACTGCTCTAAATTCAGAATGAGCTTGGCAGCAGACCTCTGGCGTCCCATTCTCTATTGAGCTCGAATCCAGTCATCTTATCCATTGAACTAGTGTCATGCTATCACTTCTGGTTGAAGCACTAACAACTTCATATTTGCAAGGAAATGGGAAGCAGCCTTATTTTGTGTCCCTCCTCTATCTAGTTTGGGTACGAAACAGGATTTGGACAAAATTCCGCCAAAAACAGGATGGAAGGGGCCAGAATGAGGGGCTCTTTGGAAATGACAATGCTATTTGTAAGTATCCCGGATAAATTTTGATGTGGTTAACCGAGTTAAAGTTAGATCTTGTTGGTATTTGATCCTTGTGTTTAAGTGTGCAAGAGCTTAGGAGCACAGAAAGTCAAGTGAAAATCACAACGGTCGAGAAGGATGGCACGGAAAGGGAGCCGACGAGCTCGGTACATCCGAGGGACGCGGAGGTCTGCGGAGGAGTACGCCGATGGAGCGAGAAGGACGCGTGCGACGTTCGAGGGATGAGAAGCCGGGAGGAAGCATGCTCAAGGAGAAGGCCGGAGAAAGATTCAGGTGAGCTCAACTCCGGAAGACCTAAAATCACCCTGAAGACCCACCAGAAGACTGGCCCGAGAAGTGTCACGTCAACATTTCGATAAAGTTTCATAGGGGATATAAATAGACCCCTGAACTCAGATCATTCAATCATTCGAATTGTATACGACTTTTGTAAATTATTCTTCATTCTTTCTCTGAGTTCTCAACTATGTAAGAGGTTTCTCCGCCCACAACGAGTGGATCTGGAATTTGAGTTTTCATCGTCTTGGATTAGCAACTTTCCTGGTTGCAACCAAACAAAACCATTTTATGCCTCTCTTTTTCTATTGCTTTATTCATCCATTTATATTATTTGTGTGTTATTCACTGCTATCTTTGTTTAAGTAGACAAAAGATCGTTTTTATTTTTCAGAGATAATTCACCCCTCTTGCTGACCGCACGATCCCAACACTATCATCAATACCTGTAAAAACTTATCCTCTAAACCCATTGATATAAAGGTCATTTGGGAATTGATTGTGCCACTAATGAAATAATGTGGCCATATCACCAAGGGAAACAAATGATTTTGCAACCAAAGGATCACTGTGGCCGCCACCGAGAAGGGGGTCATTGTAGTCGTTGCCAAAGCGATCACTATAGCCACTACTGAGAGATCGCAGTGGATCCACAGGAGGATCACTGAAGTCACCACAAGAGGGCTCGGATACGGAGATAGCTCTTTTACTGTTTCAAGTATCATCCTTCACTCTGTCTAAATGAAAGGAGGGGAGCCCTTCCCCTCTACCTCCCCTTCCCACTTCTTTCTTAGCTTTCCTTCCATTCTCTTCCCTCCCTTCGAAGAAGACATAGCATAAAAGATAAGGAAACACAGTGGAAAAGGGACCATGAAACCCTAGGAGAGAGAAGATGTATGGAATACAGGATCCTTGTAGTAGGCAGGACCAAAATCCAGCCAAGTGAGAGAAGCCTTTAGAAGCAAGAGGTTGGGAAACCATGAGAAGCTCATTATACCTCCATGAGCTGGGCCAAGGCATTACAGGGATAAGTACTTTGGACATATTGAACTAGTTCATGTCATTCAGTTTGCTACTATTAGGAATAAGGTAATATCTCTGCCAGACCCCATCAGTTTAACGGTTTTTAAACCAATTTGTTCTTCCAGTCATAATCCATATCTCAAGCGGAGGGTCCATGGTCACCCATCCATCTCTAGGAACCAACAGTCCACACAACTTATCCCAAGATTGCACAAGACGGTACATGTGCCTAACCCCTTGTTGGTGCAGTTTGTACTAACGGTCAAACTCGTATTTGACGAATGACAAATAGGTTAAAGTTAGGTTTAGTGTTATTTAACCTTCTACCAAGTGTGCAGGTTTGAAAGACTTAGAACCAAACACCAGGCTGAAGTTCAGGGTGGTGGAGTCCTGGCGGGAAATCCAGTTGGGTCTGTGGTGTCTGACAACTAGCTGAAGCCCAAGTTGGTTGAGACTTGGCAAGAAGTCCAGATGAGACATCTGACAGGAAGTCCTGGTGGGTTAAGAGATCGAGTAAAATTGCACAAAGATAAGTAAGGTAAGTCGTTGGAGAAGTGAAACTCGGTGAGGATGAGTCCCCGTTGGGACTTTAGGCACAGTTCAACTTAGAACCATTTTAGAGCTCTAAGTTGAGACCTTAACTAGATCCTGATCTTGGCCTCTTGAGAACACAGGATATATTTAATACTAAACATGTTTAGTCGATTTTTGTACTTGTGCTAACCTTGTCTTGTAGGAAATATCTTGTTTTTGACTAACACATTTTGCATGGTTCAAATTGTAAAAGTCAGGCCTCTGATGAACAGTGTTTGAGGCGCCTCAGGTGGGACTGGAGGCGCCTTCAAGGAGCTGAAGGCGTCTCCGCGAAGCCACTGCTGAAGATAGAAGCTCGGCGGTCCGAGGCGCCTTAGTTGGTAACTGAGACGCCTCACTTCAAATCTGGGATAAACAGCGACGACACAGGCTTCGAATCAGATAGCATTTGCTGAATCTGATGCGCCTCAGATGTCTTATAAAAGAAGTCTTCGACTAAAGGCTGCACATCACTTACATACTTCAATGCTTGTGCTCCTGCGATTGTTCTACTTCCTCGTCTTCTTGTTGTGGTTCTGCTTTGACTTGACTACATTCGATATTGTCAGAAGACCGACGCCAACACAAGAGCCCAATCGACATTATGCAATTGTGTTGGGTAACGAGGTTAATTGCTCTTTTCCTGTACTTAAACTATTCTAAGTAGGAAGTGTAGGGTTGCTACACTTCCTACTCATTTGTACTCAACTACTCTGCCGAAGGTTTTCGGTAGAGAGATTTGTGAATTGTCCATCGGAAAGGTCCAAGGGGCCTGGGCCTTGGAGTAGAAGTCACTGAAGGCTCTGAACCAAGTAAATCTTGGTGTGTTTTGCCTTGGCTTTTCGTTGTCTTATTTTCCGCTGCGCAGACATTTTTCATTATTTTAAAAAGTCATGTGACCACCCCCCCCCCCCCCCCTACATGCAACGATCCTACACCCCTAATATTCATCTTCCTATTTTAGTTAGATTTAGGAACAAAGTAGCTCAATTGATAAGAGAGGGAATTGAAAATGTTGGATCAAAGGAAACGAGCTAGGAGGACAAGAGTATTTCAATGGCGAAAACAAGAGCATTGCCAAAAAGTGAAAAGTTAAAGCCTAAATATACATTGACAAGATCAATTACCATTTAAGCCTCCTTATAAGCTAATGAGAAGTTATAGAAAAACCTTCAAAAATTCATTGATCAATAATCTCCAAAATCCTTACAACAACTTATTTTTCTTCGGCCTTTCATTTACTCCAATCAATCTTAGTGTATAGAAATTTATGAATGGCGTGCATGTTTTTTTTTAACTAAGAATAAAAATCCCAACTAGGGGAAGTTCTACCATGTATCGAAACTCTTGTTTTTGTTATTCTTTTACTAGTAGTTGTATTTTGAGATTCCCACAACAAGAAACTACTGCCACTAGATTATTTTACTCCTAAAAACAAAATTTACCGTTCGAATATATGTATTTCTCATAGTTATCACAAACTCCCGCAGTAGGTGTATTCCATTTGTTGGCATATATGGCCATTAGTGTAAGCTAGATAATTGAGGACATTCTTGCACCACCAAAAAAAAAACGATAGTACCAGAATGTTACAAGCAGGGAAGTATGGATTACCTCATCATTGTCAACTCCTACTAAGAAGAAAAGTGATGCGTAGCGCCTGTACACAATTTTGTAGTTCCGATGCTCAACAAACGAGCACTGCAATTACAGAAAGTTTTTTCAAAAAATAAGTTGGCAATATGCAATATGTATGCAATAGTGTAAATCTGAGCCATTTTAGTCACTAAACTCTTAAAATCCACAGATCTCGTTACGTTAAAATGCATCTAAGTCTAATTAAGTGCCTCCAGTCGCAGCCAACAACATTAGGAAACTGAGGGGGGAAGATAAGCATCAAACTTGGGCAAACAGCAAAAAACACAAAGCCCAAAACTTTCAGAATTAGTTAACTATGACAGCTAGATAGCCCGGCTGTTTTTGTTAGAAACAAAGTCAAATCTTTCAACCCTAATGTCCGTGAGTTTAGAGACATCAAGCTGCAAAAAAAAAAAAAAAAGAAGATAGTTAGGCGTTGCAATCGATCATTACCCACATCAGCGCCTTTGGACATGATTGATGAATAAACGGATCTCGATCAGAAAATCCATTCCTTACGATAGCAAATCCAAGAGACAAATTTCAGCCAATCGTCCCAGAAAACAGATCACCCTAACATGGATCGGGAAAGCTCGCGGTGATAAAGGAGAGAGGAAGGTTTAACCTGTTGCTCGGTGCGGGCGAGGCACTTGCGCACGATCTCGCCCTCGAGGGCTCGGCGTTCGTCGAGGGTGAGGTGCTCCGCGTAGTACTGCGCCAGCCGCGTCTGTCCTTGCTTGTTCACCAACAACACAAATCGGATCCCCATCGAGATCGCCCTCCTCCTCGATCTCCTGCCTCAGCCGCTTCTCTACCTCCTCGATTGCGTGCCCAAACTCTTTTCAACAAAATTTCCATTGACACAGGATTTTCATTTACCCACTCCAAAATTCCAAAAATAGTGTTTTGCCCACTATTGCACAAAAATAAGCCAACCACTCCAAATATCAAATATTAAAATTGACTCCCTAGAGGTTCAAAATGTGAGTAATATATATTTGATGATGAACTTATTTAAATATATTTTTAACCATAATTTAAATTAATAAGTCACAATGGTGTGGTAAAAAACGATTCAACCTTCTTATCAATTCATCCGAGGGTAATATTAAAAAAATATATAAATTATGAAAATTATTAATGTAATCATCAGAAAGAATTAGAATTTTAAATTGGAAAGATCGTATAATAAAAATAATTATTAAATATAATAATAATTTTCTTGATCTTTTAAAATATATAATATATATTTAATTGAAATCTATAAAATATAGAGAAGAACAAAAAATTAAAATTTAATTCTATTTGCACTCTAGACTCCAGAGGTATGGTAAAAAAAAAAAAATCAAACTTACCATTAGACTTGTAAATATGCGATTACTAATAATCTTGCAAAGTAATAAGAATTATACTTAACCGATTCCAAATAGAAAAATTTCAATCATTTCGGTTTATTTAAGAGGGAAAAAATTAGTAAGATATATTTAAAAATATTAATCTGAATTATCCATAAATCTCAATGATCATAATTGGTGTGTAAAAGAACCATAGAATATCAAGAATCTCACATAAATATTCATATTTATATTTAAGAGCAATGATATGCAGCATGAATTTGTAACATGAAATTCAATATTAATGACGTGGCACTTTTTATATACGCATCCGATTGCCACTTGGACACTAACGACGGCCTCCGGCCATCGCCCCGAACAAAACTATACCTTGGGGGGCATAGTGAAACCGTCGGGGATCGTTATAATTAGAATATCACATCATTTATGTTGGATTTCATGCTGCAAATTCTTGTTGCATATCATTTTTTTATATTTAAATATAAATATTTATTTTAACAGAGGTCAAATAATATATATTAAGAAAAAAATTATATTAAAATAATAAAATTTTAGTATAAAAATAATATTATTAAAAATTTTAAAAATCGAAACCCCTGGTCCTACCTTAAATCCACGTCTGGCAGTAATTAATATATAACAACGATAAATAATGATTACCTCATGATTAATTCTCAAATCATAACAAAGGGTGGAAAATAACCATTAAATTACGTAGAGTAGTGTCCCTGTGTAACATGATTGTAATGAAAGACGTTTGATTTACTCTATTTTTTATTTTTATTTTTTTAAATTATATATATTTTTATTTTTTAAAAATGATTTTTTTTTATTTTTTTAATTTTTAAAAAAACACTATATCTTTTTTTGAAAAAGAAAGTTGAAAAATACAAATCAAACACGTTTTCCAGAAAATCACATTTTCTACCGAAAATGAAAAGCAAATCTATTAAATGTCTTTTAGTCTTTACAAGATAGACTGATGATTAATATGTAAATATTCATATTTTAAAATTTAAAAATTATAATTTGATAAAGTTAATACGTCAATATTCCTCCACATTAATTATATTATTTAAGTTAATAATTTTTACCATTTATTTTTTTATTAATCCTAAAATGAATAATGAAACGAGCGAATCAGCTTTTCTCACCGTCCGCGAGCTGATACGGTGCGAAGAATGACCTAGACACAACATCTCATCCGCTCCATCGTTTCCAATCTGAACCGATAATCTGTCGTCCTATCTCATCGGACGGCTCGCAGCCACCGAATTATTGGCCGTTTTCTTTATTTTTCAAATGAACAAGTTTGGCATCGTTCGGAGAGTAATGAAAACCCTAAATCAGTAACCCAGTTTCTTACCTACCTCGGTACTGGTTGTCCCATCAGGGACCACATTGCGCTTTGAATTGATCTTCGACAACAAATTCGGGTGGCAAAAGAATGTGCGCAGATGGATCTCGGTGACTGGACCCCACGGATGTCTGTCACCTTGAAACATACGCGCGTACAGCTTTGGAGCCGGTAATGGAGCCCATGGAGATGCTCAATTAATAATAAGGGAAAGCAAAATTGGGAGGAAAAAAAGAATCTGATTTTCCGGACTCCACCCACTTGTTTAAACCGCAATGAACATTACTCGAATGAGGTCCGCGCAGTGGTGGCTTTACTCGACGCTCAGCTGACTGCGGCACAGTAGAGAACCCTCGAAGGCCGTGCCGCGAAGCCAACGGCACACTGGCGATCGAAGCGTGACAGGATGAGTCCAGGAGGAAGAGGTTAAAATGTCGGCCTTGGTATGAGAATACGGTAAGATCGCTCGCGACGACAGTGGTGAAGGCAGGACGCATTTCGCGAGGATCCCTCGTTTCAAGGAGCCGCTGATTCGATGGGGAGACGAATGGCGATGGTTCCTTCGATCGCCTTCTTGCTCTTGCTCTTCGTTGCCGGTGAGTGCTTTCCAAGATGAACTACTGTTTTTGCTTGAGTTTCTCTACTCGCTTAGGACTTTATATGTGTCAACAGGTGTTAAAGATGCTATCTTTAATGGTGAAATTTTAGATGTAGCTATTGCTTTAGTAGTCTAGGTTTTGTTTCTGTATCTTCTCGATGATTTTTCCAGTCGTTGCTATTTCATACCTGATAGGGTATTCCTCATTTGTTGTGATGTGTCCATCAGGAGCAAAATATTTAAGTGCTTCCCCGTCAAACTCTTTCTTGCTTGAAGTACTTCATCTAAACCTTATCGTACTTCCAGTTGTAACATTTCAGGCTAATACATCATATGCATTTAGATGGAGAATGCATTACAATGACAAAGAGCTGCAGAACAATTAGGGCCCAAAGCGGAAGAGATTCATCTTCTTTTTATATATTCAAATTAAACGAAGAAGATAATTTATTTTTGGAGTTTTTTTTGGTCAATTGCTGAGCTGAACTTTATACAAATGTGATATGTTCTTCCAACACTTGTCCCACAGTTCCTTGTAATGGAAGCAAGGTTGGTGTGTGCTACGGTCGCAATGCTGATGACCTTCCAACACCGGACAAGGTTGCACAGCTGATCCAGCTTCACTCTATCAAGTATGTTCGAATCTATGACTCCAACATACAGGTAATCAAGGCATTTGCTAACACAGGCGTGGAGCTCATGGTTGGTGTTCCAAACTCGGACTTGCTCCCTTTCTCACAGTACCAATCCAATGTCGATACTTGGCTCAAGAACAGTATACTCCCCTATTACCCAGCAACAATGATCACCTTCATTACGGTTGGAGCTGAGGTCACTGAGATCAAAGACAATGTTTCAGCTTTGGTGGTACCTGCCATGGTTAATGTTCTTACAGCACTTAAGAAGGTTGGCTTGCACAAAAGAATCAAAGTATCTAGCACGCATTCTCTTGGAATTTTATCCAGATCATTTCCACCTTCAGCTGGGGCTTTTGACAGTAAATATGCTTTCTTTTTGAAGCCAATGTTAGAGTTCCTTGTTGAGAACAATTCTCCATTCATGGTGGATCTCTATCCCTACTATGCTTATAGAGAGTCGCCTAGCAATGTCTCTTTGGACTATGCTATCTTCTCTTCATCGGCAGTTGATGTAATTGATCCAAACACTGGTCTAGTGTACACAAACATGTTTGATGCACAGTTGGATTCTATCTTTTTCGCTCTAATGGCATTAAACTTTAGAACATTGAAGATTATGGTCACTGAATCAGGATGGCCAAACAAAGGTGCTGCTAAGGAAACTGCTGCAACTCCGGATAATGCACAGACTTACAACACCAATCTGATTCGTCATGTCGTCAATGATGCTGGAACTCCGGCAAAGCCAGGGGAGCAAATTGATATCTATGTTTTTTCATTGTTCAATGAGAATAGGAAACCAGGTTTGGAGTCAGAGAGGAATTGGGGTCTGTTCTATCCAGATCAGACTAGTGTGTATAGTCTTGATTGGACTGGTAGGGGAAATGTGGACATTGTTACTGGGGCAAATATCACTAGTTCTAATGGTACCTGGTGTGTGGCTTCAAGCAATGCTTCAGATGCAGATTTACAAAATGCACTGAACTGGGCTTGTGGCTCAGGCAATGTTGATTGTTCAGCTATTCAACCTAGTCAGCCATGTTATCAACCAGATACATTGGCTTCTCATGCATCTTATGCTTTCAATAGCTTCTATCAGCTTAATGGTGCTACTGATGTTGCTTGCGACTTTGGAGGTACAGGAGTAAAAACTATCAAAGATCCAAGTAAGTATGCCTTTATTCTATGTTGAATTATCCTGAGTTTAACGGCAGTTTTTTGAATTTTTCTGAACTTGGGAAAAAATCTTGCATACACCTAAATCGATGAGGCAAACCTTTACTGATACCTAGTTATGGGAAATTACTCAAGTTTGATAGCATAATGATGAAATCAACAGGGGATTTAAAGGGCTTACCTACAAGATTGCATGGTTATTTATATAAATTTTAAATGGTTACTATGTTTCCGAAGGTGTAAAGGGTCATGTACACCACTCTTAGTGGTAGTGTATTGTGTTGAAACTTGCCACGCTTCAAAGGGCCAGGAAAATTGACACGAAGATAATTTGTTGTTATATATTGACATTAATATTTTACTATTTTACTATTAATCTTTATAACAAATATAAATTGATAACTTTAGGAGAATATAACATGTAATCAATATTGACAAACTAATATAACTACATATTATAATTAACATTAATATAACTGATACATATTATATATACATAAGTATAAATTTAAATTCTAATAAATATCAATGTAACTTGTCTAAGAGTATTAAAGATAATAGGGATATCAGTGCAGTGGATTTATTCTCAGATTGGTGTTGGTTTAGATGTTCATCATTAGAATAATATATAACCATGTATAGGTATTTTAACAAGACAATACAATATTTTATTCCTACACCTTCTACATGGAACCAAACACTCCTTTTATAGTTAGGGTTTTGAAAAATATTCCCTGAAGGTTACCTTTTCCGTGTTCTTCTTGTCAATATCTACATCTCACACATGCTTATAGCAATGGGCCTCTTCTCCTTCCCTCTTCTCACAACAATTGTTCTCATCTCATCCATGTGCCCAGTGTTCTTTTAGATGAACATCTAGGGCATCCACTTGCATATCTGGAGCCACCCACTTTTAAACAAGCCACTGTTGCCCTATAAAAGCACTGTTGTCATTGCCTCCAACCTACTATCTCAGTGTGATGCTCTTCATGTGTGACATGCTTTCACCCTCCACACTAACTTCCGTTATTTTTTCCTTCTGTACGCTGCAAAGAAGCAAGTCATAGCAACCCTCATGAACTTTCATTGTCCATCTTCATCACTGCCAATCAAACTGCCATCTCCAGCTCACATCCTGGCCTTAAGCACCAATTCAGCTTGTTGAGAGTAAGGGAGAATTTGTGGGGCTAAATATCTCACCAGTCTTGTATTGATACTGCTTTTTATTACCAGTGCTCAATCTCTACCTCGCATTGATAACCTTCACTGTCTCTTTTATGTGGTTCGAATCTATGTGTAAGATGGCGTGGGAATAAATTTCACTATATACCTTGGCAAATGAAAGAAACTCTTTTTGTTCAAGTTCTCTACATGATCGACTTGGAAACTAACATATGAAATTATATATTGACGTGCTAATGAAATTATGGAAATCATAGTGTATGGTAATCAAATATCTCATCAGCTGTGGTGAATATTTCAGGACCGGTTTTAACAGTGAGCAGCAAGCTTCATCCAACGTCATTGGTGGATCCTTTTCCTCATAATCCCGTTGCATCTTAGCTTCTCATTCTGGGAGATCCAGTCCTACCTCTGCTAAAAGCCATCCGTCCCTTTCATTCATTTTCAAGCCCAGGACTTCTGCCTGCCCTGCCTGCCGTCTCCTTTATCTGCTGCCTTCTTTGTTGCACAACTGATTTCTTCTTTAATTTGTTACACTGCCCTCTATCTATCTCTGTTTGGAAGGCTCTTGATGTTAGCGAATTTGATTTCTTTGTTTTCAGCAAGCTTACCTTCTTCTTACTGGCTTTATTCAAATTACATTGCAAATGGGAGCCCTTAATCATTCATCTTCCTTAAGATGCTCTTCATGTTTCTGTACTCTAGCCTTTTCTGCTTCAACCTGCACACTCTGTGTCTGTCTGTCTCATCTTTTGTCTTTATACTCTCTCTTTGTGAGTATATTGATCTGAGGTTGAATGGATCATCGTCTATCTTCTCTGTTCAAGGGTTACATGAAAGTATTATTTGTGGGGATTCATTATTGTCGTGTTTAGCATGTGGTTTGCATATGAGAGTTCTAATTTGTGTAACAAGCTCCCCATTGAAATTATCTATGCTCTACTTTTAGGATGAATGGTAAGAATATTAGACTCGAATGGATATATTGCATTATTAACAAGTAAAAGAACAGGATTATAGCGTGGGGGTTTACATAGCATTCAGACTGGAATGGTAGTCATTTAAATTTTCGAAAGGGCTGCAAGCTCATTTAATTTACTTCGAGGATATTTATGGTATTCGGACAAATTGAAAACTAGGTGTGATCGTTTGGAAATACGTGTGGATTACAAATATTTGCCGAAGAAAATCCATCTATTCTACTGAGCTTTCTGAACAGAGTACTGAACCAACAATTTCTGAACGAACTCAACTTTTTAGTCTTAATAATTTTTTGGTTCACCAAAATTGTAATTCTGTTGCAGGTTATGATGCATGCGTTTATTCAACCTCGAGGTACGATAATTTCTCAGCCAACTTCACTAGATTTTTACCAACTTTTTCAAGTAATACCCTTTCTGTGTTCTGTGTCTCACAGTAAGATGGGCACTGGGAATTCTACTACATCAGCGGCTCTAACGTCTAGTTCAGAGGATAGCGATACTTCGTGGCTAAAAGAAAGCCTGCCTTTCATGTTCACTCTATTGTTTATCTACATTGTGGGCATTGTCTCTCATTAAGATAAATCTTCTGTTCCCTGAGATCGCGATAAATGGATTATCGTGGAGTTGTGAAATCATCGTTGGTGGGCAATCCATTGTAGAATACTGTCGCTGTAAGAACACCCTGCTTATCGGTATGTGTATCAAATATTAGTGATAAAGTGTCGTAAAGAATTCTTAAGGTTACGGATAGTTGCTTGGTTTCATGTTAGAATTTCCTGTCAATATACCATAATTTAAGTGTTTAACCTAGTATAATGACTTTGTTATGGTTTAAATTAGTATAACGACTTTGTTAGGAGGACTTTAACTTCATTGCTATAGTTTTACATGGAGAAGAGTATTCTTAAAAATATTGAAAAAAAATTGAGTTCTTATGCTTTTGGATTCTCAAGGTTTTGTTTATTAGTTTGTTTTTAAACATGAATGAAATTAATAATAAACCCAATGTAATTGTGAGATTATTGTTCTGGTAATATCTAATATGTGTTAGAAACTCATGATAAATGTATATTTATAATTATTTCTCTTATTCGACAAATTGACTGAACGAAAATGTGGACTGGACTGGTAGCATGTTAATTACGAAAAAAAAGGTTAATATAAATATTAAGGTATAAAATAAAGCTTAAAACTGTGTTTTATAAAAGCTATACTAAATTAAATAAATATTTAAAATTATTTCTTAAAATGCAACCTGCTCATGCAGTCGAGCACATACTGCGCGCGTAATATCGGCGGTCTCGATCTCACCGCGCGTAATATGGGCAGTCTCGATCTCACCGCAAAGCTCTGGGGATGGAGACAGAACGAACGAATTTTATGTTTTTTATACTCATCATGAATTATTATATACATGAATTTTACTATACTAGGAATCTTATCGTACAAATTCCATATAAATTTTAATTATTTTTTAATTTGAAAATTTTATTATACTTAATACTATAATTCAAATAGAAAAACTAAATTCTAAGATAATCGTAAACAAAAAAAATAAATAAAAAAAAAATCAAATACACTAATTGTGCATGAGTTTGTACGTTAAGATCCGTAACATAAAATTTTTGTTATATACATATTCATCTTTTTATAATTATTGAATATTTTATTTTCATTTGAGAATATATCGCTTCACGGATATGATATCATGGTTAATCCTCCCATGATAAATTATAACGATTGATCAAAAATTTTAGATTCAACTTACCTGACCGTTAATCATTATAGGATTTAATATCCATATATTATCTATCTTCTTATCATTATTTATAACGTTTTGAAAAAAAATATTTTTATGAATAAATATTTATTAAATTTTTATACATGTATATTCTTCCTCAGCTCTTTTAATCGGATGAGAATATTTCACGGAAAGAAAAATGAAATGCATATTAATGATTAGATAAATAGGCAAATTAATTTTTTTAGAGACGAAAACGTCGAGAAACTGCTAAAAATTTCCTTTCCTAATAAAAAAATATATAGAGAGAAAAATATTATCTCATGAACGTTATTATTCTATCCAGTGCATTTCATGCACATCTCAAATACTTTTTATATTTAATATTATAATTTAACTTTTAAATTTTAAAAATCAAATTTTATTTAAATAAACGAGAGCTAAAATTAATAAATTAAAAAAAAACTAACTAACAATCAACCTGGACGAACGAGATATTTATATATTGACGATCTTTTAAAAATTAATCTTACGTATATAGAAAAAAAATTCATACAGATATATAAATAGCAGATGTATAATAAAGTCAATAATATAAATCAATATTTCTCGGAGATTATCCTTAATTATTATGTTAAAAATCTTATATATTCATAATCTATATTAGACCCTAAAATTATATATATATATATATATATTATATATATATTTTATATATATATTTTATATATATATATATATATATATATATATATATAATCTTAAAATATTCCTATTCAAATACTTAATTATTTAATTAAAAAATCTTTTGATATTCTCTCCGTTTATATCGCATGACAATTTTCAACTAACTCTAAACAAATTTATCAACCCTACTTTCCCGCCCCCGCACGTGCCACCAACGCGACCTCTACTCCGTCTTCACGTGAAAATGGGACCACCCCACCGTTCAAATAATCACACACTCCTCTCTTTCTGTGCTGTGGCTCCCACAGCACTATTTAGAATCAGCAGCGGAAGCAGTTGGCGCCTGGGATCGCGAGGACACCTAAATCAATGCCCTATTCATATCCTACGCTACTGCCAATTGTATGTTATTTTATTGATTATTTTTAGGCATCAAATATATATATATATAAAAGAAAGATAAATTATTGATTGTGATTTAGGAAGTGAATTATTTCCTTTTTTTCTTTTATGTTAAGGATCAAACTCTCCTAGAGTTAATTTTGAAGAACAGAAAGAAAAAATAGGACAGAGAGATGAGATGCTTGAAAAAAAGGAGCATGTCGTGAAGTCCAAATTTCTTCAAATTAATGCCTACGAGGTAAATCGCCGGAGACGAGAGGCGTCTTTAGATGAGGTGTCGGATGTCCGGGCCGTGGATCAAGAAGGAGGCGGGAGGAATGGGCGGGAGGGAATCGAAGAGAGCGGTGGGGCCGGCGGGCGGGGCGGCCAGTTCGTCGAGTTCCTTCTGGCGGCGGAGCTCGAGGACCTTGCGGTGGGAGTTGGAGTGCTGGGAGACGACGAAAGTGGGGCTTGCGGCGGGTCGGTACTCCGGGACTAGGCGGCCGGACTTGAAGCGGACGCCGCAGGCGTTGCAGAGCGTCTTGGGGCCCATTGGCCCCGTCCGCCACTGCGGCGTCTTGTCGGTCTGGCAGTGGACGCAGCGGCGCCCGTCCGCGGAGGCCAGACCGGCCGGCTCCTTCCTTTTGGAGGCCTTCTTGGGCGGGCCGCGGACGCGGCCGCCGGCTGGCGCTGCGATGAGCTCCGAGTCAGGGGACGGCGAGACGAACGGCGACTGGGATACGGCCAGTAACCGGGAGGACCAGTTACAAGGGGCGACGCGGGAGCGCTTGCTCCGCGCCTTGCCAGGGACGGTCGCCTCCGGACGGAAGGTGGTAATCTGCTTCTCACCGCCGCCGACGGAGTACTCTGCAAGCCTGCCGGCGGTTGTGACGGTGGCCGAAGAGGAGGACGAGGAAGAGGCAGAGTTGACGCCATTTATGAGGTGCATCTTGTACAGGTCTTCGCTGGAGAAGGAATCCTCAAAATTGGACACCGCCATTTCCAGCTCCGCCAACTCATCGTACTGCTGCAACCAAAAAAGAAAATCAAATGAAATGAAGGTGAAAAGGCCTCCAGTAACGGGAAAAAGCATCTTCCTTCCAACTTTCCATTTCTAGAACAAAATTATCTTCCCAAGCATCAAGGTCTATATCAGTGGGGACGTTTCTTCATAATTGTTTCAGTTTTACCTAGATCGAATGTAATAGCAAACCCTGAAATGAAATTAATTGGAAATTTAAAACAGAAATTTCCAGCACAGTGACGGATTTCATTCGTCTGCTGTTTGCGCATTTTGAAACAATTCCATCACAAGAAGCTGAAAACAGATCTCTCTTCCCAGATCGGTAGTTTAATTGATTTCTTATCACAGAAAGACATATTTCAAATTATGAACGTTAGACGATCAGCACATAGACATAGTAAACCGATGTTACAACTTGAACAAAAATGGAATTACCGGTTCACAGAGGTCGTCGGAGAGGCTGGCGTCGGGGATGCTCCTGAAGGCGAGGCCCTCGGGGTAACGCTGCTCGAAGCCGGACAGGGAGTTGCTACAGCTGTCCACCACCGTGACGGTGGAGGAATCGGTAGAGTTACCCACCGTACCATCGGATCCGCCTTCGTCGCTTCCTGCGGCGACCCACCCAAACTCCTCCTCCTCCTCCTCCCCATCCCCGTCATCCTCCTTGGAAAAATCTAGCAGGTCCTCGACGGCGAACTGGTCCACCCCCCCTCCGGCGTCCTTTTCCGGTGCGCAATGCGAGTTCCCGGCGCGCCAGAAACCGGCGGGTATGTACTCCGGCGCCTCCATTTCGTCCTCCAACTTAGGGTTTACCGAGAGAGAGAGAAAGAGAGGATTGATTTGCAGGTGGTCGTCGCAAACGCAAAGGCGAGACTGGCGTTGTAAATAAAGCGAAAGGGTAAGTTAAAGTTAATTATTTATGCGCGCGAGGAAAGAGTCCCCTTCTTCACCTCCATCGAAGAGTTCCCTATGAAGTAACCCCGCAATGCCCAAACTACCCCCACCCTCGTCGTCAATTAACCGTTGCGCCATCCATCTCCGTCAACCCCGTTAATTTACGGCTCTCTCTTCGTGCCGCCCACAAAATAACGGACCAAACGCCGCGTCAGTTTCCTCCCCTGAGGAAAGTTAAGGAATTTACAGGTCTCGCAGCAATTTAGCAGGAATAATCGAAAAAATATTTTAAATTATTATTTAAATTGGTCGAATTAAAAATAATGAAAATCTTTTTTTAACGAGGGACATTTAGGGTAATCCGTCTTCGAAAGATCAGTCACCCACGCTTTAGCACGACGGTTACAGCTCGGACACGGACCGTCCGACCGCCACGTGGGCAGTGACCAGAGGTCGCTGTCGGTTCCCGTTATCTTTTCAAATTTTTATTTTTCGCGTCCATATCCGACGTGGCGCGAGTAGGCTTTTCCGGCTCGATTCCCGCTCCTCCACACGCGTCATCCATCCAGTGGCAGGCTTCGATAGCTCGACGGTGCTGATTCATGTTCAGGTTTAAGGAAGGAGAGGGGAAGGGATGAGCACGTGATTGAGCCTTCCGCGATCACGTGCGATGGAGCCGATTCGGGTAAAGCGCCAGACGGTGCGGCGGTCGACCCACGCGTCGGCCGGCTATTGAGTTGGGCTGCTTCCACGCGATTTTTGCGCACGTGCTCGGTCGGGGTCACCTGCAGGGCTCGTGGCCGACTCTAGCGAGGAGCACGTGTGAGGAGCGACATGAAAGGATGGGAACTCATAATTAGGCATGGGCATATTCGTCTTTTTGGTTCGGTCAATTTCATATTTTTGTTATTGCATTATTTTGCGTGGGACGTGATCCCATGCGAGAGGATGATGTCAGCAGGCCAATTTTATTGATGAAAATAATAAATAAAAAATAGATATAAAAAAAATACATTCAAAGGCTAATTCTGAGTTTGAGCCCATTAAAAGCCCATAAGCGACATCGATGAGATAGGGTTCGAACAATATATTAAGGCTAGGTTAAAATTGAGATTGGGAGGCGATCTCCTTCGGCTACCAAGCGGGGCGGCGATGGCGATCCTCATCCTTTCCCCTTTCTGCTCCTTTCTAGATTTTGGATGTAATGGTTTGCTCACAGTTCAGTCTTCCCAGTGTAGAGGAGGCCATGATGAAGAAATTCACACTCGTGAAGACGCTTTCTGCGCATGATTTGTGCAATACTAATCACTACGTTCTTGCTGAGCCTTCTCTCTGGTTTCCTTTTTTGTTTTATGATTTGTGTTTTGGAATCTGGTTTTCTTATCCGATTTGCAATGTGCCATCGTTTTATTTCGTTTTCCTTGGATTTATATGCCTTATTGTTTGCGAGAACATTTCGATCGCATTGCATACATTTGGGTATAATAAGATTCTACGATTTGCGTATGTTTTCTGAATAGCAGATGAGGGAGAAGCGTATATAAGGGAAGAGGACCTACATTAATCACAGATGAGGGCTGTTGAAGGTGCTTTACTGATTCAGAGGAGTTCGACATCAGTCCATGACAGTTAGCTGGTAGCTTCTTCTTCTTTTTTCCATGAAGGTGTTTCATCAGTAGCTCGACACTCAAACGAATCATTGTCTCTCTTGTCTTCACACATTTTCCTTACTCAAAAAGGTTTGATCTTTCTCCATCACTTAATCTTTGCACGCATTATTTCAATTCAATTCCGGTTTTCAATCTTCGTTGTAATCTGAATCCTGAATAATTTGTAATCAGATTTGCCACCCTTTTTTAGCAGAAGCACAAATCGAAGGCTTGGAGGCTCATTGTCAATGCTTTAAATGCCTACCGAGTTCAAAAACTGTGCGAAATTGGCACGTCTTCTTGCCTAGCGATGGCGGCCTCCATTTCTCTCATTGGAGTCCCGATCAAGGAAGACGGATATGTTTTTCGTATATTTAAGACGATTTATGAGACGGCAATGATAAATAGAATCTTCGTGAAATTTATTGCAAAAAAAGAGAGAAAGATTTAGTAAATTGAATTAGGATTTCATAAACTAGGTCTTCTTAAAATGAAAATTTTGAAATTTAATAAACCAATTAAACTTTATAAATTAAAGTTTTCGTATATAAAATCTTCATTTTATTAATAAATGTATTTAGTTATTTTCTAAATCTTAATTATAGTTATATTTTGTAGTTTAAATGTGGATTAAGCATAAAGTTTCTACTAAACTCTTTGACAATTCTCATCTAGCCAAGAAAATATGTTTGGCCTATTAAAAATAAAGTTGCTATTTATCCCAAAGAAATGTAAGTATAAACATAAGTCATGTACATTGAACATGATGTTTCAATATTGAATTCTTTGATTTTTCAAAAAGTCAGTACATCTTTGTTGAAAATCAAAGAATGAAGAACTGAAAGAATGTAGAGATGTACTTTAATAAATCACACTTGTTCATTCTATTCAATGAATGAAGGTTTAGATGCTGGATTCGACGGGGTAAGGCAAACGAAACTTCTATTCCAAGTAAGAGTGCAATCAAGTCAAATTAAGTCTTGAGTTTAAGTTCAAAAATAAAATTTTTGAACTTGTGTTATTTTGACTTGAACATAATTGAATTATTGTATAAAATAACTTAATTTGAGTGTATTTAAATTTTAATGATATATAAATAAATAAAAATTACTTCCAATGTAACAAAAGATGATTATGCTCGTTTAGTCAACGTGATCAATTCGAGCTCATCTGATAACCCGTTTGTGAATAAAATAAAACATTATTTGAGTTCCGTTTGAATTTGGTAATTTAAAATTGGAATCACTATTTTTGAGTCAGCTCCAAAGCTTGTGATTAGGCTCAATTATTGCTCTGTTAAAAGTCTTCGCCCCTTAATTACTCTCGCCACGCATTGTTCTTCATAACCTGATCAGTCATCAGCTTTATTTCCAACCTTATCGATTTAAGCACTTAATTATCTCCAATATTAAATAAATCTCTACCTGTCGTCTCCGTTTTCCGACACATGGATCATCTTTCACGATCACTCAGCCGCCCAGTTCATCCATTTCAACACATTTGAAAAATGAAGAGCTTGGTTGGTGGCCTAATGGAGATCGCAATCCCAAACCAATTTAAAGCGCGGGCGATCACTCTGTGCTCACGCTGCATGGTCAATGGCGTCTCTGTTTTCTTCCCTTGCATTGCTCTTCTTCTCGTTTCTTTCCGGAGTTTGCTGTTTGGAATATCGCATACTGGTCGGCTCAGAGCTTTCCGCCGGCGGCAATGAATCGTGGGTTTCTGAGAATGAGATCTTCGCGTTTGGGTTCGCGCAGAATTCAGCAGGCGTTCGCGATCAGTTTCTGTTGGCGATTTGGTATTATGGGCTTCCGGATCATCCGACCGTTGTTTGGTCGCCGAATAGGTGGATTTCTTGTTTCGATCTTGCGTGTCCGATACTTAGTTTTTGATCTTTCTTGCCGTTCTGATGGATGCAGAGGTTTTCCGGCGAGCAGAGACGCGGTGGTGCGGCTGGAAAACTCCGGGGAACTCGTGCTCAGAGACGGTAACGCCGTTCTGTGGACCTCCAACACTTCCCGCTTTAATCCCAGCTTCGGCGTAATGTCGGACTCCGGCGACTTCGTACTATACGCCGCCGCCGACGGCGGCGGGAATGTCACGGGCCGGACTGCCGCCGCCGTGTGGCAGAGCTTCTCCTACCCCTCTGATACTCTCCTCCCCGGACAAAAACTGACGGTGGACCTCGCTCTCACCTCAGCCACGTCCTCCTCCGGCCACTATGCCCTCCAAATGCTTCAGCAGAGGACCTCCCTCAGCCTCGCCCTTGCCTACGTCTCTCCGACGTCGAACTCCAACTACTCCTACTGGTCGAGCCCAGAGATATCGAACGCCACCGGCGAGGTTATCGCCGTATTGGACTCGTCCGGGAACTTCGGCGTCAGTTACGGCGCTTCGTCCGCCGGCACGATGTATATCCACAAGAACGACACGCAGTCCACGTTTCTGCGCAGGATCACGCTGGGAAACGACGGGAATCTGCGGCTCTATCGATTGGAAGCGAACAAGAAGTGGGCGGTGGAGTGGACCGCCGTGTCGAACCCATGCACCGCCGCCGGAATTTGTGGCAGTGGCATCTGCAACCTAGACTCCAGCAACAACACCTTCAGCTGCACGCCGCTGAAGCCGGTGAACTGCAGCGGCAGAAACGGCGGCCATATCAAGATGCAAACCATGCCGCAGACCAATTACTACTTCTCCGGCAAGTCCACGATCTCGAATTACAGCGGCGACGTCAACGGCACGGAGTGCTCCCGGCATTGCTCCGACGACTGCGAATGCCTGGCGGCGGTGTACGGGCCCTCGCCGGATAACGCGAAGTCGTGGTGCTCGACGCTGCGCGGCGTGGAATTCGGCGGGATGCAGGACCCGAGCTCGACACTGTACGTGAAGGTCCTCGCGGGAAACGAGTCGGAAACGGGCGAATCGAGTTCTGGCACGGCGAGCGCCAGCGTGCTGCTGCCGTTGCTGATCTGCCTCGGCGCTCTGGTCGTGTTCCTGAGCGCGCTGCTGTTCTACAGCGCGCAGAGGAAGCAAAAGCAGAAGCAGAAGGCGATGCAGCGATGCGTCTCGCTGCCGGGAGCGCCGACGTGCTTCAGCTATCATGAGCTGCAGATTGCTACCTCAAACTTCTCCCAACTGATCGGAACAGGTATCTTACCTTCTTAATCATCAACCCCGATCAAGCCAAAAACACAAATTTTCTTCTGAATTGATGGTACTCGTTCGATGCGATACCAGGAGGATTTGGCAGCGTGTACAAGGGGACGCTGAGAGACGGGACGATGGTGGCGGTCAAGAAACTCGACAGGTTGCTGCCTCAAGGAGAAAGGGAGTTCATAGCAGAGGTCACCACCATCGGCTCCATGCACCACATGAACTTGGTAAACCTCTGTGGATTCTGCTCAGAGCAGTCGCACAGGTGACCGATCCTTCACTGCATTGATCGCTCCTCTAAGAACTAAAACTACAAGTGTGGTTAATTTGTTCATGCGTGGTTTTGTTGTTCACATTGATTAGGCTGTTAGTGTATGAATACATGAGTAGAGGATCACTGGACAAGTGGATCTTTCGTTCAGGGGAAGACAGGGTTTTGGACTGGCGAACTCGCTTTAACGTAGCGATGGCGATTGCTCAGGGGATCGCCTACTTCCACGAGCAGTGCAGGAACAGGATCATTCACTGCGACATCAAGCCGGAGAACATTCTGCTGGACGAGGACTTCTGCCCCAAAGTCTCGGACTTTGGCCTGGCGAAGCTGATGAGCAGGCAGCACTCGCAGGTGGTGACCATGGTGAGGGGCACCAGGGGCTACTTGGCGCCGGAGTGGGTCAGCAACCGCCCGGTCACCGTCAAGGTTGACGTCTACAGCTACGGGATGCTGCTGCTGGAGATCGTCGGAGGACGAAGGAACCTCGATTCTTCCTTGGACGAGAAGGAGTTCTTCTACCCTGCATGGGCTTTCAAGGTACGGCATCACTAAAAGCTCCTTGAGACTCTGTTCGAAGTGCAAAATGGATGGAGCTGAATTTTTGCAGGAGATGGTGAATGGAACGGCGAGCAATGCCGTGGACAGGAGGCTGAAGGGGAACGTGGAGGAAGAGGAGGCGGTGAGGGCTCTCCATGTGGCGTTTTGGTGCATCCAAGAAGAGGCAGTGGCGAGGCCTTCCATGGGGGAGGTGGTGAGGATGTTGGAAGGCTCAGTGTCCATCATCGAGCCGCCGATGCCTCAGGCAGTGCAGGAGTTCGACGTGGAAGGTCTGCACAGTGTTTACAGAGCGATGAAGGGGAGATACTTCTTCGATTTGCCTTCGTCTTCCTCAGCCATGGCGAGCTATAGATCATCCAAGGCTACTTGTAGCCACTCTACTATGTCGCCTAGATAACAACATATGATCGATTACAGTTCTCGTAGATGAATGATCACTGAGAATCGGAAATATTCTCTAAGGGATAGAATTGAATTCTCTTGAATTAAAATTCAATTTCAATTTTTGAAACGCATTTTAAATCAAAAGTGGATAATAAATTGAAATTCAATTCTCTTCAAATCTTTTAAAACAAAAAGTTTTTGTGAAGTAAATTATTTTGACAAATAAAAATTATTAAATAGTCCTTATTTCTTACTAAGTATCATTTTGAATGAAAGATAAAATACTAAAAAATATAAAAATTTAATTTAATTTTGATATATTTCAAATAAAAAATTCAATTTAATTTTATCATTTACTAATTTATTTTAAATATGAAAATTAAATTCAATTTATAATGAAATTTAATTTTAGATGAAATTTAATTTATTTTAAAAAAAATCAAGGCGAAAGAAATGTCTCTCGGTCGGTAGAATTTGCACAGATTGAAATCTTTGCTTTTTTGAATTGAGTAATGATGCAGGCAGCGAATTCGCATCGCGAATTCGCTGCGCGAACGAGCTGGCGCCGACGTGTAAACGTCCGACCTGGCTTTCTCTCTCCGAGCGAATTAATCCAGTCAAAGCAGCGAAATTTCTCCCGCGTGCGTGCTTTTCCCCCTTCGACGCAGAGCCAAAAAAGCCCTAGCTTTCCTGTCTCAGCCCACGTTTTTCCCCTTCCTCCCGACGCCAGCCCTAGTTTTCTCTTCTCCTTCCTCCGGATGCCAGCCCTAGAGTTCTTTATTTCCTTTTCCCCTCCGAAGCCAAAAGCCCTAGGTTCGCTACTCTCATTCCTCCCGACGCCGCCCTAGGTTCCTTTTCCCCTTCGACGCAGCCAAGAAATCCTTCCTCAGCGCCTCGATTTCCATTTTCTTTTCCCCTTCGAAGCAGCGAAGATCTTCATTCCTCAGCGAAGACCTTCATTCCTTACTCCCAGCGCTAAAGATTTCCCTTCTCCTTTCCCCTTCGAAGCAGACGAGTGCCAGCGCCAACGAAAGCAAAGCTGACGAAAGCGGCTCCTTCCTCGCACCGCCAACGAAAGCCAAGCTAACAAGCAAAGCCAAGGTAAAGTTGTTGCCTACTCTGGGTGTGATTTTTCTCCCGACGTGTCTTCTTCTTGAACTGTGATTTTTCTCACTGCCCCTTGAACTACGGCCCCTTGAATTGCGATTTTTCTCACTGCGGGTAAACTCAAATTTCTACAAATTTGAGTTGTCTCCTTCCCGTTCGAAAGAAGTTGGTGAGAAAAATCACAGTTCAAGGGAAATTTGCAGAAATAATTCACGGTCACACTGATTTATATCTCTTCCTATGCTTTATCCTTTTTTCTTTATCCTACTCTTATCCTTCTATTCTCCTTGAGTTTATATTGACCAAAATTTGCAGAAATAGTCACACTGAAATTTGCAGAAATTTACAGAAATTTGCAGAAATAATTTGCCTACTCTTTTTGCTCATCACTTGCTGTCATTACAAAAGGGCAAGATATAGGTAGGTGAATTCTAGATAAAGTACTGTGGTTCTCAGCAAGTGACTAATAAACTTAGAAAACTTATTATTTGGTGTTTTAGTGGCGTTTCATGTGTGATCTTTATCACCCATTTGAAATATACTGTATTTAAGCAGAAATAGCATGCTAACTGTTGTTCTTCCAGGAAAAAAGTGATTTAAGCTTTCAACATTGCCTGCACTTGTTCCAATTCTAAGTTCTTCATCAGGAGAAACACTTCTTTTACTTGTAAAGAATGCAGAGCTTATTATTCACAAAGTAAATCAATTTGGTAACTCTTAAATTATGTAATATAGGCCATAATTCTACTTGTGCTTTGTGATACAAACCTTTATATTTCTTTTATTTTTGATAATTTTTCTAGGTAATGATAAAGAATATTTTACATTTTCTTAATGATATTTACTTTCAAATGTCCAGTTGAATCTATAGAGCATGTTTGGCACCAAGGCGATTGCTAAAACATTTTAAACTTTGTATTGAGGTTGTGTTTTGATTTGCTACCTGCTGGGGGCTATCTTGTTGATGATTGCTAGTATATGCAAATTTCTCAATGAATGTTTGACTGGCTGGCTAAAATATGATGAAAACATGATAGATTAACAATAGTTATAAGGTATATTGTTGCGATCAATGTAAAGTTATGTTCAATCTCTATGAATGTATTTCATCAATTTGTGGTCAAATACTTTGTTTTCTTTTTTTTCTTTTGCTTAACTAATGAAATTTTGAATATTAGGTTGTCATTTCATGGGATCATCAAGGAACAACAGCAATCACAATGCCAAATTTGAAAATGTAACATGTAGGGAATGTGGACTCAGAGCATTGGTGTTAGTATCTAGATCGTCCAAGAACCCACAAAGACTCTATTATGGATGTAAGCATCATGGCTGGTTAAAGTGGGTGAACGACGTGGCTATGTTTGATGAAGATAGCAATAATATCAGTTTTAGGAGTTTGGCAAGAGTAGAGACAATACAGTCAAGGTTAGGGAGTCAACAAATTTCTGATCGTGGTCATAATCTGGGAAATTGGAATGGTTCGAGAATTGTCATGGTATTAGTGATTGTGAACTTGATGCTTTTGGCTATGTATCTGATTTGTTTGTTAGTTCATCTAGTTAAGTAGTGGTTAATCAGTACTAGTATTGTAATGTGATAAAGAAATGTAATTCTAGAAACACAATCTACTTAATGGTTGTAACTGAATTTTTGGCTATCTATCTGAACTTTTGGCTATGTATTGGGAGCTTATTATTTCATTGAAACTGTACAATTATTGGTTGATGTGCTTGATACTGCCCAAAAATCTCAATCTCCCTCTCAAAAATCTGATCTGATGAATTGACTTGTTGTGGGCAAGTCGAGAAGGGAGCTGGCAGCAGTCATGCACTCGCAGCCTGCTCAGCCATCGGCTGTTGTGGGCTCGCCGGAGCTCAGTGACGAGCTGCACTCGCAGCCTGCTCAGCCATCGGCTATACTCATGTTTGCTTTGTGTCCGTTCGAGCAAAACCTTCAAAAAGCTAGATTTTGCATTGCACCTTGAATAAACAAATGTCATCTTTGCTTATACATGTACATCACAAGTTTGCCAAATCTTCTTATTAAGTCTAAAGTTTGATGATTTATTTTTAACTTCCAGTGCCTTATTAGAGATCCGGTTTACCGAGTAGTTGATTTGATTGATCCAGTACCCTCGACAGTTCGATACCTAGTAGCAGCCCTCTCATTTCAAGTTTCATAGTCCCTCGTAGTGGATCTATATGTAGTGGACCGGAAGGAAAAGCAGCAGCTTTCACATCCATAATATACAAGGCAGAGTCAAAAGAAGTAGTTTCAACCAAAGACTATTCGAAGACAATGGGATTGGTTCTTACAGTTCAATTCCAGGTGAAAAAGAAAGCGCATTACTCCTTCCAATATTCATTGCCTCTATTTCCGACTTAAGAGTTAGACTGGGCGATATATTCTTTCTTGCGCAAAGCCTCTCTCCTGATCTTGATAGCACGGGAAAGAAGAACTATAGAGTTAGAGTAGAGGGAAAGCCCAGGTCCTATCGAACCTCTCTATGGTCGCCTCGGTCTCTTTTGACTTTTTAGGATCAACCTCTTTCGGATATGAAAGAACCAGCCCTTGACAGGCGAAGAGAGCATCAGTAAGGCTCTGCCTTATCTATAGAAAAAAAGAAGCTTCCTCTAGTCGGTCCTAAAGAGAGAAGTCTTCTTCCTTTACCTCAAGGCTTCCTACTTTCTTTCCTGGCGATGAGGAAGTCTCCTAGGCGTGATACGGTATATGAAAAGCCTTCCATTGAACTGACACTCCCTTTCTTAATCTTATTCACATCCAGAAGCACTTTACGCTCCAGACCGATTAGAGGATGTGTCCAACGATCAAAATAAGCAAGCCTTGCCGCATCCGATAGAAAGAAAATATATGCCAAACTTATATCCAAAAGCTAAGGGTGAGTAGTGACGAACAAGTTATGGTCCTCAAATGTTCTAAAAAAGCCTCACTTATTTAATTAGTTTTTAAGTCAGCAAATTGGCTTATTACCCTAATATTGCCAATATTTTAATTAAAATAACGAGAAACATTGGGCACCCAATGAAATATTTTAAATGTTCTTAACAAATTAAATTTTCATGAATGATAAGCTAGCTTACGTACAAGGCACTCAATGCAAATGCACTTTCTTTAGTATTCAAAACAACCAAAGCATTGCTGCAGAAGATTTTTTGAAATTTCAATGATTTAAAGTTCATTTGATAAAGGTATTGGAGAGAGATCCCTCAGAAACAACATTTCTCATGTGGGGAGGGAGTATCCTCTACCTGCAGCAGAAGAGATGAAATCAATGTGTTAAATTTCTTTGCAAAATGCGCCAACTGTTTGATTTCACTAGTCATATTCTAGTAAAGAACATAAGCTAACCTAGTTGAAAACAAATAACCAGACATCAAACATCATCTATTCACTAATAGCAAGAATTTTACCTGAAGGCAATGATCATAAATGGAGGCAAAAAATGATTAAGCAATATGCATAAACACTATCATGACTCGTAGCAGCCGCTAATTTAGTTCCTAATATATATTAATGTCAAATCTACTGAAAGTAAACAAGGCATCCTACAGTTCATGAAGGGTTAAACATACTAACAAAATCTACTAGCAAGATGATCTCATGTTAACGATGCCAAAACTGCAGAACGAGCAGCAGCAATTTCTTGCTCAGAGATTTTTTTTAAAAAAAAATTATAGCTAGTTGGTATAAAACACCCACAGTTTCTTGTTCATCATTTTTTTAAAAAAAAAGTATAGCTATTTGGTATAAAACATCCACAGTTTCTAGCTCATCAGTTTGTTCATAATTTATTGCTAGTCGGTATAGAACATCCACTAAATAGCACTTGATAGACCTTAACAAAAAGGTCGATGCCATATATGATGCCAATTGAAACTGCCAAAATCATACATTGGCTTGTAGAACATGACATGACAAAAAAAATACAAGAATAGCATGACAAAAAAAAATGGAAGAGAACATGACAAAATTTGATGAAGAATTTCAACATCAAAATAGTATTGTGTTTCTTGCTGCACATATTAAGGCTGACAATGTTGTCATTGATACCATATCTTAAAATTCCTTCCATGACAAGTTAGGTAAACACAAGATAGGGGGAGGTTAAGGTAAAGACAAAAATAATGTTTTGTATCGTCTAATCTGACAAAACAATTTGTTACCAAATCAGCAAGCATGGTTCAAAGGGTAAAAGACTGCTAAGAATCCGTAGTCAATTTCATCACCTGGCTGTGCCAAATCAACAAGCAAAAGCTATCAGAAAAGGTATCAACGAATAAACTACTAACAGGAAGGTTCACAAGTGCTCCAGAATGGTTAATATATCTGTAACAGAAAGTCTTAAAGGGTGCATACCTTCTTATGCATGCACTATGAAATTGTGAACAAATGAGCAGAAAGTTATAACAGAACATACCCTAGTGGCACTGGAATTCGAAAAGGGTCTCTTCACTCTCCATCAATAGATAATCAACAGCTACAAGTCACCCTTGCATACCTATAACAAAGAATTCTATAAATAGTGTATAAAGTAGAAATTATGTCGATTGCTAAAACATACTAAATCAAACCTTCTTTTGGGTTTTTGAAATTGATT
Organism: Boesenbergia rotunda; assembly: GCA_024364735.1. Lineage (NCBI taxonomy): Eukaryota > Viridiplantae > Streptophyta > Magnoliopsida > Zingiberales > Zingiberaceae > Boesenbergia > Boesenbergia rotunda. The sequence goes on along the minus strand of JAGFNQ010006139.1, from coordinate 657,107 downwards.
TCTTCACAATTTGTTCTATCTTAGATTGTTTCCTCTTTGTGGGTGGACGACCTCGAGATCGAACCTTTAATGGAGAGTGTATCACTTTTTCACTAGATGTAGATTCTTCATTCAGTTTTTGACAATCTTTTTCAGCTCTTGAATGATCAATAGCAAATAACTTTTCACGTGCGTCTTTCAAAATTTCCACCAAAAGAGAACAACTATCTTCATTTCTTGCCCCAAGTTGTTGAACCTCTTGTATCAATGGAGTGAGAAGCTTATTTCGATGTCTTTCTTCATCACAAGCATATTCATCATAGATGTTAGTGATACTTTGATATCCACGCTTAATATCTTTACGCCATCAGTCCATAATATAATTCATAGGAATTTCAATCACCTTATTTTTTATCAACACAGATATCACATGCCTACACAGAATTCCTCGAAACTCAAATAGACGACATAGACACTTCACTTGGCAATTTAACTCAGTGTAATGCACAGTAAAGGAAACATCTCGTAAGGGTTCTCCATTTTTTCCTAACATAGTTTCTACAACTTCAAATATCAAAGTTATCCCTTCTTGCTTGACCAATGAGATATTGCAAAACATTAATCCTCTTACTTCATCTTGGAACAACTTAAATAAGTTGTTAGTATAGAGACTTTGAAATTGTCTTTCAATAGGATAACCAGTTATTAATGGTATGATAGAATTAAAAGAACCAAAATCCAAACTTTTTTCCTTTTCAATCTTTTTTTTCAAAGCATTATCATACTGCTCAACAAATTGCTTTAAGGATGTTTTAGAATGAACATAGTCATCAAAAAAAAGCATTCATGCTTTCACTTCTTTGAGATGTAGGCATACCTGCCCAAAAGGTATCTTTGACGTATACAGGTATCCATCTATTACGTTCTTCATACAGAGATTTCAACCAATCATTATTCTGTAAAGAGAACTCATCAATCATTTTCATCCAATTCTCTTCACATTTATCAACTGTCAGGGAATTATAAACAATGTTCTTCAATTGCTTCTTTATCAATTTATACTGAGCATGACCACCTAATTTTGCTGGAAGTTTTTTCATGATATGCCATAGGCATAAACGATGATGAGAATTTGGGAATACCTCTGCAATTGCAATTGACATGGCACGACATTGGTCTGTGATTATAGCCTTTGGAGCACGTCCGAGCATACTTGCCAACCACGATTTAAACAACCATATGAATGTTTCTGAATCTTCACTTGATAATAATCCACAACCAAGCAAAATAGATTGACCATGATGATTAACTCCAATAAATGGAGTAAATGACATGTCATAACTATTTGTCAAATAGGTTGTATCAAAAGTCACAACATCAGAAAAATAATCATATGCAGCCCTACATCTTGCATCTGCCCAAAAAACATTTCTTATTCGAGATTCTCCATCTAAATCAAGCACATAAAAAAAATTTGAGTTTCGGCTTTGCATGCGACAAAAATAAGTACTCAAGGCTTCAGCATCTCTATCCCCTAATCTCAATCTTCTAGCTTCTAAAATATAATTTCTACACTTTCTCTCATCAAATGATAAATTTTCATAGCCTCCAGCCTCAACTACAAATGAATGAAAACTTTTACTCAAAGTTATTCCAGCTTGATCATTTAATTCCAATTTTCTCTTTGTAAAAGAATCCAATACTTTATTGCATCTAAAGTGTCTTGACTTTCCGGGGCTCAAAATATGATTATGCTCAAGGTAGACACTAGTGATCACAAAACTTTCATCATTCATAATAACAACATTAATCTTAGCTTTGCAATTCGTTTTCACAATAGGTCGAGGGTATAAAATATTTTTTGCTTTAGATACTGTCTTACCATGTTTGGCACATCCAATAGAGAAATACTTTTGCTTCCCATCATCTCCATTTTTCCCACCTAATTTGGAAATACCAAAACCAATATTTTGAGCATAAGATTTATAAAATGATCGAACCTCCTCTTCAGATGAAAAAGTCATTCCAATCTCAGGAATTTTGACTTCATTTAAACTAGATGAGTCATGCATAGGCTCATTGTTACTCGCTGCCTCTTTTGAATCGTTGTTGCTTTGTTTTATGACACTTTCGTCACCTACATTTAAACGCAATTCCATGACATATTAATAACTTAGCTCAAGTCAATAAGAAAATTCAAACACATATGATACATTACATTTACATAACTTAGAGGACATTCGGCTTAGCATGCTAAATGGAAAACTTAAGTCATTCAAAGAATCCTAATTCTCAACACTAATCCAACCCAATATTAAAGACATTGAACAATCTATACATACCAGATATCGGTGTTTGACAGTTTTCGATCGGATTGAAGGGAGATGGAAGGGAGAAGGGCTCCATCCTTCACGCCTCTTACGCTGTGATTTTTCGCTGGGAGCAAGGGAGATTCGCTCTGCTCGTTGCCTCCTTCGCTGACCAATGCTCGCTGCAGAGAAAAAACCACAACGAAAACCCACAAATTGAGTAACAAGCATACAAGCATACATAACCAGAAGCCACAATGGGAAAAAATCTAACAAATTTAAAAAAAAATTGTCAATAAATCGTGAATAAGGATAAAGCAGTGACCACCTAATGGGAATTGAACTACTTGCCATTGGGCAATTTAACTGCTTTATCATGAATAGATTATATTGACACGTCAGTCAATATAAACTCAAGGAGAATAGAAGGATAAGAGTAGGATAAAGAAAAAAGGATAAAGCATAGGAAGAGATATAAATCAGTGTGACCGTGAATTATTTCTGCAAATTTCTGTAAATTTCTGCAAATTTCCCTTGAACTGTGATTTTTCTCAACAACTTCTTTCGAACGGGAAGGAGACAACTCAAATTTGCAGAAATTTGAGTTTACCCGCAGTGAGAAAAATCGCAGTTCAAGGGGCCGCAGTTCAAGGGGCAGTGAGAAAAATCGCAGTTCAAGAAGAAGACACGTCGGGAGAAAAATCACACCCAGAGTAGGCAACAACTTTACCTTGGCTTTGCTTGTTAGCTTGGCTTTCGTTGGCGGTGGGAGGAAGGAGCCGCTTTCGTCAGCTTTGCTTTCGTTGGCGCTGGCACTCGTCTGCTTCGAAGGGGAAAGGAGAAGGGAAATCTTTAGCGCTGGGAGTAAGGAATGAAGGTCTTCGCTGAGGAATGAAGATCTTCGCTGCTTCGAAGGGGAAAAGAAAATGGAAATCGAGGCGCTGAGGAAGGATTTCTTGGCTGCGTCGAAGGGGAAAAGGAACCTAGGGCGGCATCGGGAGGAATGAGAGTAGCGAACCTAGGGCTTTTGGATTCGGAGGGGAAAAGGAAATAAAGAGAAAGCGGGAGAAGAGTTTTTTGCTTTTTTCGCTCGGAGAGAGAAAGCCAGCTTGGCTTTGTACACGTCGGCGCCAGCTCCTTCGCGGTCGCGTTTCGCTACTCAGTTTCGCTGCCTCTATCATTTCTCTTTTTTTAAATAGCTCAATATCAACGTGCTCTAAAATTTCAATTTTTTATTAAATTATTTTAGTAATAAATTAATAATTTTAATGGTAATATTAAAGGGTAAATAAGTATTTGCCTGAGATATTTTAAGAATAAATTAAAAATCTCAAAGAGTATTTGATAACCAAATCTTGGGAGCATTATGAAATTTATAAATCTTGGGTGGCGTTTTGAGAAACTGCCCATTGGTGGTCTCGTTTTCTTCCCTTATCTCTTTCCTTCCTAAGCCATGGCGGCCTCCGTGACGACCTTCCACTCCGTGTCGATGGCGGAGGGACTTCATCCCTCCCTCCACACCGTCGTCTTCTCTTCCAAGCCCTCCTTCCCTATCCTGTCACAACCTCTCTTCTCTAAGCCCTTCCTCCACCTCTCTCGCTCCGCTTCTTCTTTATACCTCAAAAAGAACCCTACTTTTCTTCCGCTCGTCTCGCAGACCTCCGACTGGGCTCTCCAAGACGAGGTTTCCGCTGCTGGGATTGAGGAGTACGAGGGTGATGAGGTGCAGGCGTTGGAGGGTGGGTTAGTCGCCGAAGGAGACGGAGGATTTGTCGAGGGGGAAGAAGAGGAGTATGTTGAACCACCTGAAGAGGCTAAGCTCTATGTCGGGAACCTTCCTTACGATGTGGACAGCGAGAGATTGGCTCAGCTCTTCGAGAAAGCTGGCGTTGTCGAGGTGGCCGAGGTGAGAAAGCAGAATTCTTCATTGTGCTCCAGAGATTACTATAACCAAGATGGGATTTTTCTTTTGGTTCCGTTCTAAGCTACTCATCTGGTATTGCAGGTGGTTTACAACCGGCAGACAGATCAAAGTCGTGGCTTTGGATTCGTGACAATGAGCACCATTGAAGAAGCGGACAAAGCAATAGAAATGCTCCACAGATATGTAAGCTCTATCATGTTTATTTAGTTGATGATTATTCTTTCTAGTTCAGTTGGGTAGAAGAATTCTCCATGTGAATGCTGAAAAGCTATCCAAGTTAGATGCTGTATGTTCTTTTGCATCCATGAAGTACCCTGCCTTTATTGATTATGTTTGGTTCAACACTTGCCCCTTCATTTGCTATATTGCATAGCTAACGCATTACTACACAGAATGGAACTGGAAATTCCTGGACTATACTGGACATACATAGAAAAAAAAATTGCTTAAAGTTTCTAGCTTAAGGTGCCAAAATTTTGGGCCTTCTAGTTTTCTAAATGAGAAAGGTGTACAACAAGCCAACCCCATATAGCAGGGACATATAATTTGTTCGTGTTCTGTTGTGGAAAGGTCAATAAACAACAGGGCTGTGGTGTATGGTAACATTGTTGGTGTGTTCTTTGGCAGTACATCTTGTTAAGCAATTCACGTGCTTTATCTTTATAATTTCTGTATGAGCGTGTATTTGTATTTTATCTGGCCTGGATGTGATGTAGTGGAATGTGGATAGTTCATCTTGTAAATATAGACAGATGTTTGTATGATTTGCCATGTACTTGCATCATAATACAAGCTTTACATAAGATAACCAGGACTGTTGAATAATTGTTTTCAGCATTTTTGAATAGTTCAACTTTAGTTTGTTTGAGTAGTTATGATGTTTAGCGTACCAATTAGTTTTGATTGCAGGAATCATGCCCAACTCTTCAATATCTTTTCCTTCTGCATTTTTTGGAATTTTAGTTTTCCTTCATTAGGACCTATACAACTTTTCTTCCTCTGTTGTCATTAGAATGTCAGGATTGTTTTTTTTTTCTCTTCTGTTACTGAAGCACACTGCTTTGATGAAAATCTCTTTTAATCATGTTATATACTTGTCTTATCTTTAAGTAGACTTAGTATGCCCTAGAGTGTCTCCTATAGCAGATATAAAATGTCATCATGTAATCAATGTGCTCACTGCAAACGATTGAGGAAAACATTTGAGAGCTTCGAACTACTGGTTTTTACAGTCTCCCTATTACATCTCCTTTTCCTGGCAAATTACAATTGCAGATTAGTAAATTGCTACAAACCGTTTGTTTACTTATCTAGAATCACAATGCTCATTGCAATTCCTTTATTGGCATCAGTTGCTGCATCAGAGTTGAGTTTGGACAGTGCAGGGTGTGGTCTCTGATACGTGTTTGTTAATCTTAGTTATTCATCAATTACACTATGTTTTCTCATGGTAGTAATATTATATTAAGCTGTCTGCACTATTTGTTCATTGCAGCAATTTGAATTATTTCACTGGAAGAGAGAGCTTTCAAGTCTTAACAACTTGTTTTTGTTTTTTAATTTTTTCAGAGATGTGTAATGTAAGTATGTAACTCACCTTTCTGTGTGGGCATATTATTCTTTTTGATCCATGCTAGGAAAGAAACCATTCTTTGTTTGATCTTTGTTTATAAGTGATCTATGTAACCATTCTTTGTAACAATGAGCCCGGTAAACATTTGAGTGAGTAATAATAATTACCTCCTTCCAACAATCACACACGATCAAGTGAAGTTCCTATTTGCATGCTCAACTATCAAGGGCCCACCTCCACATAAGAGTCTTGGCAATTTGGATTGGTTTGGTCTTCATGTTGGATTTCTACATAATATCAAAGTTGCCTTCTTTCCCCCACATGGTTAAGTGAAATTCTCTTGAAGTCTTGGGCGCGCCTAAATATGATTACATAAGTGCCTTGACATTTTAGCTTAGATTGAGCTTTCTTTTGGGCTTCTACAGTCTTTATGTGGACTTTGCACAGTACTCATACATTTAAATGCTAACTGGCACAGGAAACCAGATATGATGTGGTCAACATTGTCTGAGCACAGGAAACCTCTGAATCTGATCCCTAGAGCCATATTCCTTCGTCTGATATCCAGTAGAACTCTGTTTCTAGCTTTTACTGAGTTTGCAATCCATAATGAAAAATTAAGCATTAAGTTGCTGCTTTCCTCTCTGTCAGCTTAGAAAAAGCTTTTCAGCTCTGAAAGCAAAGAGTATACGGGTAATGCCTATAATTACCTTATTGCAAGCCTGCGATGGGCTTTTTTTCACATAGACTTGTTAACTCTAATTTTCAATCACCTTCATTATATACAAGCCTTGTCCAAGTGTTCATTTTGTCGCTTGTTCAACTGGCCCACTTAGGCTGAGTAGAATAGGATGAGTTCGATGATTTACTGGTGGAAAAATGACTATGAAGAACGGCGCACACCTTGATGTTCATGGGCTTGTACAACCCAACTCGACTGTAAAATAAATGGAATCTGAGAACAAAGAGGAAGTGCCAAAACAGTATTCATCCCTTAGCATCGCAATGTGGCAAGGTTAGCAAAAAAGATGTCTGATTGTTTGGGCTGAATTGGACCAATCTCATAATGAACTACTTATCCTCTCACCTTTCGGACTGTTATTGGATGATTCATTTGGAACCATCCAATTTTATTGCATGTTTGCACCACTGCATTTTGAAATTGTTGCGTGCTTCCGCACATTCATGCTAGTTTTGCTTGATGCAAGGTTGCTTGTCGTATACTTTTGTTTCTTTGAATGTTCTTTAATTTGTTTTCTCTACATGTATGTTTTTCATGTCATTTACTGGATTTGGAATATATGTCTTCCATACGAGCCAAAATCCCTGGCTGCATCGTTTTTGTGCCGACTAGTAGAGCTATCGTCCGACTAATATCTCAAGTTCCAATGGTAGTTAGAGTAGCAACTGTTTCATCACCATCAAATTATTTTGTCTAACTTGTTTGCTTCTTTTGGGAACAGGAAGTTAATGGCAGGCTTTTAACTGTGAACAAAGCAGCCCCCAGGGGCACTCGCGTAGAGAGAACTCCGCACGCTTTTGGGCCTTCCTTCAGAATCTATGTCGGGAACTTGTCTTGGCAAGTGGACGATAGCCGTCTGGAGCAAATATTTAGTGAACACGGTAAGGTTGTGGAAGCAAGGGTGGTGTACGATAGAGAGACTGGACGCTCACGGGGATTTGGCTTTGTTAAGATGGAATCGCAGATAGAAATGGATGATGCAATTGCTGCTCTTGATGGACAGGTGAGAATACTTTGATACTTTAGAGTTCATCTTGCAAAGATATGGTTATTAGACGAAGATGAGATTGTTAGGATCCATGTGTAGGATTATTAGAAATGATAAAAATAAGGGGAAAAAAATGCTAGTATTCAGGAACAACAAATGTAGCTGCCAAAGATGTGAACATATTCTATAGCTAAAGGTTGAATTGAACAAAAAAAAACTTTATTTATCGCAATGAAAAATGATTTAAGAGATTTGAATATTATAATATTATAACCTTACATATGGTTTAACTGAGAGATAAATTCATGTAGTTAACCTCAGATAATTGGGAGGAACACAACTTATGACAATGCGACAATGATGTTGAGAGTGGTGTACATTTTTCTCCATGAATGATGACTTTTTATAAAAGAGTTGTTTCCACGTGGATCTATACTTACTGATAACTATTTTTGTGTTGGCACTTGGACAGAGCTTGGATGGTCGAGCATTGCGAGTGAACGTCGCGGAGGAGAGGCCACGACGTGCTGCAATTTGATGTTCACAAAACCGACGAAAAAAGAATATATTTTGGAAGGATTTTGCCTACAAGATCTTATTACTTGTATGAATTTGAGTTTTTGTTGTTTACTTTGTAGGGGGATGAGCAAAGATGTGATAAATTTACGCTTGTTTCTACTTCCAATTTGCGGTGCATGAAGTGAATGTTGAGTCTATATGGTTACTAGTTAATATAGTTTATGGTTACTAATCATCGTTTCAGTTAATATAGTTTGCTTCTAAGATGGCTAGATATCATTTATCCCTCAAATAGAAATCTCTAACATGAAGTAAATGGGGAAAAAAAGCACACATTGAAGCTAATGTGCCAAAATAATGGCAATGAATCCATCAATCCCCCAATAATATTAACACTTCAGTAAAATAATTATTTGTGGCCACTACTGTTAAAATACAGAAACTCAGAGGGCTAAAAGGTAAAAAGGGATAAACTAAGGGCATAGGTTATATTAGATGGAAGTGGGGGCTTTAATGCAAATAGACCAGCCCTTTAATTAAACCTAGATCCTTCCCTGCGGGAGTTCACGAAGCCGAATCAGAGCCCTCTCCTCCTCGCACGATCGCCGCCGTTTCGACCTCTCGCCCTCTCGCTCCCTCTTACTCACGAATCAGCCGTCGACACTCTTCTTTCCTCCATCTCTCAACCCTAGCGACAGATCTAAGGGTGGCAACGTTCTCGCCGATCCTAGTATGCCATCGTGGTCAAGACGAGACAAATTGGGATCGAGGGGTTGAGGCAAGATTTGGTACTGGAATCTCGCCGACCTTCCTCTACCAAGTGGGTTTTGAGGTGATCTCTCATCATTTCCTTTCCGATTGTGTTTAGGTGGGCTAGTATCGCCGGCGCACCTTCAGTAAGCCAGCTATTGGAGCATGGGCGAAGGGAGTTCTACCGAGCTCACAGGAAGGGGAAAGAGGCTCGCGTGGGTGCATTTCCAACTTGATTTGGGGATTGTTTTGCTTCTAGCGGTCTTGGTTCAAGTTGAATTTGAATAGAGAATTGCTGCGCCAACTCCAAATTGAGGTAAGGAGGATCTGTTGTAAGGTTCGGATCTGTTGCTTGGTCGTGTTTGGGATTCAAATTTGTGCAGGTACTGGGTTATGAATGTTTTGACTCTATAGGGGTGGTGATTCGATTGTTGTAGGTTGGATGGTGGGCTATCTTGACTCAGTGGTGGTTCTTCGCAATTATTCGCATGTGAAGGACAAGGCGATTGGCTGCGGTTGACCTTGAGGTAAGAGTTCTTCGATTGGCGTTTCAACTTCTACCGAGGGTTTCGGTTGGCGTTCGTGTTGTTGTGATTTGCCTTGGTGATGTTTGGTGATTGTTCTAGCTATTTGAGAGGTAGATTTTGTATCTATCGGTTGGGGGATTTTGGTGTTTGATCCTGTTTCAGTTTATGGGTTCTTGTCGTGGGAGAAATCTTGGAGTATATTTGGAAGTTTAGATTGTGGTTCTGTGACAAGCTGTGCCATGAGTTTCTTGGGGGTTTGTTCGATTTGGAGCAGTTGGTGTAATGGATTGATTTTTGTTTCTTCTTCATATTTGTTGTATGACATAGATCAGTGATGAAGAGAGGGCTGTGTTGATCCGGATGCTAGGAAATGATTAGTTATTTACTATTGTGTAGATAGCTAAGTGATTTCGTATTGATGCAGGACATTGATTTCCGCGGCTATCTGCGTTGCAGATATTCTTTTGGACGGGAGAATGCTCAGCTTACGAACTCCTATTTTGGAGGCGGGTATCTCTGACTTATCTTTTAGATTAGTCATAGTGATATACTTGATATGCTATGTTTAGCGGTAGAGTGATGTAGTATTTTATACCTGCCTACCTTTGCGGATACTGTTGATGATATACCTGATAGGTGATACCTACACCATTAGGATCTAGGCTATGGTGCATTACCTATGATCCTTGCATATCATGTTGATATAGGTGGATTAGATAGTGGATGCTGTTTGACCAGAGTCATGCATCATCGTGCACTGTGCATCACTGTCGATCAGTGGCCCCTTATGGGTGAGTCAGGTCGACAGTCATACTGACCTATCCATACGGCCACTCATGGGTTAGTGGTTGACGGGGTATGGGTAGTGTGCTCTGTGCTGCTCCGCTCATGCACTCATGGGTTAGTGAATCAGAGCGTGGTAGCAGGCAGAGGTCCCTCCTTGAGTAGCCCATATACCAGGAGTTGAGAGAGATAGGTCTCTCCCCCATGTATATACATGGGGTAGGTGTTAACACTCAGATAGAGATATCCTCCAGAGATGACCTGGGGCTGATAATGATATAGCCAGGATAGGTGATGGCCTGGGGCTGATATAGACACCGCCAGGATAGGTTTTGGCCTGGGGCTGTTATTGATATAGCCAGGATAGGTGATGGCCTGGGGCGGATGTAGATACCGCCAGGATAGGTTTTGGCCTGGGGCTGTTATTGATATAGCCAGGATAGGTGATGGCCTGGGGCGGATATAGATATCGCCAGGATAGGTTTTGGCCTGGGGCTATTAATGATATCGCCAGGATAGGTCATGGAGTAGGGGTGTTACACCGACAGCATACCGCCTACTCGGTTGCTCAGGATTAGCAGCGGCAGAGTACGGACGGCAGTCACAGCTCTACGCAGGAGGGTGGCCTCCGCTCAGCTTCCTCCCGTACGTAGCTGACGAGGTTCGACCGGCGACAGAGGTGACCATGTCATTGCACCATGTGCATACGAATCTTTTGCACTTGCCCGTGTTTGTTATACTTGGATGCTGCATATGATTGACATGTACATACAGGAGACCCTTATGTCAGTTTCGACGACTCAGCTACCTTGGTATGGTGTTTCTATCCTTGTTCCAGTTATGCTTACCACTGCATGTACCTGTGTTATTTCGATAGCCTGTTACTCTATTGCTAGCTTAGACTATCCTGTATATCTGATGAGATATTCGCGGAGTATTATTACTCACCCCGTTAGCTCCCTGTTTTTATTTCAGGATGATTGTCTGGAGCGCCCGGCAGCCTGTCCCAGTTCGCGTATTTCTTCGAGATGATTCCGGGATGTTTCTATTACTTTGTTGGTGGTACATGTTGATACCCTTTTTCTGTTTCTTTACTTTACTTTTCCGCTGCGGTATTCGTATTTGATTGTGTCCTTTTTATATGGCGGTATAGTTGTACTTTTGTGAGCCATGGAGGTCTTGTGCTTGTGTTTGTCGTAAGTCGTACCGGTACGCAGCTTTCATCGCCGTCTCGCTTTTGCTGATTTCAGATGGTTGTTCCAGCCCTATAGGCTGTGGTACAATCATCTGAGGTGGTCGTAGAGATTAGGTTTCTGAATTGTCCGTCGGTCGAGGGAGTGGCAGTCCGGTCGGTATCGGACAGGCAGCTCCTCGGGGCGTGACAATTTTTGGTATCAGAGCCCAGGTTGCGAGATACCTTTTGGTCTTGTGGGTGTTTTTCCGAGTTTTATGTCGGAGTCGTTTTCTCGATGAACGTGATTGGGACATGGCGGCGACGGGACTCCTCCAGACGACACGAGGTATATGACAAGTCTTATTTACCTCTTTTGTATCTACTCTCTAGTGTGGTACTAGACATTCGACATTCCTTATTTTGAGGGGATTGTATATCGACTTATATTCTTGACCGGTAAGTACGCGTAGATATGTTTTGGCTGGAAGACATGTAGCTCGATTGACACCTAGTCAAGCTTTTCTAAATCACCATTATGGTCTGGTTTTTCAATTGTCCGCCGGGACGAGAGAGTAGTTGTCCGGTCGGTATCGGTCGAGCGGCTCCCTGGGGCGTGACAATTTTTGACTAAGGAGATAATCGGATGACACGTTGTGAATTCGATTGTATAGTGGAGAATATTGATTCTTCAATGGTACCGACTGATGAGTTGGGAAGCTAGGGTTTAATCGGACGACAATCGATTGGAGCCTGTGTATGGTGGTTTGCTGTTCATGCATTCCGCATAGCCCAGGTGCGTTGGCTATTCATGCATCTTGCATAGCCCTGGTGCGTTGGCTTCTCCTCCATTGTGCATAGGGGGTTTTTGGGTTAAACAACCATTTGTGCTAGGTTGTTCTGTCTCCTGGCTACCTGATATAGCGATAGTCAGAGCATGTCAAGAGAGTGACACATGTCACTGCTATCAGGTGCACTTGACGCATCTTAGCATAGTTGTTGCCAGTGCGTTATTGCATTTGTCCGTGGTGGTGTCATACGTATAGCAGAGAAGGTTGATTCTCCGATAGTGTCGACTGATGAGTCGGGGACTTAGGGTCGAATCAGACAACAACCCATTGGTGGTTGTATATCATAGTTGACTCGATCGGTACAAGGTTAACTTACTTTCGCTCATGGAGTCTCAGTTATGGATTGATATCCTAGATGACATGTCTGGAGTACATGATCTGTTGTGATGCAGCAGAGATGGTATTGGTTGTTTATCATGTCAGTTGATAGAGGATAGAGATATCCTATTCCCGTAAGACTTTTGAGCTCGGATTCATTATGCTTGGTTAGTTAACCAAGAAGGATATAGTCAGATGTGACTTGTACCGATCCGAAGATGTGTCGGGCTAGTTGCTTGGCCCTTACGAGACTACCGCTCGTACTTGGTTGGATAACCAAGAAGATACCTTTGGATTTTTGGTTTCTGCAGCGATGCAAATCACTTACGAGACTGAGTTACCTTTACGTGAAGACACTAAGGACGGTACTCAGGAAACAAATAATTACTTTTCGATTACTTTGGGATACTCCTAAGAGATTGTGTCTCTATCACCTTTTGGAGCGGAGTTGGAGTATCTCGGGTTACGAGACGACGGTTAGTCAACTGATCTGACGCTGTTCTAGCTTATGAGGTATCATGACTCATAGACATGTTGTACGTGTTAAATATTCTCGATGATACATCGAGAATTTAGGAACGGATGTGGTGCGGTGAATTTGGTGTTGTTGCGTAACATCTAAGAAATTCGACCGTAATCGGTAGAGGTTATCGAGGACGGGCTTTGAGGGGTAGACCGTTGGTTGTCAAGCAAGGGTGGTTACGATCTGACCCCCAAACCAGTCCATGTGGTGATTTATTGGCACCAGAGACGACGAGATTCCAGTTACCTCCTCGTCTCGGGCCCAGAGGTTGGGGCATGTGAACGTTAGAGATTCCTATTGTCACTGGGCCGTACTGAGGACAGTGGTACCCCTGGGCTCTGGAATGTTCTCGTAGTCCAAGAATTTTCGGACGTATGTCCGAAAGAGTGTACTAGCGTTTTCAATAGTTTGAAATTTTTTCTGACCTATTTATGGAGGAGCTTCCGTGATTGTCGCATTTATGAGGCAAGTGCGGCTCACCATTCTTGGTTTCTATGTTTTGCAGGTAATGCGGTTGATACGGAGACTGGAGGCATCCCTGTTGGTGGACCGATATTGGGAAAGGTATCGCAGATGTTTTGGTTAGATATCGGGTATGTCAATAGATGAAGGTTGAATCCTAGAGACCCGCTGGGTTATATTAGACGGTCCCCATTTATGGTTGGAAATGGTAATCGGTATTAAGGACCTTGTCGTGGACTTACTTAGGACTCGGATAGGGCTTGATGTGAATTGGGTGATCGTTGATCGATTAACCCAATCTGCGCAGTTTCTTCTGGATCTGGATGATCAGATTCTAGATGTGGCATAAGTGATCCTAGGGTTGAGCACCCTTGATATAGGTGATGTTGATTAGTTGCTCAGTTGTAGCTGATGGTTAGATGATGTTCCCTTGATTAGTTATGCCCTTGGTATGTTGTACGGGCATTCCAATGATCTGGTCACCACGTGGATTGGAGTCTGATGCCCTTAGGATGTTGGGATGAGCCGTTACTATTGGTAGACGACATCCGGATGTATTCTTGACTGGGTATATGAGCACGTGTTGTTACCTTTGGATGATTGGACACTTTTGTCGATCAGATTAGGTGTGCTCCAGTTAGAGATTATTACCCTCGGTGTGATCGAGGTAGAGTAGCCTTAGGGCATCGGACGTAGTGGTCCTCGAGGTGTATACGGAATAATTTATTCCGTAATAGGTGGTGCGGTCTTGAGATTACCTCCGGTCCCAGAGATTTACTTCGGTGGCGCGTTGGCCTAGTTTTTACGATATCCTCAGGATGTACCCGAGTGTACAGGGATTCGAAACGTTTCTGTTGGCAGAACGACATGGAAAAGGACATTGAGAGTCTTCGTATTCAGACTATTGATACGTCGATTGACGCAGTGGTAGCGCGGTGGGCCCATAACCCACAGGGAGCATCAGAGACTAGCGGTCTTACTCTCGAAAAATTCCCTACGAGAGAAAGCCTAATACGTTGGTTTATAAAGGCAACACGAGTCGATTTGGGTGATCATTGAACGATTAACCAAATCTATGCACTTTCCTTTGATCCATAGGATGGACTCGATGGATCACTTGGTAGAGATATACGATAGGAAGACTACTAGATTTTAGGGATTTCTCTGGAATCCGGTAGGAGTTTCCTACGAACTACAGGCGCATAGCTGCGATTCAGTTTAGTTGTTCGTCTGTTGACAGATGGCAGTCTGAGCGTACCTTTTAGGTTTTGGAGGACTTGCCGCCCTTGTGTGTGATGGACTTTGGGGGCAGTTGGGAGGACCATTTGCAGATGGTGGGGTTTGCCTACAACAATGGCTTTCATGCGGCGATACAGATGATACCGTTTGAGGCGTTGTACGGTAGGGCGTGCAGGACACCCACCCTCTGGGATGAGGTCGGTGAGACTCAGCCGCTGGGACCCCAGAGAGTTCAGCACGAGGCAGAGATAGTACGAACTGTCAGACAGAGATTATTAGCAGTGCAGGATTGTTAGAAAAGCTATGCTGACTGGAGACGCAGACCCATAGAGTTTGCTTCGGGTGATCATGTTTTCCTTCGAGTTTCACCCACGAAAGGGGTGAAACGTCTTTGTCTCAGACGTAAGCTAGCTCTACGGTATATTGGTCTGTTCCAGATTCTGGAAAGGATTGGAGCGGTAGCTTATTGTTTAGCACTTCTATTGTCTTTAACCGGCGTCCACAACGTGATGCATGTATCCAGGCTGAGAGGTTATGTGCCAGATTCTACACTCATATTATCCGAGGTGTCCGTTCCGCTCCAGTCTGACACTACTTATGAGGAGGTATCTGTATGGATTTTGGGTTTCCAGGAGCGTCGATTGTGGAACAAGGCAATCCGACTGGTTAAAATCGGATGACAGCACCATTCAGATGCCGAGATGACTTGGGAGCTTGAGGATATTATCCGAGATAGCTACCCCACTTATTTGATTGAGGTACGTGTGAGTGATTCGTTCAGTATTTTATACTGTTTGACCGTACCTAAGACATGTGATAACGAAATTTGGGGACCAAATTTTTATTAGTGGGGGAGAATGTTAAAATACAGAAACTCAGAGGGCTAAAAGGTAAAAAGGGATAAACTAAGGGCATAGGTTATATTAGATGGAAGTGGGGGCTTTAATGCAAATAGACCAGCCCTTTAATTAAACCTAGATCCTTCCCTGCGGGAGTTCACGAAGCCGAATCAGAGCCCTCTCCTCCTCGCACGATCGCCGCCGTTTCGACCTCTCGCCCTCTCGCTCCCTCTTACTCACGAATCAGCCGTCGACACTCTTCTTTCCTCCATCTCTCAACCCTAGCGACAGATCTAAGGGTGGCAACGTTCTCGCCGATCCTAGTATGCCATCGTGGTCAAGACGAGACAAATTGGGATCGAGGGGTTGAGGCAAGATTTGGTACTGGAATCTCGCCGACCTTCCTCTACCAAGTGGGTTTTGAGGTGATCTCTCATCATTTCCTTTCCGATTGTGTTTAGGTGGGCTAGTATCGCCGGCGCACCTTCAGTAAGCCAGCTATTGGAGCATGGGCGAAGGGAGTTCTACCGAGCTCACAGGAAGGGGAAAGAGGCTCGCGTGGGTGCATTTCCAACTTGATTTGGGGATTGTTTTGCTTCTAGCGGTCTTGGTTCAAGTTGAATTTGAATAGAGAATTGCTGCGCCAACTCCAAATTGAGGTAAGGAGGATCTGTTGTAAGGTTCGGATCTGTTGCTTGGTCGTGTTTGGGATTCAAATTTGTGCAGGTACTGGGTTATGAATGTTTTGACTCTATAGGGGTGGTGATTCGATTGTTGTAGGTTGGATGGTGGGCTATCTTGACTCAGTGGTGGTTCTTCGCAATTATTCGCATGTGAAGGACAAGGCGATTGGCTGCGGTTGACCTTGAGGTAAGAGTTCTTCGATTGGCGTTTCAACTTCTACCGAGGGTTTCGGTTGGCGTTCGTGTTGTTGTGATTTGCCTTGGTGATGTTTGGTGATTGTTCTAGCTATTTGAGAGGTAGATTTTGTATCTATCGGTTGGGGATTTTGGTGTTTGATCCTGTTTCAGTTTATGGGTTCTTGTCGTGGGAGAAATCTTGGAGTATATTTGGAAGTTTAGATTGTGGTTCTGTGACAAGCTGTGCCATGAGTTTCTTGGGGTTTGTTCGATTTGGAGCAGTTGGTGTAATGGATTGATTTTTGTTTCTTCTTCATATTTGTTGTATGACATAGATCAGTGATGAAGAGAGGGCTGTGTTGATCCGGATGCTAGGAAATGATTAGTTATTTACTATTGTGTAGATAGCTAAGTGATTTCGTATTGATGCAGGACATTGATTTCCGCGGCTATCTGCGTTGCAGATATTCTTTTGGACGGGAGAATGCTCAGCTTACGAACTCCTATTTTGGAGGTGGGTATCTCTGACTTATCTTTTAGATTAGTCATAGTGATATACTTGATATGCTATGTTTAGCGGTAGAGTGATGTAGTATTTTATACCTGCCTACCTTTGCGGATACTGTTGATGATATACCTGATAGGTGATACCTACACCATTAGGATCTAGGCTATGGTGCATTACCTATGATCCTTGCATATCATGTTGATATAGGTGGATTAGATAGTGGATGCTGTTTGACCAGAGTCATGCATCATCGTGCACTGTGCATCACTGTCGATCAGTGGCCCCTTATGGGTGAGTCAGGTCGACAGTCATACTGACCTATCCATACGGCCACTCATGGGTTAGTGGTTGACGGGGTATGGGTAGTGTGCTCTGTGCTGCTCCGCTCATGCACTCATGGGTTAGTGAATCAGAGCGTGGTAGCAGGCAGAGGTCCCTCCTTGAGTAGCCCATATACCAGGAGTTGAGAGAGATAGGTCTCTCCCCCATGTATATACATGGGGTAGGTGTTAACACTCAGATAGAGATATCCTCCAGAGATGACCTGGGGCTGATAATGATATAGCCAGGATAGGTGATGGCCTGGGGCTGATATAGACACCGCCAGGATAGGTTTTGGCCTGGGGCTGTTATTGATATAGCCAGGATAGGTGATGGCCTGGGGCGGATGTAGATACCGCCAGGATAGGTTTTGGCCTGGGGCTGTTATTGATATAGCCAGGATAGGTGATGGCCTGGGGCGGATATAGATATCGCCAGGATAGGTTTTGGCCTGGGGCTATTAATGATATCGCCAGGATAGGTCATGGAGTATGGGTGTTACACCGACAGCATACCGCCTACTCGGTTGCTCAGGATTAGCAGCGGCAGAGTACGGACGGCAGTCACAGCTCTACGCAGGAGGGTGGCCTCCGCTCAGCTTCCTCCCGTACGTAGCTGACGAGGTTCGACCGGCGACAGAGGTGACCATGTCATTGCACCATGTGCATACGAATCTTTTGCACTTGCCCGTGTTTGTTATACTTGGATGCTGCATATGATTGACATGTACATACAGGAGACCCTTATGTCAGTTTCGACGACTCAGCTACCTTGGTATGGTGTTTCTATCCTTGTTCCAGTTATGCTTACCACTGCATGTACCTGTGTTATTTCGATAGCCTGTTACTCTATTGCTAGCTTAGACTATCCTGTATATCTGATGAGATATTCGCGGAGTATTATTACTCACCCCGTTAGCTCCCTGTTTTTATTTCAGGATGATTGTCTGGAGCGCCCGGCAGCCTGTCCCAGTTCGCGTATTTCTTCGAGATGATTCCGGGATGTTTCTATTACTTTGTTGGTGGTACATGTTGATACCCTTTTTCTGTTTCTTTACTTTACTTTTCCGCTGCGGTATTCGTATTTGATTGTGTCCTTTTTATATGGCGGTATAGTTGTACTTTTGTGAGCCATGGAGGTCTTGTGCTTGTGTTTGTCGTAAGTCGTACCGGTACGCAGCTTTCATCGCCGTCTCGCTTTTGCTGATTTCAGATGGTTGTTCCAGCCCTATAGGCTGTGGTACAATCATCTGAGGTGGTCGTAGAGATTAGGTTTCTGAATTGTCCGTCGGTCGAGGGAGTGGCAGTCCGGTCGGTATCGGACAGGCAGCTCCTCGGGGCGTGACAACTACACTGTATGATGCCCGTGAGAAAGGAATTCACATGCGGTCCTTGTCTCAATTGGAATAAACATCCCCCTAAAAAATTTTCATCCAACACTAGAAGGATCCAAATCATGATATGAATGATATGCACTAGAAATGAGCAATAAATGCGGAGAGGATCATCACATTTACCTCTTAATTTTACACTTTCTTTCTAGTGGTCATAGTGTACCCTGCATTAGGGGCTCCGACAATTCCATCTCGTTGTTACCTTGCGGGGCATCGGGTTGATGGTATCTTACAGCATTCAAGCCTAACCAATGCCAGGGCCAGCACACGTATCGATAATTGTTTCTGCTCCGGAGATCATCTTGGTTTTCGGATTCCTCAAACTGCTGAGTTAACTCCTCGAGTCTCTCCCGGAGCCTTGCGGATCTCATGTCGGCCAATTTCAAGGATTTTTCAGCTGCGTCTCTAGCAACCATGGCTGCAGCAGCAGTCTCTTCTTTGAACTTGAGCTTGTTCTCAGATTCTAGGGTTGCTTGCTTTGCCTCTTCCAGTTCCTTTCTAAGAGCTGACAACTGCACATTCAGTTGGAAATTCAAGAAAACAAATAAGTTAATGCCAGGAAAAAAAGAAAGGCAATAAAATTATGAAACGCACACACATATCACAAATTTTCATTAGTTTATCAAATTGCAAAACATCATTTGGTAATGTCATCATAAGTTATATTACTAAGCTGTATAAGAAACAAGGGCTGAAAGTTTGACAGATGGGATTATGTAGGGATTAGCTACAACAGAAGGTAGACAACAATCAAGGTCCCACAGTCCCATGAATTTAGGGGTTAGTTAAACGATTGCATCTTTTTAGGTTGACAAGCTCTACTGCTGAATCAAACTAAAATTCAAGAAGATATATCTTGTCTACATGTAGTAAGATCTGTGTGGACTGTCAAGATATATCTTTTTCTCAACTAACAACTATTAATAACTAAGTAATTATTTTTTGTAAAACACCACGAAGGGTATAACTAATCACGGAACAAAAAGGTAACTGTGTTAATGATGAGAACAAGAAATTTTCTCAAATAAGAAAAATGGAAGGTTATTTCTGGATACATTGCCAACTTCTGATTCCACTAGTGCTGGTACATCATTGTATTCTCATTCTACCAATTAAACCTGAAAATTATAAATGAACTACATATCTTAGGGATAAATCATTGTGGGCCCATACTGTAATCATGATTACAATATGTCAATCTGATATACACGTGGATTTTGTTCACAAGAATTACAGATGCTACTCCCTCCATTTAATCTCTATAGTTTTCTTAATCTCTGTGGCATCTAATGTTCTGCTGTGACCATGTGATTGTACAAGCCAATATCTACCATGTTGCTATTGTATATGTGGCAATATTAGCCATCTAAGATCTATAGATTGCTAAAAATCTTGACAAGTAGCACTTGTAAACAATTATGAAAAAAAGAGCCTTGGTATATATTTAAAAGTTTAGGCTATATTCAGTTATGCAGAAGAAAAAGAAGAGTTCTCAGAGCTGTAATGTCAAGAGTTAAGAATTGCTTTCTATAATATTAGCAAGTTGTAAACCAAATATTCTACTATGCCTAAGAAAAGGTAAATGCACAACTTCACTATCGTGATTAAAAGCATCTTGCACTGCACCTGTAACTGAAACTCCTGTTCAACAGCTCTGCCAGCTGCTGCTTCTTGTTCTGCAGCAGCTTTCCATCTTGAAATTTCTTCCTCTGCTGCTGTGATGTCCATCATGAGTCCCTCGACCTTTCAATGACATGTATTTTCATTTACTACTTCATGTTAAAAAAAATCTAATAATTAAATAAATACCCTTGTCGAAGGCATGCCCAACTTTCTGTATAAACTGGAAATAGAAGTGAATGATTACATTTTCATTTGCCATTCTTTCCTTCTCCTCGAGCTCCTTTATATGTTGCTTTAGCTGGGCAATCTCTTTTGTTTGTGTTTCCAAACGGGTTTTTTGTAGACCAGACTCTGCCCTTTCTCCAGAAAAAAGTGCATGCATATAATATGAATTGATTTAGGATTTTAAGACAAACTCATAAAACATAGGAGCTGCAGAACTAGATTGGATAATGACAACCACTCGATGCAAATCTTCAAGTGCAAGATTAATGCTGGATGTAATTGCACACAGTTTCAAAATATTTAATCATGCCACAAATGGCACCCACAGTATCAAATTTGACCCAAAAACTCATCCATTTGATATTGCAGCATGGCTGGTTGTGAGTCCTACATGACAAAACAAAATCTACAAGTTTAAAGTTCATCAATTGTTTTGACTCAAACCCAAGGAGAACAACTTGGAAAGCCAAGTTATGATACATTAGTGCAAAGCACCTTGATCTTTGCCTAGGACATCTCTTCCAACAGGAGCTCTGTTTGTGAGTTATTTGGACTTAACTAAATGGATCTCATCTCATCACTGAATTGTATGTTCTCTACGACTAGTACTACTCAGACCATTTAAATCATATTAATTATTCTAAGGCTCTAAGCAGAGATTTCTTTGATCTTCTTTGCCCCTAAAACCTTCAACTCTACTTAATTCAAGCCATCTAAGAAATTAATCGATATTCATAAAATATTCATATTTTGTTAACTTATTTATAATCTATCAAGATTACAAAAAGTAACCTTATAAATGACTACGATGTGAGGTATACCAGCAATTAGACAAGGTTAAATGCTCACTTCTAGAAATAAAAATTGATGTTTTCCAGTTCAGGGTACATAGTATATTTTTTTGTTTAATACAATTCTTCATATCATTATTAACGTAACATGAGAAGTACCTGAGTGCTTCTACCAAATGCTGCAGCTCAAAGATCATAGTTTGTGATTCCTTTACAGTGGTTCCCAATGCACCTGCCTGCAAGATAACGTGGCGTGTATGCCATTTTAAGGGTTTTAGGTGGTTTTATAAAAGCTAATAGTTTCTGGCTAAGAAAAACCTCAAAAACAAGATTGGGGTTGCGAGATTACCAAGATATACACTTCATTTTTTTCATTCTGATCAGACTCATGCCCATCAAAATGGTCCGATCTCAAATCTATCCCAGCTTCTCTAAGACCCTCCTCTGCCACATGTTGCACTTCATTTGTCTTTGACGACAACATACTCCTGAGCAAAGTCGCAATATGTTCCTTTTCTGCCAAGAGTTCCGAGACCTTCTCATTCAAATTATTAATTTCACTGCTACTTTCCTCCAACCGAACACTAACTTCCTCAGCTGCGACCTTAGCCAGTTCATAAACTGACTTAGTCCCATCCAACAAAGTACGTAAATTATCATCAACATTCATTTCATTCCAAATAAAAATAGAATCATTATCATTCTTAACAACACTCTTAACAATCTCACAAATCTGTTCATAGGCCTTTGATGTGTGATTTAACTGGTCAATGATCAACGGTCTCTGCGATTCTAATTTCATTTCCAAATTCTTGATTTTGGCATCACGATCCTCACCTAGATGTGTCAGCCTGGAAATCTCACTCTCAATCTCTGAGATCCGTGTTCCCCTCTGAGCGGCTACATTCTCCAGGCTTTGCAGCTCCGAGCTCTTTTTGGAGACTTCTTCTTTGAGACTCACAATTGCAGACTCAAGCTGCGAAATCTCAATTGCGATTTCGTAATTCCGCTGCTCAACCTTTTCCCTGGCTTGATCCCTAGCCTTCGAGGTGGTATCAATCTGCTTCATAAGCTCCTCGGAGATCTCATGCGCTCTCTTGATAACGCCATAGGCCACGAGGGGAAGACCGGTGTACTTCTGGGAAGTCGGTAGACCACCGGAGGCGGAGAAGTTCTTGTACCCGCTGACCTTGCTGGAGATCTTGCCGATGCCGGAAAGGAGCATCTGCGCAGCAGTCTCCATCTCAGACCGTAGCGAGTCCTTGTGCTTCATGGACTCGTCCCTGAGTCGGATAACATCGGCGAGCTCCGCTGCGGCGCGTTTGGCAGATCGCGATGCCTCCTCCTTTTCACGGAAGGCCTCGTCGCGCCTCCTGACGGCCTCGTCCCTTTCGCGGTTCGCTTCATCGCGCTGACGGATTGCGTCATGAGCCATGGACTTGAGGCGGCTGAAGGTACACTCGGCGGCCTTCCGGGCGTTGCGTTCCTTCTCGAGCTCGGCGAGTAGGTCGCGGTTACGCTGCTCCGAGGCCGAGGAAGAACTGGCGGAGGAAGAAGGCAGGACAATAGGGAGTGGATCGTCGTCGCCCTCGACGTCGCTGAGGACGGCGGATTTGTCATCTTCGTCGGCCATGGCGAGTGAAAGAGGGGTAGGAGTGTATGCCAACAACCGGCCCTCTTAGTTCTCTTGCAATTCTTCGACTTATTATTATATTTCGGGACAAATAAATGGTTTATTTATTTGAATAAAAAATATATAATTAAATTAGTTCATAAATTATTTATTTAACAAATTAAGTTTACCAGGGTTAAATTTATATATATACACATAACACTCTCAGCGACTGCAGACTTGTCTGATCGGTCACGGTGACCAGTCAGGTAAGTGCCTGACACGCAGCGCCATGTCACGCATGCGGTCTGCAGGAAATGGTCTGCAGGCGATCACTTGTGTGTGTGTATATATATAGAGAGAGAGAGGATTGATCTCCTGCGGGATAAAAGAAACGCGACTGTGAGCGTCGCGACGCATTTTTTATTTTTATTTTTTTCGTTTTCATTTAGTATTATTAATTCAAAAAAAAAACCCCCGACTTTTCCCTCATCTCCCTTGCGACCCGCGTGCTAGGGCTACAGCGAAAAGTTTTCGCCGCCGCTCTTCCTCCTCTCTCGTCGGAGTCCGAAGCCACGCAGAGCCTGCCACTCTCGCCGGAGGCCAAAGCCACGCAGAACCCGCGTCGATCTCAACTCTCAATCAAGCTTCGCAGCCACTCTTCCTCCCTCTCTTCATCCCTCTTTTTCACCCTCCTCTCTCGCCGGAGGTCGAAGCCACGCTCTCTCCGAAGCCAAGCTACGCCTTCGAGGAGCTTCGCCGCGCCGGAGGCCACAGCTACGCCTTTGAGGAGCTTCGCCGCGTCGGAGGCCACAGCCACGCATAGCCCCTCGCTCATTCTAAAGGTGCTCGTTTTCCCTCCTCTAAAGGCATAGCCCTTTCAATTTCTCAGTATAAACACTTGAAATGTTTACACTTGAAATTTCTCAGTATAAACCCTTTCAATTTAGCATTGTTAGTTGTACATCAATTATGCTAAATTTACTATTGATGTACAACTAACAAGTGTTTTATAAATATTTAGCTACATTGATGTACAATGTTTACACTTAGCTAAATTTCTTCAGGCATAATTGATTTTTTCCTATTAATAATTAGTTGTATTATTTTTACTGAGATACCAGTGATTGGCTGGAAATTTTATGCTGTGATTTTTTACTGTGATTATTAAACAGTTGTATTGTTTATACTGTGATTTTTTTAATTTTATGCTATCAATTTTTGCTGAGTGTTTTTACAGTGTTTTCTTTTTTATGCTATCAATTTTTATACTGTGATTTTTTTAGAAATGACATTTGATTTAAAAAGTTATTTCTTGCAATATCATCATAATATGCAGAGTTTCCTACCAATGGATGAAATTTGCAGTGATGATCAGCTATATATTCCTCAAGTTGCAGATGATAGAAAGCCAAAATATGGGATGGAATTCTCATCAATAGATGAGACATTTTCATTCTATAACCAGTATGCACGTGAATCTGGATTTAGTGCAAGGATACATAGTAGCAAGAAAAATAAGATGTCAAATGAAGTAGTGTGGAAAACATTTGTATGCTTTAAAGAAGACATACAGATGACCACTGAAATAAACAAGCAAAAGGTGATCACCGGATAAAGGAAAGAGCACGTGGCGAAGTTAGAACTGGTTGTAAATCAAAGATTTCATTTGTCAAGAAACAAACTGGACTCAATTGGGTTGTCACTAACTTCATGGAAGGTCACAATCATCCACTCTCAACTCCTTCAAAGGTACATTTGTTACGATCACATCGTAAAATAACAGCAGCCAAAAAAGCATTGACTCAACAGTTTTCAAACGCCAATGTGCCAACTTGCCAACAAATGCGATTATTGAAGATAGAGTATGGAGGGCCCGAGCGGATTGGTTGTTTAGAAAGAGATATCAGAAACTTTGCGAGAGATCTAAGGGATGAACAAAGGGGTATTGATGCAGAAACACTAATTGAGCTATTTGCATCCGAAAAAGAGAAAAATCCAGCTTTTTTCTTTGAATATGAAACTGATTCAGCTAACAAATTTAGTAGGTATTTTTGGGCAGATCATATATCAAGGACCGCATACAGTGTATTTGGTGATGTAGTTGTATTTGATACAACATATAACACCAATAAATATGTATTGATTTTTGCACCATTTGTAGGAGTTAATCATCATCATCAGACAATTATTTTTGGTTGTGGCTTCATAAGCGATGAGAAATTTGAGTCTTTTGTTTGGTTGCTTACCAAGTTTTTAGAAGTCATGCCTAAAGGTGCACCAAATGTAATCATCACAGATCAGGATCCTGCTATGACAAAAGTTATTGCTCAAGTTTTCCCTCATACAGTGCATCGATATTGTTTGTGGCACATATTGAATAAATTTCCAGATAAATTGCATCCTTTGACTTTTCGTGACTATTATCAAAGCATTAAGAATGTCATTAGAAATTCTACAACACCTGATGAATTTGAGAATTCATGGGAGCAGGTTATCAAATCTGCTAATTTAGAGGAAAATAATTGGTTGTCTTTGATGTATGAATTGCGACATAAGTGGGTGCCAGCATATTTTAGCCATATTTTTTGTCTGGAATGTCAAGTAGTCAGAGATCTGAAGGCACACATGCATTTTTCAAGAAATATGTTTCAAATAAGAATTATTTGATGGATTTTATCACCCGTTTGAATAGGGCATTGAGACACCAAAGGCACAATGAGTTAGTTGCAGATCATATTGATATGAATGAGCATCCCAGGACTAAGACAAACTGGCCAATGGAATCTCAAATGGTGAAGTTGTATACAAAAAAGAAATGGGTGGAGTTTCAAAGTGAAATGAGTGAGAGTCATGGTTATTATGTGCAACAAGCTTTCTATGACAGTTGACTCAGTTGTAGCATCTATGGGAGCTGACTTAGTGGTTTATCATGTAATGAATTTTCAAAGTTGTTCTTCCTCCAAACCAAAGGTTCTAACGCATGACAAACAGAGAGATCACATATCTTGTAGTTGTAGAAAATTTGAGTTTGATGACATTCCAGACATATGTTAGCTTTTTTTCGTATCAATCAAGTGTTTCATTTGCTAGATAAGTATATACTCAAACGATGAACACAAGATGCAAAGGTTGGAGCAATATATAGTTTGGGGAGCAAAATTTCATTGATGATCCAGAAAGGGTTTTGATGTCAAGGCATTCTAGGTTATCCTATAAAGCTTCACTATTAATTGATGATGCATCTTTGACTGATGAGGGGACAAATTTCTTGGATGAACAATTGGATTGTATCTACAGCAAAATTAAAGAGATGAATATTAGTAGAATATGCGACAATGGAGGTCAAAGGAAGAAATCTATGGATGAGTCCCCTAATATTATTGATCATTCTTTAGTAAAAACAAAGGGATGCGGGAAAAGATTGAAATCATCAAAGGAAAAGTCAACCTCAAAGTCTCGTCTATGTCGTGGATGTGGGCATCGAGGTGTGTCACATGACAAGCGCAACTGTCCAATTTTACAGCAACGGTATGTGTTGGTTGATTATCCATTTGTATGATAATTGTATTTGTACATCAATTATTTTTATTAGATAAATAAATATGAAAATGGGTTGGTTTATTTGTATATCAATTGTCAGATCGACTATCGATAATCATCATAATAGCGATGATGACACATATGAAGAAGAATTGGCATCTTTACCTGGGTACTATCAAAGTTTAATTTTATAAAATTAGTGCTTGATTGATTTAGATATTACAATTAATAATTGTCTTTATTATTGTAGGTTCTAACAATATGCCCTATATCGGATGAAACTTTTGTAATTTCAAGAACAAGAATTAGATTGACAAGTAGGTATATTCTTTGATTGCTATTATCCGTATATTCATTGATTGCTATACCTGACTGCTATACCTGTTTATCCGTATAGGTTCAAAATCGTCATGCTATTCAGTATAATGGAACTATTCAAGGGCTCAAGCAATGTGATTGTATTTCTATTGATCTCACGATGCCACGTTAGCTACAAATGAAGTCAGTGTTTCTTCTCTTAGTAGAAGTTTGCATATGTGAAACATGGAAGACATGAAAGAAATGTCAGATGAAGTGGGTGTTTCTCCTCTTGTGTATTTCTTGATCTAGGACCTTTTAATGGCTTTCGGACAAATTATTTATGTGTTGTATTTCGGACAAATCATTTATGTGTTGTATTTCTTTTTCTTGTTCTAGGACCTTGGGTCTTGTTCTAGGAAATTTCTGGGGATTGTATTATGAATCTTGTTGTCTAGGATTCTAGGAAATGTCTGTGGCTTGTATTATGAATTATTTGTGTGTTGCATTTTTACTGTCTGTCTGCGTATTCTGTCGAAGTCGATTCTAGGAAATGTCTGTGGCTTTTTCTTTATTCTAGGACCTTTTACTGTCTGTTGCATTTTTACTACTGTCTGCCCAATTCAGAATAATTAATTGTGATTTGTGATTTTGAAATCTCTAATGGTATATACTAGGACAGTTTTTGTAATTAATTTGTGCCTTTTATATTTATTGTTTTTTTAATAATCTGATTTGCGTGCCATTCAGATTTTTTAAATAGCTATGAATATTAAAATGGCCATTTTAAACTGATTTGGACTGGACGAGGGCCATCGGTTTGCTCTGATTCTTTTTTTCGTACATCCAATAAATAAATATATTTATTTATTTTCTCCTCACAAATAACTCACTAGAATCAAATATCTTCTTTTTTGATTAATAAACAGAATGATTAATATGATTAAAACCTATCGTTGAAGATTTTAAGTGATCATTCTTGTAAGAAACTCGCGTACGTACTGAGATTATTCATTAAAAACAGAAGAACAAATTACTCCACACAAACTATCAACCACAACATCTTGGATAGTAATTCAACAAGATAAATAAACGTAAAAAGGCCCGATTCGGATCTCAACCGTCGAATCCGGTCCGACTCCAGAACGCATCCCGAATAGCCTCTATTGACCCCGAAATGGATCCTATTTTTCTCTGCTATGAGCTTCTCTGAAGAAGAGCTACGATAGAAGCAGCTATTGACTGAAAAAGATATTCACGACAATGATAGCTTGAATTTGATAACACAATACGTTCTAGCTCCAAATAATAAAGGTATGCTAAAACAATGAATAATCCTAGCTCCAATACGTTCTAGCTCCAATGAATAACACAACTTAAAATTAGATAACACAACTTAAATCCGTTCTAGCTCCAAATACAATTACTGTATTAAGTTCAATACAACACTTGCAACCATTTAGATACAACAATTTAGATAACACAACTTAAATACAACACTGTATTACGTTCAATACAACACTTGCAACCATTCAAATAACATTAAATATTTAAAATTCTAGTCAAAGGACAACATATAACATAATGCCTAATCATCAACATCACCATCACTAATCATAAGGGAATCCAATTGATGTTCTATCTCCTTCAATGCATCTTTCAACTTAGTAATTTTTTCAGACTTCGAAAGTTTACTCTCCAAATTTGAACTTGACCTTGAACTTGATGTTGCACATGATATTTCATTCCGACTAGATGCAAAGGTAATTGGTGCTGATTTTTTATGTAAGTGTGCCTCAAAAGCTCCTTGTGCCTCCTCTTTACTTTTGAAAGATTTGTGTATAGCGCCCTTAAAACCAATAACATGATGGGAAGCTTCTACCCACGTTTCATAAATTCCTGGTTCATGTCCAACAAATACAACATATCTTTTCCCTACATTCAAAACAACAATTAGAATCTTGTATAAACAAATTATTAGAACTAAAAATTAAACCATTTACCATGGATTGTATATAAAGAGTCGAAGTTTGGAAGTTTACTGCAAACTGTAGAACCAAAAGAATAAAAGTTATCAAAATAAAAGCATGCAGAAATCCAAATTTCACAAATTCTAAAACAAATATTGTGCAAAGAGAATATGATGATCAAAAATCACAGTATAAAAGTTGTCAATCTAAGCAATTGACAACTTTAATTTTCACAGGAACAGAAGATCAATAAATTAGAAAACACTGTAATTTTCACATAATTTGATCTAAGAACCCAGAAACTCAGCCCACACGATTTGCATCGCTTACCTAGTATCAAATTTGCTAAACTCAGCCCATTACAAATCAACCAAGTTGGATTAGGATCAACAAGTGCTAACGTGATTATGATTGATATGTCGGGCACATCCACTACTGAAATATTTCCAGCTAATCACTGGTATCTCAGCAAAAACAATACAACTTTTTAATAATGGGAAAAAATAAGTAAATTTCTTCACAGATCGGCCAATTTCAGTAGGGTTCAAGGAGAAAAAACTAGTCCTGGAGACTAGAACCCTTCAGCAATTGCAATATGGTCTAGTTATAGAGGTAGAAGTAATTCGTGGCTTTAATGTTCAATCATCCACTGAAAAGGTTGGACAGCAAAAGGTTTTCAATCATCCACTGAAATTCGTGGATAAATTGTTTATATTGGGTAATGGGGTAAACATTCCAAGTGTAAATATACTGAGAAATTGAAAGCGTTTATACTGAGAAATTCCAAGTGTAAACATTCCAAGTGTTTATACTGAGAAATTGAAAGGGCTACGCCTTTAGAGGAGGGAAAACAAGCACCTTTAGAATGAGCGAGGGGCTATGCGTGGTTGTGGCCTCCGGCGCGGCGAAGCTCCTCGAAGGCGTAGCTTGGCTTCGGAGAGAGCGTGGTTTCGGCCTCCGGCGAGAGAGGAGGGTGAAAAAGAGGGATGAAGAGAGGAAGGAAGAGCAGCTGCGAAGCTTGATTGAGAGATGAGATCGACGCGAGCTCTGCGTGGCTTCTGACTCCGGCGAGAGAGGAAGAGCGACGGCGAAAACTTTTCGCCGTAGCCCTAGCACGCGGGTCGCGAGGGAGATGAGGGAAAAGTCGGGGTTTTTTTTTTTTGAATTAATAACACTAAACGAAAACGGAAGAAAAAAACGCATCGCGACGCGTACAGTATCGTTTCTTTTATCCCGTAGGAGATCAATCCCGTGTGTGCGTGCGTGCGTGCGTGTGTGGGGATTGTTATTATGCACGCCCGCATGCACACCTAAGGGCACTTCCCTCAGGCGTGCACGCGGGTGCACACAAGGGGGTGTGCAACGTAACATCTCGTGTATATATATAAAATTTTGTTATGTTGGGTATCACACGATATGTGAATGTGCGACCGACATTTTTTTTTAGCTTATAATTAAACCATTTAGGATATTGATTTTAGGTTTAATGGTTGGGTTATAACATTAAGCATAAAAAGTTTTCAAAAAAAATTTAAGAAGCTCACTAGGTGTGTGACGTAAGATGAGCAACATAACATTCCTATATATATATATATATATATATATATATATATATGTTGCATGATAGGTGTCTACTGTGCGCGTTTGAGGGAGAGGAGCCCACCTGGGCATCTTACATGTGGGCCCCTCCCTCCCAGGAGTGCACGCCTACCGTGCAGTGTAACACAACTCTCTCTCTCTCTCTCTCTCTCTCTCTCTCTCTCTCTCTCTCTCTATATATATATATATATATATATAATGAGTTTTTACGCTGCGGAGGTCTTGCGCATAGTGTTTTTCTTTTTTTTTAGTTGAGTTTTTTGATTATTTCTTTTTTAGCTTGCAAGTATGTCATTTAAGATTTTGTTGTTAGGGTTTAGGTGTTGTGTTATAGTACCAAGCAAAAAAAAAAATGAAGAACAAATTTGGTCCTCATTATCTCATATTAGGATGCCTATGAATGATCTCAACTAATTTCTGCAAAAGTCACATGTATGTTGGAGTAAATCTAGAAAACAGAATAGTCCTAAATTCCAGTGTTTTAGAATCGAGTAGGTAAGATCAGACCATTGGTTTACGGTTTCCATTCAACCGACCAAAACTTGGGTCAATACACTAGGCAATACACAATTCATAATTGCATATGGTGGTTGTTCGAAAAGACTAGCATAATAAGTTGGGAAACTTCCGGTAGAACTCAAAAGGAAAAAGGAAAAAAGAATCTGAGTGCCTCGAGACAATTATGAATAATGAATTGCAAGCTAATGATCATTGGTTGGTTTGATCAACAGCAAGGGCCACTTCTAATGCATATCCAAAGTGATCAAATTCACAAAAATATAATAAATGTGATGCAACTTAACAATCAGTAGTTATTTCTGCCTACTACATTGATTTTAAGAGGGATCAATCATGAGGATCAAGCACTCTATAGCATCTGGGATCGATATGATGATGAAAGAATGGGGCAATAGAAGCTTTTACTTTACACATTCCCATAGATCTAGCTTTGTGTTCCCACAAGGTCGTTCTGTTTTGTTTTATCAAAGAGATTATTCTTCAAAAATCAGAAAACATCAAACTCCTTAGCAAGTTCTTTCCTGACTCAATTTGTTTGTTAAAAAAATGAAAATGCCATAAAATTTGATCTCTCTCCAAATGTTTCAGCTGTTACAATTATGAAAGCTTTTCTAAGGTGAAATGGGTTTGTCTTGTAGGTATGGTTAATCATATTGTTAGGCTTGGGATTTGGCAGCATTTTATCAAAGATATGGTGACAATATGTCTGGTTCCCTAATTGTTGTAAGATCCTAGAAAATCTTCCTGGACTTGAGGAGAATCCTATGCTATCTACTTGACTGGTTTTTGTCAAAATTTTCCACATATAAGCTGTCAAGTAAGAATCTAATCCTTGCTAAACAGAAAAGCAAACTGTGACTATGGGCATGGATTACAATCTGCTACTTGGTAAGAAATGTCATGCACTGATAACAAACTTCTGAATTGTTCATTTTTTTTCTCTCTTTTTGGTCTTTACCACGAGGCATCTTAACATCACATTGGATGTCAGATATTTTCCGTTCCAAGAAGAAACAGCACGGTTAAATCCTGCTAACATCGGCGAATAGTGTTTTGTATCTAACATGTTTACCAGCAGACCAAACAAGTATTGGTCATTCTCTAGGAAGCTAGAGGGTAGCAAACTAAAACTAGCTTTGTAACCTTACAATTTTAGAAGCTTTACCTTTGTAGCCTTACAATTTTATCTACTAATTACTCATCTTTCACAAAAACAAAAAAGTCTACACAATGCAATTAGAGCTTCAGTTTGGACAAATGACCATAAGCATGTGATATGTCTTGCCTATTTGGTTAACATGGATATTTTTCTGCCATTGAGCTATATCTCATGTCACCAAACTCAAAGACCCATTTGAAATAGATAACTACAATACATTATTGAATTTTTTATAAACAAAACAAACTACTGCTGAATTAAGAGCCATGTGGTTCCAAAGGAATATCTAGCAAACTTGTTGTAAATCAGAGTAAACAACAACATGAAATATGTGTACTTGTGCCTTCTCAAGCAACTGCATGACTTCAGATACGTTCGGCAATGAAGAGATTGCCCCCTTTTTGGTAGTAGTGATTGCCCCACTTGCATTAGCGAATTTTAGTACTTCCCTCAATTTCTTCTCATCCTACGTTCAGTGCAATTCCATGAGCATAAGTGTCAGCAATGACAAGCAAATTCTTAAGCAACAATAGCTTTCACATTCACTTGCCTGCAAAGCTGATCGGTCTTCTTCGATTCCTCGGAGCATCCCACCTACAAATGCATCGCCTGCACCTGTTGTATCCACCTGCTTGACTGGAAAGGATCCAATTAGTCCTCAAAAATCCAGCCCAAGATAGCAATTGATCAACTTGGTGGATTTGACTAGAAGATGTTATCCTCAGAGACAACAATGTAGGCAGTGTACCTTGGTGTAGTACTTGCATCCCTTATCTCCAAGGGATACTAGCATCAGCTTCAGGTTCGGGTGCCAGAGTCGCATGGCAACTTCATCTTCCACAGAGTCATGACCAGTCAAGAATGCAAGCTCAACTTCGCTGACCTTGACAATATCAGCCTGGTTCCAGATGCTGAGGATCTGCTTGCGAGCCTCCTCAGGTGCTGGCCAGAGCAGCAACCGGAGGTTTGGATCAAAGGACAGAAGAGCATCAGCCTCCTTGGCTAACTCCATGGCCTTAAGATGAGCAGATCGGCATGGCTCCGAAATCAAACTTATGGATCCATAGTGAAATATTGAAGCCTGGAGAAGGATCCATTCCAGAACAATAAACTCGACTCAATTTGCGGTGCTTTATATGATCGAATAATGTAAACACAAACACACAAAAACGATACGCATCAGAAAAAATCTGGAAATTAATTAAAAATTGAAAGTTTATGGAATTAGATCGACAGGTTTGAAGAATAGTGCTTTTGCATCACTTTGGGACCAATCATGGGCTATGATCTGTCGATTCAAGAGGTATTGCGAGATTTAGCAAGGTATACGAGAAAATTTACATATCAGACGATTAATCTCTCGAAGTGGGGAAGGGGCGTGTACTTTTCCGATGAGATCCACATAAGCTCGGACATCGTGAGAAGCATGTCGGCGCTGGGGTTGCGATAGAACATGAACTCCCGTTCTCCGTCGGCCCGAAGTGTAACGAATGCTAGGGCGGTGCGTGCGCCGGAGTCGAAGACGACGCCCGCGTCGGAGACGCTAATGTTGCGGACGACGGATACGAGCATGTGGCCGAAATCGTCATCTCAGAGCTTGCCCACGAAGGCACTCCGCCTTCCGAGGCGCGTTACGGCGATGGCAACGTTGGCCGCCGCGCCGCCGGGGGACTTCAAGAACGCGGTGGCTTCCGCCAGCGAGACGCCGGACTCGATCGGCACGAAATCGATGAGCATCACTCCGAAACTCGCTACGAGCCCGGAGGCGGCGGCGCTATCGACGGTGGCCATCTCTGCGGTGGTGGTGGAAGGAGGTGGGATGAACCAAGAGAAGGGATTTTATTATATGAAGCGGTGAAAGTTTAAGAGACTTTTTAAAATAAACCCTAAAATTACAGTATGTACTATACTCCATTAACATGTAGACATTTTTCATTCCTAATACTAGCTCACTGGTAAAATCCGCATTTATAGGGTTTATGCTGATCAATTGCTTTACCAGATTGGCCCAACATATTTAGGGAGTGTTTGGGAGAACTTTTGTTTCTTGAAAAGTGATTCTTGTAAAGATTATCTTGAAGTCAGTGAGAAGCTAAAGCATGGAGTGTTTGGAAATAAAAGCTAAAAGCTGATACAAGGTAAAGTTTGAGTGTTTGGTAAATAATTGTTTCCAAGCTTAATTTTTAGTTAAATGACAACAATATCCTTAAACTATATAAATTATTTTTTTTAATTATCTAAATATAATTTTGATACATCATCAATAATGTTTTATATATTTATTATTATATTTTGAATATTATATCAAAATTAATTTTTTTAATAATATATATATTTAAAAAATATATGATTAATAAAAATAAAAATATAAAAAAATGACAAATTTATATAAATTTATAAAAAAATTATGAATATATAAATTATATGAAAATATAAAATTTTATTTAAAACTATGGTGGCAATTATGTAAAATGATAAATTATTAAGGGTATAAATGTCTATTTTTAATTCTAGACCATAAGCAAAAAAGCAGAAGCAGAAAAAAGCATCAAATTCTTGCTTCCAGCTTTTGGCTAAAAGTTATAGAAGTTAAAGCAGAATCTGGTATTCACAAACACTCAAAAGTGCTTCTATGTAGCTAGAATCTAAAAAACAGCTAGCAGAAGCTCTCCCAAACACTCCCTTAATAGAGTAGGACGATAAATGAGCAAACCTCATGCGTCAGGCTATCAAAGACAAATTAATGGGATTAACTTAAAATTAATTAAACTGTTAAAACGGTTTAAGCTAAATTTAGGGGGTTTGGTTGAAATTTATTAATGGTAATAGAATTTATTGAGAGGTCATTGGTAATGAGAATAGTGATTATATTAGTAGTATTTGGTTTAAATTCTGAAATGAAAATTATTATTATTGATGATGTTTGATTCAATTCAATTTTAGTAATGGGAATAAATAAAAATTTAAAATTACCTAAAATAATAGAATTATTATAAAATAGAGAAAGTGAAATAAAATGAGTTAGAGATAATGTAGAAAAATATAGAGAGAGAAATTATGAGAAGTGAGGTAGA
Organism: Boesenbergia rotunda; assembly: GCA_024364735.1. NCBI lineage: Eukaryota > Viridiplantae > Streptophyta > Magnoliopsida > Zingiberales > Zingiberaceae > Boesenbergia > Boesenbergia rotunda. Next base: position 622,116 of record JAGFNQ010006139.1, on the reverse strand, counting down.
AAAAAGAAATTAGAAGAAAAAATAAGAGAAAATGAAAATAAAAAATAGAGAGAGAAAGTAAGATAAGATAGATGTGATAAAAAAGAGGGAGGAATCATTAAAAAATATAGATAGAGAAAATTAGATGAGAGAGAGAATGTATAGAAAATATAGAGAGATAAAGTGATAGAAAATATAGAAAAAAAGTGAAAAATAAAAATACATAAATTATGATAAGAAATGTTGAGAAAGAAAGTAATATTTTTTAGAGAAAATGAGATGAGAGAGGTAGGGAGAGAATGTGATATAGAAAATGCAGAGAGAGAAAGTGATATAGAAAATATAGAGAAAAAGTAAAAAAAATAAAGATGGATAAATAATGATAAGAGAGGTAGAGAGAGAAAGTGATATTGAAAATATATAGAGAGAAAATGAGATGAGAGAGGGTAGAGAGATAAAGTGATATAGAAAATATAAAGAAAGAAAGTGATATACAAAATATAGAGAAAAAATAAAAACGATAGATAAATTATGATAAGAAAGGTAGAAAGAGAAAGAGATATAAAAAATATATCGAGAGAAAATGAGATGAGAGAGATAGAGAGATAAAGTAATATAAAAATATAGAGAAAAATGAAAAATAAAGATTGATAACTTCTAATAAAAGAGGTAAAGAGAGAAATTGATATTGAACATATACAAAGAGAAAATGAGATCAAAGAGGTAGAGAGAGAAAGTAAAAGAAATTGTAGAGATAGAAAAGAATAAATAGGTAGAGAGAAATTTCAAAATATAGAGAGTGAAAGTAAAATAAGAGAATATAAAAGGAGATAATAAAATAAAAAATAAAAAAAGAAGTATATTGGATATATGAAAATGATAGAATGATTGAAGAGTTTGACTAATGAAGGGAGTAGGAAATGAAAATGAGAGATGATTCCCTTATTTTTATTCTCTTTGACACATACCATACATTGTTAATGTGAATAATTACTATCGATTCTCATTCCCTATTATCCCAAATCAAACGCCTACTTAATTTTGAGTTTATTTTATTTAGGAGTAATGATTGGGAGAGTGAATTTAGGAGAGTGAATGGGAGAGTGAATGACGTGACAGTTATTGTATACACGTCCGATCGTCGATCGGACACCACCGGCGGCCTCTGATCACCGTCCCGAATCAAACTATGTCCTAAGAAGATCGGTGAACTCATCGGGAATCGCCGCAATTATAATCTCATCGCATTCACCGTCAATCCGGCGAGATCTCAATTACCGGCGACCCTGCCGGGTTCACCATCCCCCAAGACATAGTTTGATTCGGGACGACAATCAGAGGTCATCGGTGGTGTCCGATCGACGATCGAACATGTACACATTAGCTACACATCATTCACTCTCCCAAATTCACTCTCCCAATCATTACTCTTTTATTTAGATATTATTTGTTTATTTTTTTAATATATTTGATTATTGAATTTGATATCACAAATTTATTTATTTATTTTAAAATTTTTATTAATTTAATAAGAAATTTATTAATAAATATGATTCATAAATTATATTTATGAATATTATTAACAAAATAGTGCATTATCGGTTGGTACCCCGGTTAGTTTTGATATGATCAACTATGTTAAGTTAGGTCCTGTGTTTTCTAATTCCTCTGCTAAGTGTACGTGCAGGAACTTAGGTACGAAGGAAGTCGAGCGTAAGACGTAGCGGACGAGAAAGATTGTGCGGGGAAGTGAGTCGACGGACTCGGTGCAATCCGAGGGACGCGGAAGCTGCGGAAGAGTACGCTGATGGTTCGAGAAGGACGTGCGCGACGTCCGAGGGACGGAAAACCGGGAGGAAGCACGCTCGAGGGCGAAAGGCCGGAGTCGGATTCGGGCGAGCCTAACTCCGGTTGGCTGGAAATCACCCAGAAGACGAAAAATAAAAATGTTGGTCAGTTTGACCAAGTAAAACTAGGCGCCTAAAAAGGGAATTTATTTTTTTGCTAAGAGGACTCGAACCAGGAACTCAGGCAACACATGTTAATATGCTTACCACTTGGGATAGCGGGCAAAATGAATAAGTTATTGTGAGAAGAATATAAAGTCAATAAGCCGTTGAAGATAAAGTTTTAATTAAATTGTATCTCTTAAAGGATAGAACATTATTTTTTAATGAGATCCAATAGATGCAGTTTAATCTCATCCAAGATCAACCGTCCAGATTACATTCATGAATCAACGGTCAAGAGAAAATTCATCAACAATCAACAATCCAGATTTATTCTCTTAGGCTATAAATAGATTAGAGTTTTAGCTATAAAAATAATTATTTTAAATTGTAAAAAGTTTAAGCGTGCTTATGTTATAAGGCTTATCCGCCATAAGAAGAGTTTCATTGAGCGTCTACTGTCTTGGAAGCAACGTTATCAGTTCCGACCAAATTTCTTTTTAAAAGATGAGGTCTTCACTTTTATATTTTTTAACCGTCTATTCACCCCCTCTAGGCTAACCTGATCCAACATTATCTTTGTTATAAATACTAACGAAATGAACGTTTATTTTTTATTTTATTTAATGGTTATTCACATTTATTTTATTATTTAATTAAGGATATGAAACCTTACAAACTAACTCTCAATTAATTTAATGAAATCCAAAATTAAAATATATTAATATTTTTTCACATCGAAAAATTTTAAAAATTTATTATTAATTTCAACATCATATCCTTTAGATTCTAAACATTTAGAAAATAAAATTATAAATATTAAAAACACAAATTCAAAAGATAAATATATAATTATAAATCTTAAAAAAATATAAATACAAAATATAAATATATAATTATATATTTTAAAATAATAAATTTAAATATTTTTCCAAAATTAAAATTTTAGAAAATAATTTATAAAATTTAAAAATATAATTTCAAATTTTAATTTGAAATTATATTTTAAAAAGTCTAAAATTAAAATTAAAATTTTAAATAAATAAATTCTTATAGCGGGGCGAGATAAAATTTACAAGTCTTATTATATTTATAACTTAGTATCTTACTATTTAATTAAGAATTTAAACCTTTTAGTAACTAACTCTCAATTGATTTAATGGAAATCAAAATTATATTACCTTAATATCATTGTTTTTTCATTTCACATGTAAAAGGAATTAATGGCTTATTGGTAATTTTAATTTTTTATTATTTAAATTTTAAAATTTAGAAAATAAATTCATAAATCTTAAAAATAAAAATTCAAAACGTAAACCTATAATTATAAATATTAAAAAGAAATATTCAAATTTTAATCTTCAATTAAAATTTTAGAAGCTAATTTATCAAATTCAAAAAGATAATTTAAATATTTAATTTGAAATTATATTTTAAAATTTTCAAAATTAAAATTTCGAATTTTAACTAAGTAAATTCTTATCTTAGACTATAATAAAATTTAAGTCTCTTTGCTATTTAATTAAAATGTGAACCCTTTATTAACTAATTCTCAATTGATTTAGTGAAGTTTAAAATTTAAGTACGTTAATATCATTTTTCTTTATTTTCACATGGAAAAGAATTGTAAGTCTTAATAATAATTTCAGCTTTTCATCTTTTAAATTCTAAAAATTTAAAAAATAAAATAAAATTTTTAAAACACACAAATTCAAAAACTAAATCTATATTTACAAATCTTAAAAAGAAAAATGTAAATCTTAATCAAAAATAAAAATTGTAAAAAAAATAATTAATCAAATTCAAAAAAATTAATTTCAAATTTGAATTTAAAATTATATTTTCAAAATTGAAAAATTATAATTTCAAGTTTTAACTAAATAAATTTTAATCATAGGGTGAAATAAAATTTAAGGGTCTTACTATATATATCTTTATATTATTATTATTATTATTATTTAATTAAGAATCTTCATTCTTTACTATCCCACTTGCAATTGACTTGATGAAGCCTAAAATCTAATTAGACTATTTATGTCCTTTTTTTTCTTTTCACGTCAAAAATAATTTCAAAACTTAATAGTAATTTCAACTTTTTATTCTTTAAATTCTAAAAATTTAAAATATAAAATCACAAATCTTAAAAATACAAATTCAAAAGATAAATCTATAATTACAAATCTCAAAAATAAAATTCAAATCTTAATCAAAAATTAAATTTTTAGAAAATAATTTATTAAATTTAAAAAATACAATTTTAAAATTTTAATTTGAAATTTTATATTATAAATTCCAAAATTGAAATTTTAAATTTTAATTAAATAAATTCTTTTCTTAGTGTGTAATAAAATTTATGCGTCTTACAATGTATATCTTACTATTTAATTAAAAATCCGAGCCTTTTAGTAACCAACTTTTAATGATTTGGTGAAGTTTTAAATTAAATTACATTAATATTCTTTTATCTTTTCACATCGAAAATATTTTCAAGAATTATTAGTAATTGCAACTTCTTATATTTCAAATTTTAAAAATTCAAACAATAAAATCATAAATTTTAAAAATATAAATTTAAAAGATAAATATATAATTACGAATTTTAAAAATATAAATTCAAATGATAAATTTATAATTATATATCTATTTAGTGAAGTTCAAAATTAAATTGCATTAATATTCTATTTTCTTTTCATAACAAAATAATTTCAAGCTTATTTTTACTTTCAACTTTTTATGTTTCAAATCATAAAAATTTGAATAAAATCGTAAATTTTAAAAATACAAATTTTAAAGATAAATTCATAATTACAAAACTTAAAAAAATTCAAATTTTAATTAAAATTAAAATTTTGTAAAATTTATCAAGTTCAAAAAATTTTAAATTATATTTTAATTTTTTTAAAATTAATATTTTAAATTTTAACTATATAAATTGTTATTTTCGAGGGATATAAAATTTTGCATATATATATCTATGATATTATATTACACGTAATGTGTGTGGTCGCTAGTTTAAATAAAGAATTAATAATTTGATTGCGAGGAATAAAAGATTTTTTTTAATACAATGTTTTGATTTGTTTTTAAAATATTATTTTTAAAAATTGTACTTTTATTCAATTAACTTATAGTTTACTATTAAAATATTGATCTTTGGCTCTTTGCAAATAACTAGACGCATACATATATTTACTAATATAGCTTTTATGTTAATCAAAGATTTGCCAAATATATCGCTAAGTCATAATCATTTTAAAGTAAGGACAACTAATTTCAAATATATATTTAGTAATTAGATTTTGTTTTATACCAATTTTTTATATAAATAGAATCCTAATGACATGGTATATGCCCTATATGTACATATTATTTGGTAAATACATTTACTTATATAAATTTGGAAATTACTTTAAATATTTCTTATACATATTTTATTTTTTAAAAAAAGAGAGAAGATTTAAAAATGAAATATTTGAATAATATTTAAACCCAAAAATCAAATTTAATAAATCGATTAATTTGAAAATCGTATATTTGGAAAGCTAAGCCATTTTCTTTAAAAAAATTAAACCTTTTCCAGCTAAATTATTAATTATGCCACGTAGGCTGCCATGTATGCCCCACAAACCATATCAGGCCGTCCATCGCCCACCGAAGCGAAACCCTATAAGTATCGTAATTGGCGCGCTGAGACGCTTGATATTTCCAAACCCTTCTTCTCTCGATGGAGACGACGGCGATGGCGAAGGACGGCGAAGTCCCAGCGGCGGCGGCGCCCTGAGGAGCGGGAGAAGCGGGTACGAGGCTCTATAGGCTGCACAAAGGAGAAGACTCTGGAGCGGAAGCCAAGCAAGGTGATGCTCGAGGGCTACGTTGGCGTCGGCGACGGTCGATTGGGGCGGTCGACGAGTCTCACCTCCGATGACCTAGAGGAACTCAAGGGCTGCGTCGATCTAGGGTTTGAGTTCAGCTACGAGGACATCCCGAAGCTGAGCACTACGCTCCCGGCGCTGAAGCTCTGGTACCCGAGGGGCCAGCCGTCGTCGCCGTCGTCGCAGAGGAATGGTACGACGGATGGAGATTCGCCTGTGGCTTCGCCCTTAGTTGCCGATTGGAAGTTCATCACTCCTGGTATAGTCGTCTGTCAGTGATTTAGGGTTCCTGGTCGATTTCATCAAAAAAATCCCATATTTTCTATGATTTTGCCATTAACTCCAAATCCATGTATGAAAAAAATCGGCTTATTTTCTCTTTCCGATCAAAATTTTCTTCTTCTCGAGCTTGAAATTGGTGGAAAACCTCCGTTTCATCCGATCTCTGTTCTGGTTGTTAAAATTCTCTTAGCCTTTTCATCATCCGCTGTTTCAACTTCCTTTTTAATCAAAATTTCTTCTTCTTGGACTTAAACTCTGAGAAAACTACCCATTTTTGCTGATTTTTGCTTCATACAATTTTTATTCGAATTCTGATTCAATCTTTTCCTTGTTATCAGATCTTTTTGGTTTTCCAACTTCCAGATGTATCATTATTAGCTTCGAAATCAGAATTTGATCGGAATTCTTAAAACAAAAACCAACGTTTATGATGTTTTTTTCTTCCGTTTATTTGAATTTGTTTCTAGTTGTTTAACTGAAATCTAACTCTAAATTTGTTTGTGCAACTTACAGGAGATGATCCGAATGAAGTTAAAGCAAGGATCATGTATTGGGCTAAAGCAGTAGCATGCATTGCTAAACTATGCAAAGATTAATCTTTCAATCTAATTTCAATATGCAAAACCTCCATGAAGAAGATCTTCTTCTCTAATCAAATATCAATGATTTAATAGGAATTTATACCTTAAATTTAGTTGATGCTCAATTATTTTTTTCAGTTGTACATAACATTGATTTAAGCTTGACTTCCATCTATCAATTAATTCACTCTTATTATTGCATCAAAAATGATAGATAACATAAATTTTCAACATGAAATCTAACGTGAATGACATGACACCTCAATTGCAGCGATTCTCGACGGATTCACCGTGCCCCTAGGTTATAGTTTTGTTCGGGGCAGCGACCGGAGGCCGCCGTCGATGTCCAAGTGGCAATCAGACGTGTACACAAAAAGTGTTACGTCATTCACGTTATAATTTCACGCTCTCTATCATGACTTAGGTTGGTATGCGAGCGTTAACGTGGCAAGCGCTAGGCGCTAGGTGTGTCTCGCATAGTATGAGATTATCGAGCAGGGTACCATATCAAACAAATTTTCAAAATTAATTAAATTATTTTGTTACGTATATTTATATCTTAAATTATCTTATGTTCTGATTTTTTTTTACAACCTATAAAAAGTTAATTGAGTGAATAATTTTCAAAGTAATCAAATAAAACAGAAAATACAAAAGGAGCACAAAAAATAAATGGAGAGGATTAACTGAAATATAATTTATTAAAATAACAAATTATTTTATTAATTTTATAAGTATAGAGAGGATTAATTCAAACTAAAACATTTAGGAAAGCAGGAGAATTTTTAAAATAAATAATAAAATTAAAAAAAATTATTAGTTTACGATTGCAATTTTTTAAATATATGAAATATTTATACCTTGCCAGATATAAATTAAAGCGTGCTATATGTATAATATAATTTTCTAAATATATGAAAAATTAATGTTTAATATATGAAAAATTAAGAAAAAATTACTCTAAACTCCCTAATAGCAAAGTAAACTTCCTCCTCAGTCCTCTGTCAGGAAAAAAATTTATTTTCACTCTTTACATGCAAAGTTTTATTTACTCCAACTACCGATTTCCCTAATTACTCTCAATTTTTTAGGTATAAATAATCCGTAATAAGGTATAGTTTTCTCTTAAATTAAGCATTATTTAATTAGAATCTAGTATGTTTTTATCAAATTGAGTATGTACGACCTAATTTGATTCAACTTAAGCTAATTAATTGATATAAAATATACTAAATTCTAATTTACACGTGCTGAATTTAGGAAGAATTATACTTACTTTATAACTTTTTTACCTAAAATAAGGATAATGTTCTCTCGCGATAACTACACAAATCTATCAGTGCTCTCCTCAATCGATTGGAGTTGCTCCAATCAATTGTGGACAATTCTGATCTATTTTCGATCAATTGGGTTTGAAAAAGAATCGTACTTATTTAATATAAACACATATTAGATTCTTTTTAAATGATATTGAATTTAGGAGAAATTATATCTCATTTTGAGCTTTTTGTACCTAAAAATACTAAGAGTAATTAAGTAAATTAGTATGTATTAGAGAGTTGTAGCAAATAAAATTTTGTATGTAGGGAGTGAAAACGAATTTTTGACATAAGACTGATAATAAAGTTTAAGATACAAATAGGGATTTAATGACAATTTATAAAAAAATTAATGTTTGATATATGTATATAAAGCTTAATTTTGAAATAAAAAAGTCTATTAAAAAATTTAATATCAGAATTATTAATTTAATATATATTCAAAATCCCTTTTCATCTCTGTTATATAAGCATGATTTGAACATTTAAAATATTTGTTAAACAATTAACAAATTTAATTATTTACTTCCCTCCCCGCAACATTTCAATTTACCTCCGATTTTATCTTTTTACTATAATGATCGGAGCATTTAAAATATTTGTTAAATAGGAAACAAATTTAATTATTTACTATAATCTTACGGACGGACGTAAATATTTCTTGTTTCCGAAAAAAAAGAGATACTTTTAAATATTTATATAAAAAATAAATGCAAATTAATAAAGATCCAATTTCAACAAACGCAATTATAATAATTAGGAATATTTTTAAAATAACTCAATTTTTATCAAACACAATTGATTACCAAAAATACAATTTGACAATTAAAATTGATGCTAAAAGTTGAGCTATTCCTCCAAATTAGTTAGGAATCAAATACATCAAAATTTCTCTAATTAGTTAGGATCAATCGTTATTACCAAAAAATTTGCATTTAAATTAGGAAAAAAAGGATCAATTATGAAAGATGACAGTTTATATTTTATTTTTTTTAGATAAAAAAAATTGTTGCTCTTTTTTTTAAGAAGGAAAAAAAAAATTTCCTTAAAAAGATATAAATTGCGATGGCAATCCGTTCCCTTCCTATTCGATGCCCTTTCTCTTCCATCCTCCGGCGCACAATAGCACCGTCCGCCGTTTTTTTTTCCTCTTCTGAGGCGAAAGAAAAGTAGAAAACACTCTCCTCTCCCCATCGAAACCCTAGAATCGATCTCGATCCCATCGCCGGAAGAATGTCCAATCCGTGGGGCGGCGTCGGCGCATGGGCGTTGGATGCCGAGCGGGAGGAGGCGGAGGAGCGCGAGCGAGAGGCGGTCGCCGGCAGTCTCGCGCAGAGCTTCCCCAGCCTGAAGGAGTCGGCCTCCGCCGCCTCCACCAAGCAGAAGAAAAAGAAGAAGAACGCGCCCATGCCCTTGTCCCAGTTCGTCGCCACCAGCGGCGCCTCGGCCGCCTCCATGGAATCGTCTAAGGGACTGACCCCTGAGGAGATGCTCCGCCTCCCCACTGGCCCGAGGGAGCGATCCCACGATGAGCTCGAGCACGGCCGCCTCGGCGGCGGGTTCCGGTCGTTTGGGGCCGGCGAAAGAGACGGCGCGTGGGGTGGAGGGAGAAGGGGTTACAGTGTTTCTGACGAGGGACGGAGGGGTCCGCCTCCTAGGGATAGGGATTTGGACCTGCAATCGAGAGCTGACGAGGTGGATAGTTGGGGAGCCGGAAAGAAGGCGTTTGCTCCTCTGCGTAGTGATGGTGGTCGCCGAGATACATATGGTTTTGGCGATGGAAGTTCATCGAAGGCTGACGAGGTAGATAACTGGGCATCTATGAAGAAACCTCTCCCTCCCAAATCTTCAAGCTTTGGATCTGAGTTTAGGGATCCTCGCACATCATCGGGGAGGGACAGAGAAGGATTGGTTCCCAGCGAAATAGGGAGGCGAAGGCTCGTTTTGAATCCTCCAAAGAATAGGGATGTTGACGCACCAGTACCACCACCAACAATCGAGCCTGCTAAGACTCGCCCGAGCCCCTTCGGCGCTGCACGCCCAAGGGAAGAGGTTTTGGCTGAGAAAGGGTTGGATTGGAAGCAGATGAACTCTGAGTATGAGACGAAGAACACCAGCAGACCAGCTAGCTCTCATTCCAGCAGACCTTCCAGTTCACAGTCAAGCAGGCAGGGGAGTCTGAGCTTGGAAGAGGTGGTCATTCAATCTAAGCCAAAAGTGAACCCTTTTGGCAATGCAAAGCCGCGCGAGGTTGTCTTGGAAGAAAAGGGAGTCGATTGGAAGAAAGTTGATCTTGACTTGGAGCACAGTAGGTTTGAAAGGTATATGTTCTCCATCTCTTATAGGTGAATTTCTGAAGTTGCCATATTTCGCCTTGTTGAGATTGATTGCTTTCTGTAATCATTGTAGCTCTTAGGGCTGCTACTGGAATGCTACTCTTGATTTTTTTTAAAAAAAAATAGTATCTCTTAGTTTATCCTAGAATTTTTTATATTTACACATACAAATTGAAGATGGGTTGCTTATTGCTTCTAATGGGCTTCATATGATGAAGCTTAATTAATAGGCGACGGTCCATTCTTCAAAATGTTGCCTCAACATGATCAAGTGATGATGCTTACTGTGCTATTTCTAGATGATGGGAAATACCAAGAAGCTTAGAGAAACAATTTAAAAGTTTCATATTGTGATATCTAATTTTATTGCTGTTCTTGTGGCCTTTCAAAATAACTAGTGGATCAAGAAGTTTAAATTTGGGGACTGGAAAGAAGTGTATCTTCAAAGAGGGACCTGCCAATGTTATTGTTTGATGACTAGTGGATCAAGGATTAGAAACAATGAATCGAGTAGGAGTTAAGAGAGGACTCAAATGTGATTGGACTTTGTTTAACTGTTGCATGGATATAGTTATAAAATTATACGAATCTAGGATATCAAGGATATTTATCAGAAAGAAACTATTGCAATTGAAATGAGCTTATAGAATTATGGAAACTGAAGAAATCAATTATATGGAACTGAGTTTTTTTGAAGTTCAAAATAGTTAAATATATTTGAATTTCAGATATTTGGAATTGTATCCATGTCTTTGATTCTGTTTACCCCTTAAGAAGATACTAATAGAAATGTGAATATGGTTATGTGAAATTGTCAAAATACATATCCTTGGCTGACATTATGTTTGTTTTTGGCATATCCTTTTTAATGCAAGCATGTAGATTTCATTACGTATTGTATATTAGTATCAGTATGATATATTTCTTAATAAAATAGTATTTCTACTTGTAAGAAAGATATAGTTTTCTTATATTTCACCATGTGTAGGACCACAATTGCATATGATGATTGACCGTTCTTGTCTAATCTTAAATGAAGGTGCAACAAAACATTTGCAATTTCTGGGTCTTTCAAAGAAACAAATTTTAGTGTTGTAAATGGTGATAGGCGGTGGCGGGGTAATTAGTATCCGCCTACTACCTCTGCCACCTAGGCAGTTGAATTTTTTTACTATTTTTATACATAACATTATAAATAATTATTGTTCTTTATAATATTTATTTTTAATAAAAATATATTAATTAAAATAAAAAATATTTTTTAAAATATATATAGATGTATATTAAAATAATGTGACAATTTTAGTAGGTTTTAATTAAGTTTATTTAAATTATCTCAATCATAATTAGGAGTTGATTAAAATTATTAACCTAAAATTATTTAATTAAACCCTAATTTACAACTTACCCGTGTATCCTATTTTGGTCGGACAACGAGTCTGTTGCATCATTGGCACCATGAGAAGCGATGCATCGTGCGAGCCTAAACGACACATTCGGGCCCATCGTCGGGCTTGGGCGAAGCTCCTAGACTCATCTCCGGGCCTAGGCGATGTGTCCGGAGTTGTCGTGGTGGTGAAACGGCGGTTGCAATGGCGGTTCTAGGCGCGACAGTCGCAGAAGAGCTGAGCCACCGCCTCCCACCTGGGCCACCATTAAGAAATTTGGCAAATTTATTCCACATATACATTTGTTACATTATTTGAACTTGTACTTAGTGTCCAACATGGGTGCAAGTTCATGTGTCTTACACAGCTATCTTTAGAATTTCTTACATGTAATCAAGAGAAACATTGAGCATCCACTTGGAGTATTTGTGTACTAGTTTTGGGCATCTGATAGAGATATGAAAGGGGTAGATAAAGAACCCAATTATTGGAGATGTTTGTTTGTGGATTATATATATACAGGACAAATTTCTACATAAACTATTTATTCAGATTCAAAGTATGTTGTTCATTGTTTGAAAATAAAAAATAATGACATAGAAATCTTTTTCTGTTTGGTTTGATACATCTTCTTGTGTAATGATTTTTCTTATAGTTGTCTTGCTCAGTCAGTCTTGTATTTCTTATTGGCAAAACATCGTCATTAAAGTTTCAGTACTTTGGAAATATTGCTGTTCTGAACTTTTCTATAGGTTCTTAGAGATTTTTCATCAATAACTTATGTTTTTCAATTCTCCCTATATTTGTGTTATTATTTCTTATTTTATTCTCATGAGACTTATATAATTGGATTGTAGATCTGAAACCAACGAGGAAAGGCTTCTAATAGAAGAGATAAATCGTCTGAAGTCACTGGCTATTGAAACCGATGGGGGTTCAAAGCTACCTGCCGAACAACTTTCTATGCTTCACAATGAGATTGCAAGTAAAGAAAAAGATCTGCAGCTTCTGGCTTGCCAGTTGGACGAGGCTGTTCGATTTAGCCAAAGACACACAACCAACAGTAGACCAGGATCTGCAGCTGGTAGGAGTGATACGTCATCTACAAGGTCTCCATCTCAATCTGGCATGTCGGAGAGATCTAGGGGCGCTGAATTTGTTGACAGGCCACGATCAAGGGGTGCGGCTGGAGATGAAGGGGAGAAAATGGCAAACAACAGAAGAGGATTTCAGAGGGGAAGTGATAAAGGCTTCTTTCATGGTAGAAATAGTGACAGGTACATATCTAATTTCCAATTTTTTTAAGGTTCTCTGTTTTCTTTTGCTTTCTCAATTTGCCCGACTAGATGGGTTATTGCTTCACCAGGGAAGTTTCTTTCATAATTCTCTCAGTTATATGCTTGATTATAATCAAAATTTGGTACATATGTATTTTTTAAGTTTTTATACAAGCATTTTCTTCTATCTGGGCTAAACTCTCAACTTCAAACTTGAACTTGATTTTGCCATTTCTCAATGTCCAGATCGAGTTCCAGGGAGCGTTGGTGAATTCTGTCGACATGGATTCACATCGATATTTCCCTACAACATTAAAGGGATAAAAGAAAAGGAAGACTGTTCGTTTATCCATCCGTCCTATCCATTCAGCAATCGTTCAATTTTGTTTTGCAGAACAAAAGTAGGTCATAGAGCTCCTTTCATAGATCTGTTTATTGCAGTCTTGATCTCTTCTTTGTTTTTGTTTTGGCCCCTCTCTTTGTTGTCATCGTTGAGGAAGGGCTCTAATTCAGAGGGGGAGAGATTTTGGAACTCGATTGTAGCTACTATTGTTTCTTGTAAACCTTCTGCTATATCAAGTTGAACTAATTCCATAATTGTGTGTTTCCTTCTTCATTTCGTCATTTATGATTGCCACGCGATTGATTTAGCTGCCAACCAGATTTATAAATTATCCTACTTTTCATGTTATCGACGGCTTAATATTATTTTATTTTTTTAAATTTTCGTTGAAAAAAAGGAGTATGGTCAAATAATTTTTAATGAATATATATATATATATATATATATTGATCGGCTGCGGACGCCGCCTGCGGACGAAATGCGGACCTGCGTACGTGGAATGGAAAGGAAGTAAACTCGCGACCTGCGTAAGCTGCGTACGTGGCAACGGAAATAAAAAACTCGCGAACTTCTTCCTCTCTCGCCGAACCCTAGCTTCAACTCTCCCTCTCTCGCCGCAGCTTCCTCTCTCCCTCCCTCTCTCGCCGCAGCTTCCTCTCTCCCTCTCTAGCCGAACCCTCGCTTCCTCTCTTCCTCTCTCGCCGCAGCTTCCTCTCTCCCTCTCTCGCCGAACCCTAGCTTTCCTCTCCTCTCGCGTCCGCAGCTTCCTCACTCCCTCTCTCGCAGAACCCTAACCGAAGCCCGTCTCCCTCCTCGTCGCGAAGATCCATCTCCATTCCATTCCTCGTCGAAGCATCAAGGCGTCTCTCTCTCGCAGTCGCCTCCCTCTATCCCGCGCCTGCCCCTGCGTTGCCGTGATCCGGCGATCCCCCACCGCCCTCTCTCTTTCACGTCCGAAGGCTGCGGGCACTGGCGGTGGAGGAACTGTGCCAGGTGGAGAAGTTCCGCAAGAAGTACGGCCAGCTGTCGTCCCTCATGGAGAGCCCCGTCCTGAAGCACGGCGAGATCGTGCTGCCACAGAGGAAGAAGGCCGGCGGCAAGGGCAAGGGCAAGAAGTGTCATCAACAATCAGTTCCATTCAGCTACCAAGAAGGATTATCATACCCACCATATAGGTTAGTAGATCTTATGGATCATTTCAGAACAGTGACCATGTTTTTATTAAGAAACAATATACTGATATTTGGCTTGTTAACTTGATATCTTATGCTTAAGTTGATTTCCTGTGCTACTAGGTCACTTTCTAAAGCCTGATTTCGTTGATGGATAAGCACCATTTCGAACATCGGAAAATGTTTCTAAAATTCTGCATGTGCAGTTCTATATACATTCGAGCTGCAAATATCATTATATGTTTTAGCAAACATATCGAATCCCCTAAAGTATATCCTGCTGGTTTTAGTCTAGGTAGTTGATCACAAATAATTGACAATTAGTTTATGCTGACATTTTTCAACATTTTTGGCACCAAATGAGAGCATCAATATCATTTTCTACTTTGATATCTGATGACTTTCAATGGTAGAAAATCTAGAATCTATTGATGGATATTTCTTGTTTTCCATATGTCATGGTCAATATCTACTCTGAATGGAAGCTTCCTCCTTAAGCTACTTGTCTTCTACTGCTATAGTGATCCTTCTGATGTTAGAACCATAAAATGACTGATGGGTTTTTAACGCAGGCTGTTGTAAGTCTCTAAGTTGCTTCAATGGAGGAAGCTTTAGTGAAAGAGCATGGCTTTTGCTCTTTATTGCTATGTCTGTAAAGTTTCTTGTCTTCTCGCCGATCTTGAATAAGTGTTGGCTTGGAGCAAAGTCAATGGATGCCCAAATGGTATCCATCAATCTGTATGGTAGATATTGGATGCCGGAGTTGGAGTCCGTTGTTCCAAGAAGGTAACTTAAATGATTCTCAGTAGGAATCTGAATGAAATATGATCAAGAAGCTACAGTTTCACATATCCCTACAGTTTCACTAATTGTTTTGGGTGAGGAATATGTTTAAAGAAATCATAAATTATTTTTTGATGAGCACAAATACACAGCCAAATGGGGTTTTGATACTGACCATAGATGTATAATTATGCTCCTAAAGTTTGCACTTTCTTGTACTTAGTCGTTTTCTCTGATTAATCTCTCTGAATTTCAATCAGGGAAATGCCAATGACAGTCAATTTCAACAAGTCGATGCAAAGATAGCTCCATCTGTAGTGGGAAACCAAAAATTCAGTATATGTATTCAGTGTTTTACTACATCTGTAGTGCTTCAATCTGTAGTGCAACATCTGTAATGTAATCATTAGTGCTTCAATGATGTTCTGTAGTGCTTCATTTGTAATGCAATCCGTAGTGCTTGAATGATATTATGTAGTGTTGCTACATCAGTGTTTTGCTTGAATGTAGTGTTTTGCTACATCATGTTGCTACATCAGTGTTTTGCTACATCATGTTGCTACATCAGTATAGAGATCAGGTTACTGCTTGTTGAAAATAATGTGTAGTTTTCAGCATATGCAGAAGCTGAGTGTGAGAGGCTATTGGCCATTTCAATGAAGACGAGTTTTGATGTAATGAAGACGAGTTTTGATGTGCACTATTTGGCATCTTCAACTCAAACTTTGTCACGTCTACTTATGTGAGTATATTTGTTTGTCATGTCTATTTATGTGTCTATATCAAACACAACAGCCTAATAATTTCAATAACTTTAATATTATTTGTGTGTTGCCTATTATATAAAAATGTTAAATAAAAAAGAAGAAGATAATAACATTCAATGATTATGACAAATATACAACACCAAGTTTATCATTCCAAGCAAAATATGAAGTTAACAAATTTTTGGCTGCTTCTACAGCTCGACATCAAGAACTGTAATGAATAGAGAAACACAAGGATACATGCACCATAAGCTCCATCCTCGTCAATGTCATAACATTTACGTCGATGAGTAAATTAATAGATGGATCTACCCTTAGTTTTTTATGCTCATTTTTAACTCAAAGAACAAATCAAACTCTAAACTAACAATTCAACAAACCTCCAAGAAGCAAAGGAACAATAACATAGCCATAAATTTCATCTCTCGGTTTCCAAAATGGAGCTCAAATAGTAGCCATAATATTACACTATAAAATCTTGTAGTAAAATCTTATGTACACTGCAGTAACAACTTCATCTCAAGCAGCATGCAGAATCAAACCCCCAGACCATCAAGTTCCAAGCTCGCCATTTTGCTGGGTCCTCAGAGCTTGTTGCTCTGAGACATTGGCCAGCCCTTGCATCAACCTAACAATCTCAGCTGTATCATCTAAGTAATACTTTGCCTTGCTCGGCTACTGACCCACTGTGCAGGCAAAAACTTCAGTAGCAGGGGAGATTGAAGTGCTTGCTATCGAAGTAGTGATCACCTCGGACATGCCCTTGGGTTCAATCTACAAAATAATATGTGTGACTGGAGTCTCCAATTCATGATGTGAATTATGAAGCATGTTAAGAACTTGATACAAACTAACTGTTAGGGGTGTTAGATCATAATTTTGGCTCGGACTATAACCATCTAAACTAGGTTCTACTGTAACGGCAAACAAATCCTTAAACTGTATACACTGGTATCTTACCTGTGGTTTAACCTCCACGATATGCTGACCACTCTTCACTGAAACAGGCTCATTGGCAAGCACACTCTCTAGATGATCAAGAAGCTCCTTGGCTTGGCAAGACCCAAAGTCCGGATCAGCATCCTTATATGACCATACAAGTGCAGTTTCCTTGTCTTCGATCATGGAACCATCAGTTGTCTCCATGTACAACCTCATCACAGGATCTGCAATTTGCCATCAGTTGTCTCCATGTACAACCTCATCACAGGATCTGCAATTTGTTTCCAGCTACAATCTGCCACAGGAACACAAGTTTGCCACTCTGCATCCCTCTTTAACCTGAAATCAAATTCATATGCCAATTTCTTATCTATTTGACTCTTTTTCTCAAAAGATTTCAATTTGGTAACCATTGATCAAGTTTAGAACCACCTACCTAAAGAAATAGCCATGCTCAGCAGCAATCCCCAAGTTCTCACAAGGAGCAAACCAATCACTGAGAGTGTCGCGACTTCTTGCACTCACAAGGAACACCACATTGTTCTTGTCACGGCAGAAGGCATTCAAAATCTCGATCGATTTCAAGCTTGGGCTCTTGTCGATCGATGCCTGTGGCATCAGTGTGCCATCGTAGTCCAGAAGGATGGCTCTTGTTCTCTTGTAGGCCGAGACGATGTGCTCCATGGCAAGCTTCCTAAAGTTTGTATCAAGAGCAACCACTCGAAATCACAATCCGAACCCAATACCCCAGCACCTGCGTTGAGAATGGTCTCTGCAGGTTCTCTGCAGATCCTGCAAGAAGCTGTTTGCCCAGTAGCCCACGTCGCGTGAGCTCACATACTAGTATAAGAAAAGCAGTTGCATGATTAAACATAATTTTGAAAAAAAATAAACAAGTTCTTACCGATCCCAACACTTACTTAATTTGCTAACAAATTAGTTTACAGCCCTAATCATTCAATTCAGAACCATAAAATTTGTTCGGTTGAAGAGGAAATCGAAGCTCCGAATGCCAAATACCAAGCTACAGTTTGTTTATTAGAAGCGTAATCTTTTGTTGGCAAACAAGCAGAGAGGAGATGGATAGGTAAGATGATAGCTGATCCAGAACAAGGCCAAAAGCAATTGAAAGCCGGCACCTTTGTTGGCCACGAATTGAGGAAGGCGGACGGACGATGGGTCACTTCTTGCCCTTGCCCTTGCCGCCGGCCTTCTTCCTCTGTGGCAGCACGATCTCGCCGTGCTTGAGGACGGGGCTCTCCATGAGGGACGACAGCTGGCCGTACTTCTTGCGGAACTTCTCCACCTGGCACAGTTCCTCCACCGCTAGTGCCCGCAGCCTTCGGACGTGAAAGAGAGAGGGCGGTGGGGGATCGCCGGATCACGGCAACGCAGGGGCAGGCGCGAGCTAGAGGGAGGCGACCGCGAGAGAGAGACGCCTTGATGCTTCGACGAGGAATGGAATGGAGATGGATCTTCGCGACGAGGAGGGAGACGGGCTTCGGTTAGGGTTCTGCGAGAGAGGGAGTGAGGAAGCTGCGGACGCGAGAGGAGAGGAAAGCTAGGGTTCGGCGAGAGAGGGAGAGAGGAAGCTGCGGCGAGAGAGGGAGAGAGGAAGCGAGGGTTCGGCTAGAGAGGGAGAGAGGAAGCTGCGGCGAGAGAGGGAGAGAGGAAGCTGCGGCGAGAGAGGGCGGGAGAGAGGAAGCTGCGGCGAGAGAGGGAGGGAGAGAGGAAGCTGCGGCGAGAGAGGGCGGGAGAGAGGAAGCTGCGGCGAGAGAGGGAGGGAGAGAGGAAGCTGCGGCGAGAGAGGGAGAGTTGAAGCTAGGGTTCGGCGAGAGAGGAAGAAGTTCGCGAGTTTTTTATTTCCGTTGCCACGTACGCAGCTTACACAGGTCGCGAGTTTACTTCCTTTCCATTCCACGTACGCAGGTCCGCATTTCGTCCGCAGGCGGCGTCCGCAGCCGATCAATTCGCATATATATATATATATATATATATATAATGCCAAATGAAGTGTAAGATGGATAATTTTTAAAACCAATTGTGTTACCGTATATGAATTGTAAAAGAATCAAGGGCAATTTACCAAAGGACATACGTAACAATTCGAAAATACTAAAGGGCGTCCCATGATTTTTATTTTACCAAAGGGCGCAGCCCTTTAAGTGAACTTCCTATTATACCCTTGGCGCCACAAAAGACCTTTTCCATTCCCATTTTCGAGACATCCGAACCACTTTTGCAGTAAAATAAGAATATGTGGTTCGGATGGCAAGGTAGTAGAATTTTTGGTCATTCTCTCTCTCACCGCAACAACGTAAACGGTATTGTTGAAGGAGGACATTGTGCGTGCCCTAGTTGTGCTTTAGTCGCTTGCTACTCCCTCGAATCCCTCCGCCCAACCAAAACCTAGGCTCCTATACAGGAAAGTGGTAGTGTGTGATCCTGAGGCTGCTTGAAGTGTTAACGTTGAAGTTGATACTGCTCGGCACTATCAAAGTAGGATTTAGGGTTTCTGCAGGGTTGATTTTCATCATAATGGCAGGAAAAAGGTCTGTGGGTGGTTCCTCATCGTCTTCTTCATTGGCATTAATCACCAAGGTATGTGATATTGTTTATACTTAATTTTGCTGAATAAACACTGCTTGTGATATTGTTTATACTTATTTTTGCTGAATAAACACTGCTTGTGATATTGTTTATACTTATTTTTGCTGAATAAATTTGTAATGTATAAAAACTGTAGGGTTCAGATGAGTTTGGGAAAAAATTACATTGGTGCAGTGTTTTAGGCCATTTTAAACATTTTGTTGAAGCATTTGAAATTTTAAATAATCAACACATTGCGAAGATCAAAGAGTCGCCCTTCAGTATTTTCTTGGACATTCAAGAATTGCAGCATATCCGGGGAATTTTGGTTAATATATTTGAAAGTTGGGATTCAACCTCGCAAGTTTTTAAATTCTCAGGTAATAGTTTTAATTATGAATTATAAACAGTATTTATAGTAAGATAAAACTTGGATATAGTTGACCTTAAATGATTGATATTTGATCTATTTAAATGAGTGAATTTAAGGTGAAATTCACTTCAGGTCGGTAGGCCTGAAATGAAATAATTCAGGCCTACCGAGGGCCTGAAGTGAATTTACTTCAGGCCCTCGGTAGGCCTGAAATGAATTCATTTCAGGCCCAAAGAGAAATAAATTGAAGCCTATATTGTTGATGGTAACTAAATATTTTAATTGCTTCAGGTGTACCGGTTGCGTTCACCAGACGAGATGTTGCTTTGGTACTGGGTATAGTGGACCGTGGAGTTTCGATCCCTATTAATTCAACTGAAGCATCGGGTAACCTTTATCGTACTTACTTCTCAAAAGAAAAACAACCTACCGGAACAAGAATTGAGGACTTACTTAAACATTATTCTAAAAGTGTTGAATCAGAGGATAATGTGTTATTAGTTTGTAAATTTTATATTTTGTATATATTTGTTTGTGTTTTATTTTCGTCTAGTACATATAAGGTCCCTCTAGGGCTTGTAGATATAGTAGATGATTATGACAATCTTGGTAGATTCAACTGGGTGGAAGCTATCCATAAATTTTTGTCTCCCCAATTACCTAAGATTGGGGAATTATTTTCATCAAGTCAAGGAAACCAGAGGACCACAAACCTCCCTTACGTAAAGGGATTTGCTGGGCTTTTGGCAGTGAGTAGAATTTACCTAAATTATATTTTATAATATTTTGCTGTCATTAATGTAATTGTCTGGAAAACTTTGTGTAGGCATGGTTTTTGAAGCATGTACTCATTCAAAAACCATACAATGTTGAAGGACCCCGAATAAATAAGTGGAGGAATATTCCTTCGTATATTAGTAGGGTGAGGGACCTTGTCAACCAAATCAGGTCCGAAGAGGTAATTATTGTAAACTGTGATCTATGTTAGTTTGATATAGAGGCAGTAAAATTTGTGTACTTGGTAATTGACAGGTGATTGTTGAAATAATTCCTAACCTACATGAAAACACATTGTTTGAGAACCTTGAGATTGGGGATGACATTCCATGGCCAATAGCGACATCACAAGGACATGACACAGAAGATGTAAGGCCATGTGGTGAATGCATTCTTAAAGACACCCTAATCAAGGAGCTAACAGAGGAGAATATATGTTTGAATGAAAGGGTTAAGGAATTACTTTCAATTATTGAAAAAAAGGGCATGGAGGCTCAAGAAAGCTATCCTGTTGTCACGCCCCGAGACCCAGGAGCCGCTGTTCCAATATAAAATCGGACAGCACCTCCCCTGTCCGACGGACAATTTACACATACAAACACACACGCAGATAATAATAGACATCACCACGCAATTTAATTGGCCTCAGGCCTCAAAATATATATATAGACCCAACATAAAAGCACCCGACAACTAAGTAAATCATACCTGACTGCGACCGGTCCGACTTACGACGAAAGAACCAATACAAAAACCCCTTAGGGCACACGACCACACTCCCAAGACATATACAAGTCCAATAAGTAAAGATACAAGTAGACACTACTAAGTACAAAACGAAACTATGCCGTCGCGATGGGTAGGGACTGGCTGCTGGGCTCTTCTGGCGACTCCAAATATCTCAACCTGAAATAAAAATATATGGCAACGGGGTGAGTCCATAACTCAGCGAATACCCAGCAGATATGCATAGTATGTTATAATAACAATAAGCATCTACGTTAATACAGTCTCATATCAATAATATGGAAAAACTAGTACTGGAAATACTGAGGTAGATACATACCAGAATCCAGCTAACCTGAAAAGAGGACAATGAGTACCATGAAAATATCATTAGTCATATAATCTTAAATAACAAGTCTCCAGAATATGCATGTCAAACAAGTGCAAGAATCAAGTGCAGCAAACAATGCACGATGCAAAGTATACACATGGTGCAATGACATGTGTCACCCCCTAGTCCCAGTCAGGATATCGTCCACGACGTCCGTGTGGGTAGAGCTGTGACAAACTGTACACACCCTGCCATCACTGCTCCTGAGTGACCGGGTGGACAGGATGCTGGCGGGGGACCACCCCCCTACCCCAAGCAATGGGGGAGCTCCGCTCTCATCTCCTCGTGGCTCAGTACGAGAAGGGACCCCTGGCTGCTACCACGCCCGCGCTCACCCTCCTCATAGTGGCCGAACGGAGCAATACAGAGCAAATGCACACATCTACGGTATCCACTAACCCATGAGTGGTCGTGTGTGCATATCATGTACCGGAAGACGATTAGGCTCAACCACAAGGGAGTCGCTGATCGCCGGCATGCAACAATGCAAGAATGATGTATGATATGCACACATACATCCCTCATGTCAAATACAAGAGATACATTCCGATATCTAAGCATACATATAGATATGACAATACCTGAGACTGTATGAAACTAACAGTATAATAACTCAGGGATAACTAACAAGTATCCAGGACAGACATAATAACTCAGGGATAAATAACAAGTATCCAGGACATGCATAATAACTCAGGGATAACTAACAAGTATCCAGGATAGGCATAATAACTCAGGGATAACTAACAAGTATCCAGGACATGCATAATAACTCAGGGATAACTAACAAGTATCCAGGGCAGACATAATAACTCAGGGATAACTAACAAGTATCCAGGGCAGACATAATAACTCAGGGATAACTAACAAGTATCCAGGACAGGCATAATAACTCAGGGATAACTAACAAGTATCCAGGACATGCATAATAACTCAGGGATAACTAACAAGTATCCAGGACATGCATAATAAACAAGGCTAGCGTATAATCTTACTGCTATCTATAACCAACCATGCATAGCAATATGACAATATCTAAAAGATAAGTCAAAGGGTACCCGCCTCCAAGTAAGTGAAGTCCGTATCAATAGAGAATCTCCCGTCCAAGAAGTCCAACGCAAATCGATCAGTGTCCTGTGTCAGGGACATATTAGATAGCTATTTGCGTAGAAATAACCACTAATCAACTATTAATCTATTCAGGTAGCTATCCTAATCATCTTAATCATTACCCAATCGTTTACAAATTAACACCCTTCGATCTTCAACAACATTCATTAAACCAACTGACAATTATCCAAGTAGAATACTAAAATAAATCTGATCAAATCTTGAAAAATAACAACATAATTAGACATTCCTCAACAATCCAACCCTATAGACATTACCAAAGTTAAAGGAAGACTCCAATCAAACACAAGTCCATGAATAATACGGCCAAACATAGAATTGATCCAAAGTTTCCCAATTCAATTCCAACCAACTTCATCTCATTGTAAGCAACCCGACACAGGTTTAACATCTGTACAAACACCATTTCGTTTCATATTAAACATGCCATAACATATCATCCTCCATCAAAATCAGAGATACCTAAAGGATGATTGTTTGCCACAACAGAACACACCTAAACCAAGTTCCAATAAGAAACTAAGCTCACAGTAGGATCAACACTCGATCAAAAATCTAGTTCCAACATATCTATCATTAGAAATTATTTGATAGTACAACTAAACTCTGAGAGCTAATCACAAACATGAATCTGCTCCAAACCAAGACCAAGGCTAGTTTCAGTCCAACTAACAGCGCTAATCTGATTAAGAACAAATCCAGAAATTAGATTAAGCTTTAAGAACAACATCACGGTAGGAGATTAACAACTACAGTTGAATGCATCCACAACCTCATGCCCAAGATCGCACAAACCCAAATTTATCCAATGAGGAACGGAACTTCCAAATCCTCAACAACCTACTAACCAAAGGGAAAAACCAAAATCCCGAGCAGAAACATTCCAAAACTGAAATCAGACATGCCAGTCAAGAATCAGTCCAATCCACAAGCTAAAAAAAAATGAAACCACTTACCTACAGGAAATCGGCCAGTCCAGCTACAATCGGAGAACTCTGTGTCAGCGGTCGGTGTCAAGCTCCGGCCCTAGACCTCAGCATCGACCCTTCTCACCGAAACCCTATCCACCAAAATCCCGCAGCTATAGTCAAAGCTCCACATCGTCTAGAGTCACTCGCTCAGAACCGAGGAAGAATACACCTAGCTAGGGCTTATCTTCTTACGACCCATCAATGAAAGTCGTCCGAAGGAAAGACGGAAGCCACCGATCGCCAGAGTTCCGCTTGGGACTGGGCGCGGAATGTCGTCGGGCGATTTGGTCAGGGAAGTGAAGAGTCGGCGGAGATAGGTTTCGAGGGGAGGAGCTAGGGCACAGCGAGGAATGAATGCGAATGAAGAGAAAAGGAAAGGGGGTTTATAAGTGAGGCAACATTTGCAATTTAGCCCTCTTTCTTTACCTATTTAGATCTGCACCCTTAGGTCTGAGTTTAATCACACTTAAGCCCTCCAAACTTAAGTTTCAAAGAAATTTAATCCTCTAATTTCAGTTTAGGTCTAGAAAACCATAAGTCTTTTCCGGTAAAATTTTCGAAAAATTTTCTAGATCGCGTCAAAATTGTCGGATTTAACACCTGTAGTCAGTCCTCTTTCTGATCTAGTATCTTGTAGAACAAGGAGAGGACGTGACCGAACTCGGTATGATTACAGGGATACGCCAATTGAGAGTCCAGTATGACACCAACTATTACATAAGGAGAAGCGGAGAAAGGAACAAATATCAAATGTCATGGACAAGGGAAAAAGAAAACTTAGTGAGGAGGATATGGATGAAGCAAGAGAAACCATTACTGTAATGGAAGTCATGTCTGAAGAAGATATAGAGGAGGAGAAAAGAAGGACTTTCGAACTATACAAAATGAGGCAACAAGACATTGATGTATGTGAGTTATTTTCATATAAATTACGTCAAATTTATTGAATTTGGTCATTAATTAGTTTGGTCTAAATTGTATCGATGTAGTTTGTGAAGAAGCATTTTATGAAGTCGAAGAAGAAAAATCAAGATAAAGAAGTGGCCTACGTGATAAATAAATTGGAGAACCTAAAGTAAGTTATGAAACATAGTTTAGTTAATATATTTGGGGCTTTAATATATAATCTTATCAATTAACTTGGCAGGTTGGATAATGAATTTATCTGGGAGGATGCACCCTTTGCTTTGAAATTGCATTCATTCTTACAAATCCTCAATGGAGAGGTTTTTACAAAAGGCGAGGTCATTGATGCCTTCTGTAAAATGTTATTTAGAGGAGCATCCACATCTGGTAGGCCATACCACAAGTCAATATATTATTCAACCTTCTTCACAGTAAGTGATGTAAATTAGTATGAATTAATAGATTGTAGAAGACCTAGTATTATGATGTGGTTATTAATAATTTTGATTTTGCAACTATTTAGGCTTCAATAAGATCGTCAAGAAAGTTTTCCATGCAACAAGTGATGAAGACAGATATGATAGAACAAGGGTTTAGATATATTTTAATACCTTTGTGCAGTGATAATACACACTTTCACTTGTTGGCGGTGGATACAGAAGCAATGACTTTCATTCATTTAAATTCTCTTGCTAGTGGCCGTAAATATAAACATGATTTTGACTCAGCGGTGAGCTACCTACCTTTATTCATATATATGTTCATCATTTGGTAAAAAATATCATTGAAATTCATGATATATTTGACAGGTAAAAGAACTTAAACAATATACTCGCGAGGAACTTACGGCTATTCATCCATATCTACAAAGTCATCATCCCTTGGACAAATGGCCCTCCGTCAGACAAAAATGTCCCCAACAAGAACATAGGTCAGTAAGTGAGGAAGAGTTTGAAAATTTTAAAATGTTCAAAGTATTTTATTACCCCACTTATTGAAATATGAAATACTGTTTGTTATTTTCAGCGTGGACTGTGCCTTCTTTGTTATGCAATACGTCCGATGTCTCCTATACGATGAGAAGATGGATTTCAAACAAGGAGATATGACGAAAATGAGATTTGATCTGACAGTAAATTTTATGGGAGACATGTATTGTAAAACATGAGACTGTCAATCTCTTGAAGTAATGATGTAAAAAAACATCCTTTGCTGGTGATTCAGCTCCATTTGTATAGAAATTGTGTAATTTGTATGAATATAATTTAATGTCCAGAAAAACAAAATAATTGTGTGATGTTGATTCACATCGAGTTGCTGCAATGTAGTGTACCAACTGATACGGTAAGAAAACATAACTCATAATGATTTGGACAAAGTTTGCATACCAGAAATAACATCTCTTTGGTTAACTCTAACTACTGATATATATCCAAGTATCGAAGGTCCATCAGTGGGTTTCTGATACATAATTTGAAAACATGACTTAATCGTCTCGAAGGAATTGAAAATTGGTATGCATTCTGTATTGACTTAGTAAGATGAATTATCTCTACCATAAATTTAAAAAACTTGTTTCAAATTCTAAAGATTAATAATTAAATAAAATTACAGGATTTGGTCACAACTTGTAGATAAATATAGAATATTAATCTATAAATCATGATTTTATTTAATGGCCAAGGTGAGCATGAAATTAACTTTTCAGGCCCACGGTGGGCCTGAAATAAAATGATTTCGGGCCCACGGTGGGCCTGAAATAAATCAATTCAGGCCCAAGGCGGGCCTGAAATAAAAACACTTCAGGCCCAAGGAGGGCCTGAAATAAAAACTTTCAGGCCTAAGGTGGGTCTGAATAGATCCAGTTCAGGCCCAGGGTGGGCCTGAAATCAAGTCATTTCAGGCCCACCGTGTGCCTCAACTGGGAAAATTTCAGGGTCTCTGTTAACCATTAAATACTTCTGATTTAAGTTGGTGGATTATAAATTTGTAGTTGTATAGGTGTAATACGTTTATAGAACATAACTGATAAATATTGGTACTTAGTGTGCACATAAAAACCCACTGATATAGCATTGGTGATACAGCAAGATTAGAGGTTTGGGCACCCAAAATCTCATCTCCTATCTCAACCCTATCTACTGATATAGGTTTTTCAGAATTCCAGATATGGGAGGTCCATCAGTGAGTTTTGCTCAAAAGTCACTGATATACCTAAACCACTGATATAGCATTGGTGATACAACAAGATTAGAGGTTTGGCCACCAAAAATCTCATCTCCTATCTCAACCCTATCTACTGATATAGGTTTTTCAGAATTCCAGATATGGGAGGTCCATCAGTGAGTTTTGCTCAAAACTCACTGATATACCTAAACCACTGATATAACATTGGTGATACAGCAAGATTAGAGGTTTGGGCACCCAAAATCTCATCTCCTATCTCAACCCTATCTACTGATATAGGTTTTTCAGAATTCCAGATATGGGAGGTCCATCAGTGAGTTTTGCTCAAAACTCACTGATATACCTAAACCACTGATATAGCATTGGTGATACAGCAAGATTAGAGGTTTGGCCACCCAAAATCTCATCTTCTATCTCAACCCTATCTATTGATATAGGTTTTTCAGAATTCCAGATATGGGAGGTCCATCAGTGAGTTTTGCTCAAAACTCACTGATATACCTAAACCACTGATATAACATTGGTGATACAGCAAGATTAGAGGTTTGGCCACCCAAAATCTCATCTCCTATCTCAACCCTATCTACTGATATAGGTTTTTCAGAATTTCACTCTGGACTTGAAGTCATTCAGGCCCACCGTGGGCCTGAATTCATTTTCCATGGTGGGCCTGAAATAATCACTATGTGAAAATCAAGAATAAACTTCACCACAGATTACTTCAGCGAAATCGTTTAACGAAGTAATACATATTAATCAACTTCGGTACTAAATTTGATGAAGTAAATTTCACTTTAAACTTCGTAGCTTAAAAATTGTGGGTCTTACTACTAAATTAATCAGATATTTTACTTCATAATAAATATTTGATGAAGTAATAAATTATCAAATAAAATCCATAAATTTTTATACCGAAATAATAAGTTTAAATAAACTAAATATGTTTTCTTTTATAAATAAATTAACCTCTTTATATTTGTATTTAAAGCATTAATCCTCATTAAAACTCCTCAAATATACTCGAGCTTTAACTTCACGCACAACACCTCCTCCTTCTCCCGACGACGCGCCGCCCCCTTTTGCCCGACGACGCGCCTCTGTCCCCTCTTCGCCGCGCTTGCATCTCCCCCTCCCCTCGACGCACGAGAAGAAAAGGCAACGGTTTTGTTCCTCTTTGAGGTTTCCTGGCCACGAGAAGAAAAGGCAAGGGTTTTGTTCAAGCTTGAGGCCGCCGTCTCTAACCGATCCGGTCCTGCTCGCCCATCAGTTCGTCAACCAGGTTAGTTTCCTACTCTATGGTTTCTGGCATCTCCTGCCCTAGGGCATGATTTCTGATTACCGTGGATTCATCATGTGGCATAATTTCTTATTTCCTATGGTTTGGGTTAGGCATAATTTCTATGGTTTGGGTTAGACATAATTTCTTTTGCATTTATGTGTATTTGTGCAAATCCTCCACTGACGGAACCCTAACTTTGGAGTCAACCACACTTTCCTAATAATTCCACTCAAAGATAGAGCCATACGATTGGTACAGATGATCTTTTTCAAGTTGGTTTTCTTTTTACAGCTTCTTTAGTTAAGTTGAGGCACTCAAATTTGTTTTCACAGCTTCTTTAGTTAAGTTGAGCTTCTTTTTACAGCTTCTTTAGTGAAATTGATATAGGGTTTTCTTTTTACAGCTCACTCAAATTTGTTTTCACTGGTGAAATTTGTTTTCATTAGTTAAGTTCAGACATGTATTGATGTTGATCTCTGAAATATCAAATGACAAGTATTGATTGTAGTGGGGTCTATTTTTTCTGAGACTGTAATATTGATAATTCTCTCCCTTGTAATATTGCTTCTTCCACATCATATAGCATGAATTATCATAAAGATTTTACAAATTGAATTGTAATATTCCATACCACCTACCTCTTTGAATTGTCTCATCTTACTTCTTATATTAGATTTTACAAATTGAAATTCCATGAATGTTACATTTTGAAGTACATGTAGTTTTTTTAAACTTTTGTTTATTTACTTTAATTTCTTCAGATTTTGACCTCTTTATTTGGAGATTTTGCCAAAAGTAGAATCGATTTGTTCAAGCAACATCAAGTCAAGCATGAAGTAGATGCCTTAAATTGGTCATTTTCTTAGTTGATACTATATTTTAAATTGGTTTTGTTTCATAACTTTCAGCATTTTTATGATAACATTTACAGGCCTCAGTTGAAAAATGTAGGTGCTTCTTGCAGCTATGATTCTGCCAAATTCAGAGATTGTAGCCAACTACAAAGCAGTGAGACATTATATGATGGTTCAACCCCCATCCATTTGTTGATAGTCTCATAATTATAAACTGCACGGCATTCTATTTTCTACAAATTTTGTTGTTTCTGACAGCGTCACGTCCTAGCAGCATAACAAACATTATTTGAGTTGGCAAGTTGTTCTTGATTGTGTATGCAGAAAACATATGTAAGACTTGTACACAACAAATAATCAGTTCTTGCAGTTCTTGTACTCCCAAAGATGCGGAACCTACCCTACATAGTAACAAACCAGTGCGCAATGGTTTGTATATCCTAACCAGCTACCTACCATTTTTTGCTTTCGTTAAATGATTAAAACAACCCAATGCTATTTTGTGTTCAACATAGCCTTTTTGTTCCTCAAGAGAAGATAAGGCCTGAACCATTTTTTCCCTGATGAATTTTGTTGTTAATTAATATTTTTTTCTGTTGGTACTCAGCGCTCCAAATTCTTCACAATCTTAAGAAGCCATTACTGGTTGACAAAAACAGTCTGATTAATAATCCAATGGTGCAAGCTAATGGGTTCCCTTCTGAGAATGCAAGAAAGCACATTAGTGAATGCAAGAAAGCACACCTAATTTATCACTTGATGTTGTGACTATACCAACCTCTGTATAACTTCACCTTCGGCTCTATTACAGAAATATTGAGGAGTTATCAGCAGCAAAATGTTCTTCTGGCAATCAGGCCTCGACGGAGCCATCTGATTTAGTGAATGAGATGCTGCCCATTCGAAAGGACTGTCTGCCAAATCAAAATGAAAACATTGCTGATATTTCAGATAAATTTCTAGGGAATAATAATTCTGATACGGGTCCGTAGTCTCTGTGGTAATATTTATCGTTTGAGACATTTTTTTTCTTGACTTACCGACTCGCTGCCATCAATGTATGCAATAGAAAGGACTTGTGCTATGACTTGGAGTGCTTCTGAGATTAGAGATCAATCCTGTTGCCAGGTCTGTTATTTCCAGAATTATTTCATATCTTCTTCAAGGATATCTTTCCATCAGTTCCGCCTGACATTTTAGTCTCGACTTGACTATCTCAAAGCGAGACATTTTCGGGGTATTTCGAAAGGGTCAGGTTTTAAACAATTGACAGTATATATCATGACTACGTATTTAAGCGTTAGTTGATAATTCTTATTGTTATGATTGTGACTAATTGCATTACATTTTCAATTTCATTAGGGTAATCTAAAACAAAATGGTGGTGTTGAATGTGGATATTGTGTAATGTGGTATATGAAAGAGATAGTCATGGATGAAGATTTACAATTGGAGAGGAAGGTAAATCTTTTTATGAACTATATTCTTTATGAAATATTTAGTCATTTTATATTGACCCTCACACTTCTATTAATGGTTTAGTTTGCAGCCTCAAAAAATAAGCAGTATTACAATCAATCTCAGTATGATGAAGTCAGAAGCGAATGGAGTAAATTTGTCTACTTTTATGTGGGTGCCTAAGTGTAGGTTGTGAAAAAATTTTGATTGTATTTTCAGATTTATGAATAAAACAGATTTTGGGTGAAGTTGGTTAATGTCTTTTATGAATACACTTTTGAGTTGTAAGAAATAGATATTTTTGATATGTATATATATTTGTTTAATTTTGATGGTGAAAAATATTGTGTTGTAGTAATTCAAATAGATATTTTTGAAAAATATTGTGGTGAAAAATATTTGTTTAATTAAAATTGTATTGTAACAAAATATGATGAATTACTTCGATAATACAAATAAATGGTGTAGTAATGTAATACAACAGATTTTGTCAAATTTGATTAGTAGCGTAGTTAAAAAAAATATTTACTTCGTCATTTTTTTAATTTGTGAAGTCGTTTGTATAAATTACTTCGTTAAATTTAAATATTTGTTATAGCAACATATACTCTAATACGTCTACATTATGCTGAAGTAATACAACAAAAAATACTTCGACCAATTCAAATTTTGTAGAAGTAAAATTAAATATTTACTACACGAGAATAAAAAATTTGTGAAGTATAAATATTTTACTTCGTCAACTTATGAAGTTATATACAATCAAATACTTCAGCGAGATCGATGAAGTAATACAACCATTTTACTTCGAAAACGGTTCAACTTTGAACCGATTTTGAACCGGTGAAAGACTTCGGTATTTCGTGGTGAAGTAAAAAACTGACCTTTTTACTTCATGCGCGTCTACTTCGGTAATTATCTATTTATTACTTCATAAAATTAATATCCGAAGTCTATTATCAATTTTCACATAGTGTTCACTAGTAGAATTTCCTTAATTTACTTCGTATATTCACCGAAGTCATGATAGATAATTACCGAAGTAGACGCACGTGAAGTAAAAAGTGTTAGGATCTTTCCCCCTAGCTAGAGGGGGGGGGGGGTGAATAGCGGTTCTTTGATTCTTTCAACCTACGTTGTTAGTTGCACAACGGAAATACAAATAAAAACAAACTAACAATGCTAACCAACCAGATTTATGTGGTTCGGAGATGAAACTCCTACTCCACGACAGTCCGTGAGGTGGACGATCCCTTGATCCTTCGGCGGATCACTCCCTGGATGCTCTCCGGCTATCTCGTGTAGCTCCTTGTGGGTGGAGAAACCTCTCCACAATCCTCTACAAGCACCTGAGCACACAAGGCTACTATCAAGCTTTTTCCAAGCAAGATTCTGTTGGACCGGTGCCGTCGATAGAGGGGGGGGGGTGAATATCGATCGTCAAAAACTTCGTAAGACTTTCGTAAGACTTCTGGACTCAGAGCGTTAGTGCAGCGGAAACATAAAAATAAAATAAAAGAAAGCAAAACAGGGGACACGACAGGTTTATTTACTTGGTTCCCAACCCCCCAGGGTCAGTACGTCCAAGGCCTATGTACTCGGCGTTGAGTCCACTAGTAGTCTCCTTTCCGGAATTTCCGGAGGCGGAGAAACCCGACTTACAGTGCAATTTTTACAAACAGAAGTATAGAAAAGTAATGTTGTAAATTAATTGCAAACCAAACAAAGATGTGAAGCTCGGCCGATCTGGACCTCCGAAGTGCCGCGCACTTCCTCCTGGAGTCTCCCGGTCGCAGAACCTCGTCTTTAGCGCGTTGTCGTCAGTCGGAATGAACAGATTCGAAGTTAGGAAGTGTGTTCGAAGAAGAGGGGTCGAAGCCCCTTTTATAGCCCTCCTGGGGGCGCCCTGGTCGACGGGGGCGCCCCGGAAGACTCGGTCAAAGCTTATCCTTGCGCCTACCTCGTCGCAGGGGATAAGACCTTTGACCAGGGCGCCCCGGATGCTTCGGGCGCCCCTGTGGAGGCTTATCCTGTGTTCTGGCTTCGAAACAGCAAAACAGCTGCTAATCCGGGCGCCCCGGACGCTCCGGGCGCCCCGGTTGACACCTGTCACCCTGCTTTACGAAACCTGCTTCTTTACTACTGCCTGGGGGCGCCCCCCTTTCTGGGGGCGCCCCCCTTAAAGCCTGCAACACCAATTTTTGTCTAGTTTACCTGCTTTGTCTCCGGTTCTTGATACCTGCAAGATACACAAACACAAAGCATAGATACATGTGATGTTAGCCTTAAGGACTTGGTTCGGACTTCGGATTTGCACGAAACCCTAGGTCGAACCGGCACAAGTTCCCATCCCCGGGAACGCGCCCTTCACCTACTCCTTTCAGGAGACGGTTGCCGCCCGGTCCTTCGGGTGGACTTTTGCCTAGCCGCCCTTCGCTAGGTCTTAGATACCAAGCATCCCTTCGCTTGGTGCCTAGCAGCCCTTCGCTAGGACTTGTTCCCCTGACAACCCTTCGTCAGGTGCCTAGCAGCCCTTCGCTAGGACTTATTTTCCTGACAGCCCTTCGTCAGGTGCCTAGCAGCCCTTCGCTAGGTCTTTTCTTTCTGGCAACCCTTCGCCAGAGCCTAGCAGCCCTTCGCTAGGTCTTTTTCGTTCTGGCAGCCCTTCGCCAGAGCCTAGCAGCCCTTCGCTAGGTCTTAGGGTTTCCATGCCTAGCTTAACTAGGAC
Organism: Boesenbergia rotunda; assembly: GCA_024364735.1. Classification (NCBI taxonomy): domain Eukaryota; kingdom Viridiplantae; phylum Streptophyta; class Magnoliopsida; order Zingiberales; family Zingiberaceae; genus Boesenbergia; species Boesenbergia rotunda. The sequence goes on along the minus strand of JAGFNQ010006139.1, from coordinate 588,756 downwards.
TTTTCTCAGGCTTAGGTTACTTCTCCTTCGCTCCCCTTTGTCTGTTCAACATATTACTGGCTTAAGTACATTGTCAAACATTAAAACACATAAAGAAGAACATCATTGATGCAACTTGCACCAACAATCTCCCCCTTTTTGATGTTTGACAATAACTTAAGTTAGATTGGTTTAAGGGGCTAAATTACTATCCTTGGGATAGACAAACTACAAGGTATAGGTTTTGGAAGAGTAAAAAATTTCTAACTGAAAAAAAATTCTAACTTAAGTACTCTCTCCCCCTTTGTCATGCATCAAAAAAAACTTGCATCAACAATAAAAAACTTTGAATTTTTGTTTTGAAAATACTTAGTGCAATTTTGTTTTTTAAAAAAAATTGCATAAATTTGAAAAATGCTCTATGTTTAAAATATAAGTACTTTGAAAAGATGATTTGTAAGGAGTGCAAGTACTTTTAAAAGATTATTTAAATCCCTTTTTGAAAAAATATAAGTATATTTTTTTGAGAAATTAAGTACTTAACAATACATTTGAAAATATTTTTTTTTTCAAAATTAAGAATATTGGTTTTGAAAGACATAAGTACTTTTTTTTTAAAAATATTTTACTTGATTGAGTTTCTTTTCCAATCTGACACCATCCTAGGAAACCTTGTTGACCACAAGGGCATTTCCTAAGTGTCCTGGAAAGTTTTCAAACAAGTAAATATTATTATAAATTTTTAAGAAAAATGATAATATTTCACAAAGTGTGTGCTGAAAAACTGTGTGAATTTTGAAGATCTAATATTTTACTTAACTTGGTCTATTTTCCAGTCTGACACTATCCTAAGAAACCTTGTTGACCACAAGGACATTTCCTAAGTGTCCTGGGAATTTTCCAACCTAAGTAACTATTATTTCAAAATCATTTCATAAGTCACACAAATTTTAACAAGTGGTATTTTGAAAAACATAGATTTTTAGTATTTTAAAAGCATGTAATTGAATAATTCTTTTAATTTGACCCCCCCTAAACTTGACTCAGTCCTGGGAAGCTTGTTGACCACAAGTACTCTTCCTTTGAGTCTTAAGGTTGATTCGAATCAAAGGAATTTTCTAAAAAATAGTTTAAGACTTAAAAAAAATTTGACTCAGACTCCTCCTAAATCTGACACATCCTAGGAGTCCTTTTTAGATTATGAAGTGGACCTTCCTCTGTGTCTTTAGGGTTTATCAGAATCAAAAGAACAGGTAAACATTTGATTTTTGCAATAGGTAAAATCTTTTTCGAAAAGCCACAAGTGATAACGATTAAAGCATGATTTTCGAAAAGATATTTTCAAATAATAGTAATGTTTCTAAAGTGCAGTTTGAAAAATATGAAAAGCACTCCCCCTGCATCAATGCCGTTTGACTCTATCTAAGTGCCCTAAGGAACTTTAGTGCTGTCCTAAGAGGCTTGTGTCTAATTACGTGAGTCAATCAATTTTTGAAAATAATATACCTTTTTGAAAAATGTGTAATATATATAATCAATCAGACAAGCATGAATTCCATAAAAACATTATTATGTTAAAGCTCTATTTTGAAAAATATATATTTAGGAAAATATTCTAACAATTTTGAAAAACAATTTTGAAAAATATTTTTCAATTCATTAGTCCTTAACATCTCACCCATTTTAGATGTATCAATACAACAAGCATGATTGCCTTATAGGTGTATTGTGAGATGCTTGAATCATTTTCCATTATTAAATCTAAGATTTAATTGAAATTTGTGTTAGATTCGAATTTGACAAAAGATAATTTGAATTTGAATTTCAGAAATTGGCTTCCAGGTCTTGGCGAGGCACTAGGCCTTCTTTGGCCGTAGCCTTATGGGATCATCCACCCTTTCCTTGACAAAGCCTTTTAATGAAATTTCATTTTCAAATTAAATTAGGTCATTTTCTGGTCTAACTAGCTTGGGTCTTGGATCGGTAGCTTCGGCTGGTTTCACCAGTCTAAAGAGACCAAGTAGACTTGATCTTATTAGAGTTGGTTTCCCCAACGTACTATCATCTCACCTCCTCCCAATACTATGTTGCCAAATTTCAATTATCTTTTTCTTATGACCTTTCTAAATTATGCATAAAAATTAAATATGAATGACATGTCATATATTTTAAAGAAAAATAGCAAATGCATGGCATGACAATTATGCATGAGTCAAATAAGTCAAGACATTTTATTTTTGTTTCTAAGAATGTATCAAATTCTCGATTTGATACATATCGTGTGAACCTGCGAATATGTCAACCCACTTTGACATATTTGATTTTATTGAATTAATTGTTGCGGTTTGGGTAAGGTTTTAGTTTGGTTCAGGTTTAAGTGATTTAAGATTGGATTTAGTTGAATTAAAATTGAGTTAATTTGAATTTAATTGAGTTTGAGTTATATTGAATTTAATTGAAAAGTGAATTAATTTGAATTATTTGAATTTAATTGAATTTAATTTAAGTGGATTAATTCGAAGTTAAATTGAATTAAATTGATTTAATTGAAATTTAATTGAATTAAATTGATTTAATTGAAGTTAATTTGAATTAAATTGATTTAATTGTAATTTAATTGAATTAAATTGATTTAATTGTAATTTAATTGAATTAAATTGATTTAATTGTAATTTAAGTGAATTAAATTGATTAATTAAGATTTAATTGAATTAATTTTATTAATTTAGGTTTAATTTGAATTTAATTGAAATAATTCGAATTATTTGAATTAATTCGAGTTTAATTGAATTTATTTGAATTAATTCGAATTTAATTGAATTTATTTGAATTAAAATTTAATTGAATTTAATTGTATTATTTGAATTAAATCGAATTTAATTGAATTTATTTGAATTAATTCGAATTTAATTGAATTTATTTGAATTATTTGAATTAATTATAATTTAATTTGAATTTAATTTGGATTTAATTTGAATTAATTTGGATTTAATTTGAATTAATTTGGATTTAATTTGAATTTAATTTGAATTAATTTGAATTTAATTTGGATTTAATTTGAATTAATTTGGATTTAATTTGAATTTAATTTGGATTTAATTTGAATTTAATTTGAATTTAATTTGAATTAATTTGAATTTAATTTGGATTTAATTTGAATTAATTTGGATTTAATTTGAATTTAATTTGGATTTAATTTGAATTAATTTGGATTTAATTTGAATTAAGGTTATAATGATTAATTAATAATTGTGGGTTTAAATTCATCATTTTCATTATTTCAAAAATTTCTTTTTCATTTTTATCTTTCTTTTCAAGTTTTTCTAATAATTTTGATTTATTTGAATTTTTGTAATTTTTATTGATTATGGTCTTTATCTTAGAAAATTCTATCTCCTCCTCAAGATTAGATTTTTCATTATTCTCACAGTAGGTGGAGTAATTTGGGCCACTAATTAATGTTTTGTAATAATCTTTAATATTATCTATGATTAAGTTATTATCTAGGAGAATTTTATTTTCAGAATTATCCTCAGGTATATTTTCAACATTAATCTTTAGATTATCTTTAAGATTTTCAGAATTAATTTCTGAATTAATCTTAAATTTGAATTCGGATTTATCCTTAGGATATTCAAATTTGAATTCGAATTTATCCTTAGGATTAATTTTGTCTGAATTAAGATTATAAGAAATAATTTTATCAGAAAAATTATCAGATTCAGATAAATTATCAGAATTAATTTTATCAGAATTAATATTTTCAGAATTAATATTTTCAGAATTAATATTTTCAGAATTAATATTTGAAATTTCTGAATTGATATTTTGAATTAAACAATTAATTTCTGATATTTTTGTTGTATTCACATTTTGTAATTTATCATGCAAAACATTTAATCTACTATGCAGTAAATTTAATTTTTCAGAAAAATTAACTGAATTATCTAAGGACAGTACAGGGAATTGTACGACTTTTGGAATGTAAATCTTACGTACCTTCGCCGGACATTTGTTTTTGTAATGCCCGTATCTTTCGCACTTGAAGCATCTGATATGGCTTTTGTCCCTCCGGCTTCCTGGCGCTGGTACCTCCTTTGCCGCCGGTGACGAACGATTCTTATGAGTAGGGCACTGATTTTTGTAGTGCCCTCTCTCCCTGCACTTGAAACAAATAATATGCAACTTAAAATTTGACATTAAAAAAATTATACCTGATTCACCCCTGGGCTCCCCCTCAACTCCTGGCGTCGTTGCTCCGTCGGCGGTTAGTCCGGTGAAGAGCGGCTCGGCTCTGATACCACTTGTTGGACCGGTGCCGTCGATAGAGGGGGGGGTGAATATCGATCGTCAAAAACTTCGTAAGACTTTCGTAAGACTTCTGGACTCAGAGCGTTAGTGCAGCGGAAACATAAAAATAAAATAAAAGAAAGCAAAACAGGGGACACGACAGGTTTATTTACTTGGTTCCCAACCCCCCAGGGTCAGTACGTCCAAGGCCTATGTACTCGGCGTTGAGTCCACTAGTAGTCCCCTTTCCGGAATTTCCGGAGGCGGAGAAACCCGACTTACAGTGCAATTTTTACAAACAGAAGTATAGAAAAGTAATGTTGTAAATTAATTGCAAACCAAACAAAGATGTGAAGCTCGATCGATCTGGACCTCCGAAGTGCCGCGCACTTCCTCCTGGAGTCTCCCGGTCGCAGAACCTCGTCTTTAGCGCGTTGTCGTCAGTCGGAATGAACAGATTCGAAGTTAGGAAGTGTGTTCGAAGAAGAGGGGTCGAAGCCCCTTTTATAGCCCTCCTGGGGGCGCCCTGGTCGACGGGGGCGCCCCGGAAGACTCGGTCAAAGCTTATCCTTGCGCCTACCTCGTCGCAGGGGATAAGACCTTTGACCAGGGCGCCCCGGATGCTTCGGGCGCCCCCGTGGAGGCTTATCCTGTGTTCTGGCTTCGAAACAGCAAAACAGCTGCTAATCCGGGCGCCCCGGACGCTCCGGGCGCCCCGGTTGACACCTGTCACCCTGCTTTACGAAACCTGCTTCTTTACTACTGCCTGGGGGCGCCCCCCCTTGCTGGGGGCGCCCCCCTTAAAGCCTGCAACACCAATTTTTGTCTAGTTTACCTGCTTTGTCTCCGGTTCTTGATACCTGCAAGATACACAAACACAAAGCATAGATACATGTGATGTTAGCCTTAAGGACTTGGTTCGGACTTCGGATTTGCACGAAACCCTAGGTCGAACCGGCACAAGTTCCCATCCCCGGGAACGCGCCCTTCACCTACTCCTTTCAGGAGACGGTTGCCGCCCGGTCCTTCGGGTGGACTTTTGCCTAGCCGCCCTTCGCTAGGTCTTAGATACCAAGCATCCCTTCGCTTGGTGCCTAGCAGCCCTTCGCTAGGACTTGTTCCCCTGACAACCCTTCGTCAGGTGCCTAGCAGCCCTTCGCTAGGACTTATTTTCCTGACAGCCCTTCGTCAGGTGCCTAGCAGCCCTTCGCTAGGTCTTTTCTTTCTGGCAACCCTTCGCCAGAGCCTAGCAGCCCTTCGCTAGGTCTTTTTCGTTCTGGCAGCCCTTCGCCAGAGCCTAGCAGCCCTTCGCTAGGTCTTAGGGTTTCCATGCCTAGCTTAACTAGGACTTTTCTCAGGCTTAGGTTACTTCTCCTTCGCTCCCTTTTGTCTGTTCAACATATTACTGGCTTAAGTACATTGTCAAACATTAAAACACATAAAGAAGAACATCATTGATGCAACTTGCACCAACAGATTCGCCAAGTAACCCCAGCCCGATCGAGTCCCCCTTTAAATAGATTCGGGCTGGAAACCCGCCTACCAGTCGACTGCTCCCATGGGCAGTCGACTGGTGCCACTTAAAATCCGACCGTTACACCCAACGTTCGACTTTTCGTGGCTTCCAGGCAACTAGCAGTCGACTGCTCCCAGTCGACTGCCCCAACTGGCAGTCGACTGCCAATCGACCAGAACCCTTCTGTGGGTTCTGGCAGTCGACTGCCCAACCTGGCAGTCGACTGCCCTGTCTACCAACCTAGGGTTTTGCCTCCCCGAGTACATTCCACTCAGCATTCGACCCCTAGGACTTCCCGAGTACATTCACACAGCACTCGTACTCTCATGACTTGACTGACTCCTCATCCGCAGTCTCGACTGTTGCCTTCGCGCCCTCTTCATCTTCGGCCCTCGTCCCTCGGATGCGCACGCAAGCCTCCAGCTTGCATCCATGCCACCCTTCACGTACGCCTCGAAGTCCGCGCCCATCAGCTCATCGTCCCTGCACTCCAAGGTCCCTCAGATGCGCACACAAGCCTCCAGCTTGCCTCCATGCCATCCTTCACCGTACTGAGGCCGTCCAGTCAAGTCCATATGCGTACCTGTACAACCTGCACACTCAACATACGCATATCAAATACACAAGGGTAAATCTAACTTAAACCCTTTGCCCAAACATCAAAACCCATGGTCACTCCGGACCATCCTAGGGCCGATTGCTCCAACAAAAAGGGATTATTTTACTTCGTCATATCACCGAAGTCATATCCATGAAAATAGCGAAGTCTTTTACCGGTTCAAAGAGGCAAATCGGTTCAGATTTGGACCGATTCCGAAGTAAAAACTTGTCTTTTACTTCATTGGTTTTGTAAAGTGCTGAAGTAATCGATGATATATAACTTTACAGTTTAAATTGATTGTCGAAGTAAAAAAATATCTATTGCTTTAGTAGTTTTGTAATACAACAAAGTAATAGATGATATGTGACTTCACAGTTTACATTAATTGTCGAAGCAAAGATAGTTTATAACTTCGCCAGTATTTATATTTATCGAAGTATATAATATTATGATACTTCATAATATACATTTATTGATACAGTAATCAATTTAAAAGACTTCATTATTTTGTGAAGTAATAGATTTGAAACGACTTCACAATTATTAAATTGTGATGAAGTAAATATGTTTTTTAACTTCATCACAATTTAAATGGATGAAGTATTTTATTTTTAATTACTTTACTATCAAATTTTATTATCGAAGTAAATAATCATATTTTATTACAATATAATTTTAATTTAATGAAGTAAATATCGATTACCACTGCACTAATTTAATAAAAGAGTGAAGTAAAAAATTTATATCAACGAATCCATCAATACACAAGTATATATCCACAAATCCACAAGTATATATAACCAAAATATATATCCACAAGAATATCCAAAATCCATAATGAAAGTACAAAATATATATCCTAAGTACACCATAAATTTAGACACCAATATATGAGTAGACAAATTCACTCCATTCACTTCTAAGCTTCAAACAGATAAGCTTTGCTGCCACAGCTGAGCTTTAAACAGCGGTGAATCTAGGTACAATCCTCATTCTTCTTTGCATTGCTTTGTGAATTGCCGAGCCTCAATACAAGCCACAGTTTTGCATGCAACAGGCCACTGTTTTGGGGATAGGGAATCCAGGTACAAAGCAAGGGACGAGATGTTTCAGAATATAAACAAGAGGAAGACAAATTCAACTAAAGCATGCAACTTCTACAATTAAACTAATATCACAGTAGAAAATAACTATGAACTTACAAGATTAGCAAGGAAACATATACATGTTACACGAATGACAGCAACTTCTAGAATTAAACTAATATCACAGTAGAAAATAGCTATGAACTTACAAGATTAGCAAGGAAACATATACATGTTACAGGAATGATAGCAATGAAGAAGCATGTAGGTGTAGAACCTTCCATCATTAGCTAAGAAAAGCTGTAAACGTGTAGTAAAGCATACAATGAGTTAATGCTGTAAACGTGTAGTAATGCTGTAAACGTGTTAAAGCATACAATGCTTTAGCTGTAGTAATGCTGTAAACGTGTTAAAGCATACAATGGTTTAGCTGTAAACGTGTTAAAGCCATTGTAGTAAAGCATACAATGGTTTGCAATCAACGTGTTAAAGCTGTAAACGTGTAGTAAAGCATACAATGAGTATTTGCTAAAGCATACAAGAAGGTAAAGCAGCCAAGAAGGTAAACGTGTAGTAACAAAGTGGTAAAGCATACAAGAAGCAACAAAGTGGTAAAGCATACAAGATATTTGCTGATGAAGACAAGAAGCAAGCTAGGAAGCATACATGTAGTTTCTACTGAAAAGTGGTAAAGCATACAAGAAGGTTTGCAATCAACATGCTAAAGCATACAATGAGTATTTTCTACTGTCAACGTGTTTGTAGCAGTTTGTCTATGCAGTTTATGTATGCATCATAATGAAGTAGCAAGGAAACATATACAGTTTGTCAACGTGATTGTAGCATAATGAAGTAGCAAGGAAACTTTTCCAATCTATGCAGTTTGTCAACGTGTTTGTAGCAGTTTGCCTATGCAGTTTATGTATGCACATAATGAAGTAGCAAGGAAACATATACAGTTTGTCAACGTGTTTGTCAATGCGTTTGTAGCAATGCAGTAATGCAGAAGATTTGCAGTAATGCAGTAAACTGTATGCAGTAATGCAGAAGATTTGCATACAAGTTCAATACGCCAAAGAAACAAGCAAGCATGCAATAAACTGTATGCAGTTCTGTATGCAGTTCTATAATTTAGTTTGCTGATTGAGTAAAGAAATGCAGTTCTGTAATTTAGTTTGCTAATTGAGTAAAGAAATGCAGTTCTGTAATTTAGTAGCAAAGAAATGCAGTAAACTGTATGCAAATGTTTAGTTTGTTGATGAAGAAACAAGCAAGTAATGCAGTAAACTGTATGCAGTTCTGTACGTCAACGCCAAAGAAACAAGCAAGTAATGCAAGCTACGAAATGAAGACAAGAAGCAAGCATGCAGAGCTACATGAATCAAGCACTTACTGAGATCTCTTCCCACACTTTTTGTTTTATATTTTCAAGAACATCAGGCCAAGACTTTATATTGATTGGCACCATTGATCTAGCAATAGAGCCAAGACTTTATATTTTCAGGAACCTCTTGTTGTGAGCATCTTGTATCCACCTTTCATCTGTCTCTTTTTTCGGAAACATCGACTTCAGGAAGATTTTATGTTCACTGTGGCAATATATATATAAATATATATATATGTATACACACACACACACACACACACACGTATATATGTATTTACCTTTCGGAAACATCTTGTATCCACCTTTCTCTTTTTTCTCATTGATACTTCTGAGATCAACATCAATACACATCTGAGACCAATTATGTTCGATCATTGATAATTCTTGGAAGAAGCAATATTACAAGGGGTAAATTTATTATAATTCTTTGCTAGTACAAGTATTGATAATTCACGCTATATGATTCTAAGGGAAAGAAAAAAAGAAAATTCATCAGAAATTATGCCTAAGAAATTATCAAAAATCCACGGTAATAAAAAATCCACGGTATTAGAAATTATGCCTAAGAAATTATGCTATATGGATCTCATAATTTCTGAGATCGCATAATTATCAGAAATTATGATACCGTGTATTAGAAAATTCATAAGAAATTATGCTATATTTCTGAGATCGCATAATTTTTGATAATATGCCTAAGAAATTATCCACGGATCAGAAATTATGCTATATGGATCTCATAATTTCTGATATCGTGGATCTTATAATTTCTTATAAGGTATCAGAAAATTCATAAGAAATTATGCCACGGTAATCAGAAATTATGCCCGGCAGGAGATGCCAGAAACCATAGGGTAGGAAACTAACCTGGTTGACAAACTGATGGGCGAGCAGGACCGGAACGGTTAGAGACGGCGGCCTCAAGCTCGAACAAAACACTTCCTTTTCTTCTCGTGGCCAGGAAATCTCAAAGAGGAAGAAAACTAGCGGCTCTGCAAGGAAAGGAAAGAAGGGGGTGGGACAGGGAAGAAAACTGAAAGGAAAAGAAGAGGGAAAACGCCAATGGAACCTAGCGAGCGCGTGGTTGAAGATGTGCGTCGAGGGGAGGGGGAGATGCAAGCACGGTGAAGAGGGAACGGAGGCGCGTCATCGTGCAAAAGGGGGCGGCACGTCGTCGGGAGAAGGGGGAGGCGTTGTGCGCAATGAAGTTAGGGCTCCATCGAGAGGGGGCGACGACGGGAGAGGGGGCGACGTCGGCTTGGGCTTGGCACCGACGACGAGGGGCGGCTACCGACTGGGGGAGATCGGCGGCATTGGCGATTAAGGGGAGGGCAGCTCTGCGGCGTCGGGCGAAGAGGGGAGGAGAAAGGGATCGGGTTTAGGGTAGGGCACGAGAGCTGTGAGTTTTAACAGAGAAGTTTTCTTCTCATAATAGATATATATATATACCGGTTCAAATTTTATTTTATTTTACCGGTTCAATTTTATTACTTCACTATTTAAAATTATAAATTTAATTGTAAGTCTTCTTACTTCATTAAATATAAAAATTACGAAGTAATTGTTATTAAAAATTAGAAGTTAAGTCTATTTTTATAATCTATGAAGTCTAAAACTATATTTACTACGCCAATTTTATTATCGAAGTATATTAATATATATTACTTCGTCATTCATCATCGCCGAAGTAATTATTGGCGAAGTCTATTATCAAAATTCTACTAGTGCTATAAAATGTTAAAATTTGAAATGTGTAACTATAAATTTAAAAACATGTGACAATCTACTTCCTCACTGTTGATGCAGTCTGGTCCGGTTGTTGTTTTGGTGTTTGACAATGATTTAAGTTTGGTTGAGCGAATTTGGGTTAAAATCCTGGTCGGGGACTGGGCATGAAACCCTGGTGAGTGAAGCCAGATCCTAGCTTGTGAAACTAGGTTGAAATCCCGGTGAGTGAAGCCGGGTCCTGACGAGTGAAGTCGGGTGATGGAAATCCCGGTGAGTGAAGCCGAGTCCTGGTGAGTGAAGCCAGGTGATGGAAATCCCGGTGAGTGAAGCGGGGTCCTGGTGAGTGAAGCCAGGTGTTGGAAATCCCGGTGAGTGAAGCCAGGTCCTGGTGAGTGAAGCCAGGTGTTTGAAAAGTCCTAATTCGGAAGAGGTGGGTGAAAAGTCCTAGCTTGGAGGGCTAGGTGAAAAGTCCTAGCTTTGAGGGCTAGGTGAAAAGTCCTAACTTGGAGGGTTAGGTGAAAAGTCCCATCTTGGAGAGTTAGGTGAAAAGTCCTGGCTTGGAGGGTCAGGTGTCTAGCTTGGAGGGCTAGGTTGGATGAAGGTCTAACTCGGAGGGGTTGGGTGAAAAGTCCTAGCTTGGAGGGCTAGGTGAAAAGTCCTAGCTTGGAGGGCTAGGTGAAAAGTCCTAACTTGGAAGGTTAGGTGCAAATTCCCAACTTGGAGAGTTAGATTGAAAAATCCTTAGCTTGGAGGGCTAAGGTGAATGAAATCCTAGTTTGGAAGGCTAGGTCTACGTCCCTGGATCGGTCTGGTGACCGATCAGGGAGTTGGCACGCTGCTCCTTCGTGGATCGGTTTGGTGACCGATCCAGCGATGTCTGATCGGTCTGGTGACCGATCAGGGAGTGTGTGTTTCACTCACTGCACAGCTTCTGATCGGTCTGGTAACCGATCAGGGAGCGAACAGTGAGTTGAGTTCCCTTGCTAATCAGGTCCAGAACGGTCCGGTGACCGGTCAGAGACTTAGGATTTGATTAAAGAATCACTGTTCACTCAAGCCTGACTGGTCTGGTGACCGATCAAGCTGGAGCCTGATTGGTCTGGTGACCGATCAGGCAGGAGCCTGATTGGTCTGGGGACCAATCAGGAGTGTGCAGAAGACTGCTGGATCGGTCTGGTGACCGACCAGGCTCCTCCCTGATCGGTCTGGGGACCGATCAGGAGCAGAACTTTAATTCAAATATGCTGTCAGAAGTCTGTTTTCACTGCTGATTCTCTGCTACTTGCTGATTTCTTTTTGATATGCATTGCTAAGCCTCTGTTGGAGTGTGCAAGTGATAGCAGGTGATTCAAATACTCAAGGAGGGTCAATGGGAGGCTTTCCTTGGAGCAGGTTTGGATCTATTGTGTTTTCAGGTCTCAACGGCGTCTGGCGCAACTGGCAACTGACGAAGGCGCGACTGGCAACTGATGGAGGCTCAGCTGGAGGAGTGTCCAGTGGACTGAGTGCTCAGAGAGGTCAGTGGGTCAGGGTGTGAGTCAATGGTGCTGATGGAGCTGGCGACGTTGAGCCGGAGCTTAAGAGACAAAGCTGGATGCAGAGGAGCGGAGGCGAACAAGACAGAAACTTGGGAAGTTTGGCTGGGCTGTGTTCGTGCTCTCTGTTGCTTTGTACTTAAGCGATCTTGTTGCATTCATGTGAGAGCTTTGTGAGTGTTCCTTCTTGTGTGATCTCCTATACTCAAGTTCCATCATCTGTGAGATCTGTGGAGAGGTTTCTCCACCGAGAATGAGGCTCTATCTTATCCGGTGTTCATCGGGGCTTGATCTGCCGACGATCAAGGGATCGCCCACCTTACGGGCACGCCAAGGAGTATGGGCAAGTTATCCCCGAACCTTGTATATCGAGGTGTTAGCGTCGGTTTGCTTTCCTTTGCTTTGGGTTGTTGTTTTTAGTTTTCTGTTTCTGCATTTGCTTCCGTTGCCTAACTCTGAAGTGCAGAATAGATTTGAAAAGCTCAAAAGTTTTGTGTCCGACTAGATTCACCCCCCCTCTCTAGCCATCCGGTTTCCAACACTCACTTGGCTAGTCTGTTATAGAAATAGTCACATATTTAATAGAAATGATTAGTTTTTGTGATTACAACAATGGAGAGATTTATTTTCTGATGAAGTGTTCTCACGTATGATGAAATTGATTGATTCACAAAAATAAAATTGACTCAATGATGGAAGATTAAACATAAATACCAATGATAGTACTAAGACGTCATTTTCTAATTCTACTAGTGTTGTGGTGAGTACTGGAGAGAGTATGAATTATAGATACAATTTGAAAGAAGAAGTTAGTATTGAGGATGTTGTTGGCCAGAGTTTGAAACAAATGTTTCAAGATACGTTGACTCAACCAGAATATTATGATATTAGAATGCTAGCAGAAATTGAAAGAGATGTCTCCACTGATGAATTTATAGCGAATGATATAAGCTATTTAATAGATCCGTCAGTGATTTCAATGAGTATAGTAACCTTGAAGATGTGTTTTCATTAGCTGAAGATGTCTATGTAATGAACTCAACACTTGTTGCGTTGCAAAAGCAAGAATTAGATGGAAGTGATGAATTTTTTATTGGTAAGGTAATGTAAAATTTAATCTATAATAAGTTTTAAAAGATTGGAATAGTAGTGTAATGATTTTTACATTTCATAATGTAATTAATCTGCAGACAATTGAAGTAGTGACGAAATATATTTTTCTTTAACTTTAATTTTCACTCCACTAAATGGCAATAGTAATAACTTAAAAACTATCGATTATTGTGTTGATATTCCAAATCCAAAAATATTTTAAAGATATACACTTGCTAAGTATGCTATGAAAAGGTGGTTCATTTACAAAATATTGGACACGAGGACAACCATAGTTAAAATAATTTGTGATAAAGAAAACTGCACATGGGCAACAATTACAAAGGAAAAAAATAGAGTTGACTGTTATAAAATATTTAGATGAACACCAGTGCAACCTGGGCTTAGAAATGACTCATCCTGCATGCGCAATTTTTTTTTATAGTTTTTAGATTAAAAGTCATTTTTTTGTCTGTAGATGAATATACATCTATAACGATTCAGTAAGATACGAGATCATGGTTTATAGTAGACATATTGAAAGACATACAATGTATGTCAAAAAACTCTACAATGGTGATAGGTGATTTTGAAAAGGATTAAGGTGACCTCCCTAAGCTTTTACATGAGCTAAAATATAGAGACTCAGAAACACATGTTACATTGAAAACAAGCGTTGACAAAAAAATTCCAACGTTGTTTCTAAGCCATTGGTGCATGTGACAAAGTTTTCCGAACAAAGTTTTGTAAACTCATGGGAATTGATGCAATGCACTTAAGTGACAAATATTTAGGCATTTTATTGATGTCCATAATAGTAGATGGCAATGTAAAACATATGTCAATTGCCTTTGCAATTGCTGAGGTTGAGTGTGGTCATCTTGGGAGTGATTTCTAATCATTTAACGACATTTCTTGTAGTTGATCCATAAACTATGACAATAATATGTGACAGACATCGTGGAATATTATCTGAAATGAGTAAGGTTTATTCTACTGCTTATCAGAGATTATATTGCTATCACATGTCTTGTAATATGGTAACAGACACTCGAAATATACTTGCATTAGGATTGTTTCACTACAAGAAAAATTGGCTTTAACAACGCCACGATTACAACAATTTTTGGCTAAACTGTTGTTAATTTTGTAAAAGACAATGATTTTACACTATCCATTGACGCAACGATTTTTTTAAATAACAACGCATTTCAACATGGTTTTCCAAATTGTTGTATTTCAAAGAGTTTTTTTATCTTAACAATGGATGGAACAACGGTTAAATGAATCGTTGTGCATGAGAAAATTTTCAAAATGCTTAGTACAATGGTGCATAAAACCGTTGTCGTTTTAATAATAAGACAACGGTTTTAAACTGTTATAAACAAAAATTAAGCATTGTCTTTTCCCAGCTGATCCTGTAGCGAAGTGAGGTGGATGCCCTAAATCGAGATGGTCCTCCGGAGATCACGAAACCGCTGAGGCTGGCTGCGAAGCTGGCTCGCTCCTATCCTGCAAGACAGAGACCATTAGAACCCGCCAGAAAAAGTTCCCGGCCAGGGACTCCGATGGTCAAGTCAGTACTCGACGGTGACAAGCTAATGGAAAGCAATAGAACAATAAGCAATGCACTATTGCGCGCACCTGAGAGATGCGGAGTGAAGGGGCTTATATAGCGGGGGAAGCTGACAGCTTCTGCCCCGCCTGCCACCTATTGTCATATAGCGAAGACAAGGTGATGCATGCCCAGAGGTGGCAGGATAAAGTAGTGCATATTGGGTTAAGGAAAGGGCACTGTCAACTTAATGGCCTGTGCCATTTGGCCCCGCTCGGCCTGACACCAGTGTATGTGGTCGTTGTACGGGGGGGGGGGGGGGGGGACAGGGTATGGCAGGAAGATCAAGCCATCAGCGAGATATCCGTCGTTTGGGCCAGGGTGGCACCAGTCCTGTGCCGACCCCGTACTAATTCGGGTAGTTTGATGTCAGAGAGTGGTTGTTTTTGCATGCTAGGACATGCTAGGGCCGACTGAGGACCCTTAAAAGGAAAGTGCCGACTGGGGGCACTGAGTAACGAGGTTGACTGAGGGCCTGTGATGAAGGTGCCGACCGGGGCACTGAGTTACGAGGGCGACTGAGGGCCTGTGATGAAGGTACCGACTGGAGTACTGAGTAACGAGGCCGACTGAGGGCCTTTAGTGATATATTGGCTAAAGTTCCCTTGGGCTCGGGCTTACCCCAGGAGCGTGGGCCGCCACGCGTCGGCTGGGAGCCAAACCTAGAGGGGTAATAGATTGAGTTAGGCATTATCTGAATGCAGAGGATCCCAGGGAGCGTGGGACGCCACGCGTCCAACTGGGAACCCCCGAAGAGTAGCGCGGAGGCATGCCCGCGAGAGAGTCTAGACAATGACCTGGGCCTATCCCTTTGCATTCCCGAGGGAGCTAGGCCAGGTCGCCCGTATGAGTCTTCTATCCCACTGGCTGCCAAAGCCTGCGGATCCATCCTCTGCTGACGAGGCGCCAGGCTGCTGGGCTAGGCTACACATAAGTTGGCCTGGGATCATAAGCATCCCCCTCAAGTCTAGTCGAAGGAGGCACACAGTCCAACTGATTAGACCTGACTCTGGCCTGAGCCTAGCGCACCTGAGTGATCAGGATTTGTGGTCAGCCATCTTGATCGGCCCTGCATGGACGACTCGTCCACTAGGTAACCTGTCCCTTCGAAAACCTTTTCGCCTTCTCTCCGCGAAATCATTGCGTATCTTCTCTTTAATTGCCACCTTAATGACCTGAGACTCGCATCCCCAAGCCATTTGTGCCTGTGTGACGAGGTATATGCCATCCCTCTTCGTGAATGTTCGTCCCGCACGTGTGATCTGCCCTCTCGAGAACTATCCGAGCTTGATCAGACGGTTCCGGCATGGTCCCGCACTTCTCCCAGCTCGCCATCGGACGACTGGAGTCCTTCTTCTGACCCTATAAATAGGCTTTTCACCCTGACGTTCTTACCATTGCATCTTAACCTCAACACCGTTCTCCCGCCGCTTTGAGCTCTGCTAGGGTTTCGGCAGCCTTTCCCCTCCGGCGGTTCTTTTCTCTGGTTAGTTTCCTCTCTCTTTCTGATCTAATGGACTCCCCTTCTTCATCCTCCTCCCCTTCTCCGCCATGGTATTCGGCCATGGTAACTGATCTTACTTCCTCCGACCTAGAGCAAATCCGGTTGGACTTCTTGATCCCCTCTGACCACCAAATGTGTCTGCCCAAATCAACCGATCGGCCCAACTCTGCTCCCTCGGGCTATTTCACTTTGTCTCGAGACCACCTGCAGGCTGGTCTCCGCTTTCTCATTCATCCTTTCATCTCCTCTATCTGCGAATACTTCCATATTCCTTTACCCCAACTGGCCCAGAACGCCATACGTCTGATGTGTGGCTCGACCATCATCTTTACCTTGTATAAAATTCCCTTATAGCCCGAGCACTTCCATTACTTTTTCTATCCCAAACAACAAAAGTCGGCCGACTTCTTTTTCTAAGCCCGAGCTAAAGCCTCTTTCCTTCTGAAACTTCCCTCTTCCAATAAAGGATGGAAAGAGCGTTACTTTTTCATTAAGCCCACTTCGATCCCTGCACCTAGTCATGCCATCCCGTGCTGACCCCACCACAGGCTACCGAGCGGTGCCTACCACCGGGCCCCAGTTCAAGGAGTCGGCTCGGGAGGTTCATCTGTATGGCCCGCTCGGCGAGCGCTTCCATGATGGCCTCAACGAAGCCAACTACTGGAGTCCTATCCAACGAGCTGACGCTTTCATCTCGGCGGCCAGTCAGGTTTGCTTTTCCTTTTTCCTGTGTTTCTTTCTTTGATTTTAATGCTTGCTATATTGCTTGCAATTCTACGGCTCGATCTATGATATGGGTGTCTGCCTGATGAGCTACGCTCGGGCTCTACAGTGAGCAGAGGCCCGAGCGGAAAGGCTAGAGACATGACTCCACCATATGGAGATGCAGTCCAACGAGGAGACTTTGAGCCGGCTGTGCACCGAGAACTTGAACCTTCTCGACCGCGCCCTGGGCTCGGCGGCCTACATGGATGAGCTAATGTCCACGCTAAACCTTGCTGATGCCTCGTCCGTCCAGGCGCAACAACGGATTGCTCGCTTGGAGCAGACGGAGCGCATAGCCCGGGACCTCAAGGGGCAGGCCAACGTGGAGCTCGTCAAAGTCAAGGCACAGCTCCTGGAGGCGTGCCACACCATCTCTGCCCTTGTTGCAGACCTAAGGGCCAAAGAAGAGGTGCTTAGTGCCCGCTCAGGAGAACTTCGGCGACTTAAAAAGGAGTATAGCAGCCAGGGGTCGGTGCTGAAGATGACTCAACGGGACTTGAAGTATGCTCGGTCCTATGCCGAGGCTCTGTGTCGTGCCAAGTTCCAACGCGAAGCCCGTAGGTCGGCTCATGAGCCATGAGCAACGACTGTGGGATATGCCCCGCTTTTCATTTCTTTTCTTTCTATTAGAGGTCGAGCGTCATGTTTGTACCAGCACTACTATTAATGCCAGTTTTCTTTGTGTTTCCATACTTGTATGCTTCCATATGCTTCTGTACTTGAATGCTTGACATTTTAAGTGTTGGGGGCTCGAGTGTAGGCGACCCGAGTGAGGGAACGCCTGCCCGACCCTTTTGACGAGCGGGTGCGCATAGCACTCGATTGCGACGGTTATACCAACCACTAGGGCAGGAGCGCAATCGGACGATTCAACTTTTATGAGAGAATAAGGCACTCGGGCACGACTGCTTCTAACTTCAAGCCGCTCGAGTAGGCTTAACAAAATATATACAGTCCCGAGCGGAGCCCCCTGAGTGAAGTGGCCGGCTTGTGCGGCTTAGCACGTTGTTGCTGCGTTAGCCTGACTTGGCTTTTATGAAATGCAATATGCCCAACATAGGGGGCGAGGGATAGGCCACTCAGTCGGATAGTACTTCATGGAGCTCAGGTCATCACGTCTCCTGCTGAGAGTCGAACTGAGGGATGTTTTGAGAACATATCCCGATTGTAACTCGTGCAGAGACGAGAGTTTGGACACTGGTTCAGGTCGATTCTCAGGAGCGTGGGCCGCCACGCGTCCGATCGGAGACGTTGAGCCGAGTGGGGCACGAGAGCTGAGCCCGCTTATAACTTACCGGCAAGGCAAGAGTCTGGACACTCGGTCGGGCAGGACTCAGGGAGCGTGGGTCGCCACGCGTCCGACTGAGAGCCGATCCGAGGGGTGGTTGGGAGCGGATCCCGATTGATAGCTCGTGCGGAGACGAGAGTCTGGACACTGGTTCAGGCCGATTCTCAGGAGCGTGGGCCACCATGCGTCCGAGCGGAGACACTGAACCGAGTGGGGCACGGGAGTTGAGCCCGCTTATAACTTGCTAGCAAGGCAAGAGTCTGGACACTCGGTCGGGCAAGACTCATGGAGTGTGGGTCGCCACGCGTTCGACTGAGAGCCGATCCGAGGGGTGGTGGGAGCGGATCCCGGTTGATAGCTCATGCGGAGATGAGAGTTTAGACACTGGTTTAGGCCGATTCTCAGGAGCGTGGGCCGCCACACGTCCGATCGGAGACACTGAACCGAGTGGGGCACGGGAGCTGAGCCCGCTTATAACTTGCTGGTAAGGCAAGAGTCTGGACACTCGGTTGGGCGAGACTCAGGGAGCGTGGGTCGCCACGCGTCCGACTGAGAGCCGATCCGACGGGTGGTTGGGAGCGGATCCCGATTAATAGCTCGTGCGGAGACGAGAGTCTGAACACTGGTTCAGGCCGATTCTCAGGAGCGTGGGCCGCCACACGTCCGATCGGAGACACTGAACCGAATGGGGCACGGGAGCTGAGCCCGCTTATAACTTGCTGGCAAGGCAAGAGTCTGGACACTCGATTGGGTGAGACTCAGGGAGCGTGGGACGCCACGTGTCCGGCTGAGAGCCGATTCCAGGGGTGGTGGGAGCGGATCCCGGTTGATAGCTCGTGCGGAGACGAGAGTCTGGACACTAGTTCAGGCTGTTTCTCAGGAGCATGGGTCGCCACGCGTCCGATTGGAGACACTGAACCGATTGGGGCACGGGAGCTGAGCCCACTTATAACTTGCTGGCAAGGCAAGAGTCTGGACACTCGGTCGGGCAGGACTGAGGGAGCGTGGGCCGCCACGTGTCCGACTGAGAGCCGATCCGAGGGGTGGTTGGGAGCGGATCCCGATTGATAGCTCATGGGGAGACGAGAGTCTGGATACTGGTTCAGGCCGATTCTCAGGAGCAAGGGTCACCATGCGTCCGATCGGAGACACTGAACCGAGTGGGACACGGGAGCTGAGCCCGCTTATAACTTGTTGGCAAGGCAAGAGTCTGGACATTCGGTCGAGCAGGACTTAAGGAGCGTGGGCCGCCACGTGTCCGACTGAGAGTCGATCCAAGGGGTGGTTGGGAGCGGATCCCGATTGATAGCTTGTGCGGAGACGAGAGTCTGGAATACCTGCGAGTGGAGTGAGGACCGTGTTTTTCCACTATCATTGGTGTAGTACATTCGTATTACAAGTTTTCTTTCAGCCACTCGGTAGGGCTGAAGGTGGATCGCACTCCAGGGTCGATCCAACTTCTTTCCCTGCTCATTCTCCAAGTAATAAGCCCCTGAGGCGAGCCTTTGGATAACTTTGAAAGGTCCTCCCCACTGTGGCTCCAGCTTGCTAACATCTCCGACGGGTTTGATTCTCTTCTAGACTAGGTCCCCCACTTGGAATGCCCTTGGCAGCACCTTCCGATCGTATTTTTGTTTCATTTTCAGCCAGTACGCGAGCTTCCTAGCGGCCGCCTTGTCTCGGATTTCGTCGACCAGGTCCAGCTCCAACCGTCTCCTTTCCGAGTTATGCTCGTCATAAGCTGCCCGCCGGTTCGACTCACACCCGATCTCGACTGGGACCACAACTTCGCTCCCATAGACCAGCTGGAAAAGTGTGCTCCCAGTGGTTTCTTTAGGCGTAGTCCGCAGAGCCCATAAGACGCTCGGGAGCTCATCTACCCAAGTCCCCCCTGCATGGTCCAGCTTGGTCTTCAATCCTTTAAGGATTTCCCGATTGGCCACTTCTACTTGGTCGTTGCTCTGTGGGTGTGCCACAGAAGTGAACGCTTGCTTGATGTCATATTCCGAGCACCATTCTGTTGGATCGATTCCGTACGCTAGAGGGGGGTTAATAGTGTTTCTTCGAATCTTTTTGTACCTACGTTGTTAATTGCGTAGCGGAAATACAAACAAAATAGAACTAACAACAATAAACAACGCTAACAAACCCGATTTACTTGGTATCCACCCCGGACGGGTGACTAATCCAAGAATCCGTCGGTGGATCACTTCCCGGATAACCTCCGGCTAGCTCTCGTCGCTCCTTGTGGGTGGAGAAACCTCGTCACAATCCCAAGTAAACCTCTGAGCACAAAGACTACTATCTTGCCTTTAACCAAGACAAGATTCGTCAAGAATCTAAGCCACCACGAAGTCCTCTTTAAATAGGACTCGGGCTGAAGCCCTCGCCACCAGTCGATTGCTCCCAGGGCAGTCGACTGGTGCCACTGAAAATCGACCATTGCAACCCCAACGTTTGAATTTTCAGCCAACTCATCAGCCACCTACCAGTCGACTGCTCCCAGAGTAGTCGACTGGTCCCCAGCTGAAACCCTTCTGTGAGTTTCATCAGCGACTGCCCCCAGGCCAGTCGACTGGTCTACTCACCCAACTAAGGTTACCATTCCCGAGTACATTCACTCCGCACTCGAACCCTTGGATTTCCCGAGTACAATCACACAGCACTCGTACCCTCACGACTCGACTGACTCCTAATCAGTAGCCTCGACTATTGCCTTCGCGCCCTCTTCATCTTCGGCTCCCATCCCTCAGATGCACACAAGCCTCCAGCTTGCCTCCATGTCATCCTTCACGCATGCCTCGAAGTCCGCGCCCCTCAGCTCATCGTCCCTGCTCTCCAAGGTCCTTCGGGTGCACACAAGCCTCCAGTTTGTCTCCATGCCACCCTTCACCGTACCGAGGTCATCTAGTCAAGTCACTATGTGTAAGCCTGTACAACCTGCACACTCAACATAACATATTAAATACAAGGGAAAACCTAACTTAAACCCTTTGCCCAAACATCAAAACACTTGGTCACTCCGGACCACAGATTGCCTCAACAATCTCCCCCTTTTTGATGTTTGGCAATATGTTTAAGTTAGGGAAACAAGATAGTAGTCAATAGCAATAACAATGCTAAAACAAATGCATATGCAATGCATATAAGGATCTTATCCCAAGGCATCCCACACCTAACCCTCCAAGCTAGGAATTTTTCGAAACGAGTTTTTTAAAACCTATCCCAAGGCTCCCCATACCTAACCCTCCAAGTTAAGACTTTTTCACACCTAACCCTCCAAGTTAGGACTTTTCACACCTAACCCTCCAAGTTAGGACTTTTCACGGGCTTTTTAAAGCTTCTCCCAGGCTCCCCCTATACTGGACTTACAAAGGCTTTTTAAGAACCTCTCCAAGGTTCCCCTTACGCCAAGAATGGAGCAACCATGCTCCCCCTTAATCTTAAGCTCCCCCTAAACCTAGAGTTTCTAGCAAAGGTGTGTTTGGTTTCCCAACTTAAACCCAACACTTCTCCCCCTTTGCCTAACATCAAAAAGAACCCAACAATATCCCAATTATTGGTTCTTTCAATCCCTAATGGTCCTAAACACAGTGTACTAGCCCCCCATACACTTGTTTTACACCATTTGGACACCAAGTCAGCTGTTGATACATAAATCAGCCTTGGGCATTCGACTGCCCCCATGACAGTCGACTGATACTCTGAAAATCAATTTTTCTGGCCAATTTAGGAATTACGCTAGAAATTCCATAAATCTCCAACTGCTCGCTTTTTGAGTAGTCGAGCTTCTTCTCGGTCGGCTGGCACCACTCCTTCCGCGAGGTATGTGATGAGTGGGGTTCTCCAGTCGGATTCCAGCTCTAGCTCAGCTTGCCTCTCTATCTGCATGATCATTAGAGCTGGGCCGCCTGGTTGCGGCAGTACCCAAGAGCCGACCGAGCTGGCCAATTTAGCCAACTCATTTGCCTTGAAGTTGTTTTCCCTTGGAATTTTCTGGACTTGTACCTCTTGGAACTCGATCTTTAATTTCTCATAGGCTTCTATAAAGGCCTACAGCCGGTCACTATTAACTTCGAATCTACCGACCACTTGTTGTGTGACAAGCTGAGAGTCAGAGTAAAGTAATACTCGGGTTGCCCCGATGTGCTTGGCGGCTTGCAACCCATATATAAGGGTCTCGTACTCAGCCTCGTTATTGGTGGCCTTGTATTCTAGTCGGACAGATAAGTACATCTGCTCCCCTTTCGGGGAACCATCAGGATGTCGATCCCGCTTCCTAATCGAGCTGACGAGTCATCCACATATACTTGCCACGCCTCTTCGACTTCGTCAAAATGCAGTTCACTCAGAAAATCTGCTAAGGCCTGTGCCTTGATGGCCGACCGCACCTGGTATTGGATATCATATTCGCTTAGCTCAGTTGTCCACTTGATCAACCGGCCGGATACTTCGGGATTAGAGGCTACTCGGCCCAAATTGTTGTTAGTCAATACTACAATGGGGTGTGTCAAGAAATAAGGTCGGAGCCTTCGAGCACCCAACAACAACACATACACCAACTTCTCGAGTGTTGTGTAACGACACTCGGCTCCTTTCAGTAGATGAGCAAAGAAATACACTGGGTGCTGCTTGACTGCTTCTTGTTTGACTAAGACCATACTAACCGAGTCAGTCGATGCGGCTAAATAGACATACATGACTTCCCCGACCTCCGGCTTGGCTAGTACAGGCAGCTCGGCGAGATAAGCCTTCAGCTCTTCGAATGCCTTATCACAATCAGCGTCCCACTGAAACTTGGTGGCTTTGCGGAGGGTTTTGAAGAACGACAACCCTCATTCGGCTGATCGGGAGATGAACCGGGACAGAGCTGTGATCCACCCGGTGAGCCGTTGCGCCTCTCGAAGATTTCTTGGTGGGGGCATGTCCAGTAAGGCCTGGACCTTACTGGGATTAGATTCGATGCCCCGCTCAGTCATGATGTATCCGAGAAATTTCCCGCTCCGAGCGCTAAAGAGACACTTAGTGGGATTCAATTTGAGCCCGTACCTGTGCAGCGTTTGGCACGTCTCCTCAACATCGGCTATCAGGTATCCGGCTCGGGTAGACTTGATGAGGATGTCGTCCATGTATACTTCAATGTTTCTCCCGATCTGAGCTCGGAAGACCTTATTCATCATCCGCTAGTAGGTAGCTCCAGCGTTCTTTAGGCCGAACGGCATGACGGTGTAACAGTAAGTACCGACCGCCATGATGAAGCTGACCTTCTCCTGGTCCTCGGCCGCCAGGGGTACTTGATGATATCCCTGGTAGGCGTCCAGCATGGAGATGAACTCACTGCCAGCCGTTGAGTCCACCATTTGGTCGATCCGAGGTAGGGGATAGCAATCCTTCGGGCAGACTTTGTTGATATCCCGAAAGTTGATGCAAACCCGCCACTTATTGTCCGGCTTGGGTACCAACACAACGTTGGCTAACCAGGCGGGGAACTGCACTTCTCTAATGTGGCTGACCTCCACAGCTTCTCGATCTCAACCCGGATCACTTTATTTTGCTCGGTGCTGAAGTCCCATTTCCTTTGCTTGACGAGCCAAGCGTGGGGATAAACATGGAGGTAGTGCTCTGCCACCTCCGGTCGGACGACTTTCAGCTCTTTGACCGACCAGGCAAAAACATCTTGGTTCTGAGCCAAGCATTCCAGTAAGGGCCTCTTCAGCTCCTCGGGCAGCCCGGCTGCAATCTTGACTTGGGCTTCTTCCCGATCTGGGAGGAGCTGTACCTCCTCCTTATCTTCGTGCAACTCGACCCATGGGGAGGCTTGGACCATGTTGCAATCTGCGAAGGGACGTGGGGCCTTTTGGCTCTCCACTCGGACGTCGTCGACGTAACATCTCTGGGCCACCCTCTGGTCGCCCCTGACCTCTCTTACCTTGTCCCCGACCTGGAACTTGACCTTCAGGTAGAAGGTGGAGGCGGCAACTCAGAATTCGTTGAGGGTCGGCCGACCCAGGATGGCGTTATATGCGGAGGGAGCATCAACCACCAAGAAAGTGGACCATCTGGTCCTCTTCAGCGGCTCCTCGCCTAAGGAGACGGCCAGTCGGATCTGGCCGATTGGATGTACCTGGTTCCCCGTGAACCCGAACAATGGGGTCGCCACCAAGTCTAGCTGGGACATCTCTATCTGAAGCTGGTCGAATGCCTTCTTATACAGGATATTGACCGAGCTTCTGGTGTCCACGATGGTGTGGTGGACTTGGTAGTTGGCGATGACGACCGTAATGACCAGCGCGTCATCGTGTGGGACCTCTAGTCCCTGTAGATCTTGGGGCCCGAAACCGATCTGGGGCCCCGCTGCCTACGCCGAGCTGGTGCCGACTTAATGAATTTTCAACTGGCGCACTTGCGCCTTTCGGGCTCGGTTGGAATCTCCTCCGGTTGGTCCGCCCGAGATGACATTTACGCCCCCTCGGACGGCGTTCTGTTGATTGGCATGCTCCTCCTTCACTTCTTCGGCCTCAGCCTGATTCCCTTGAGGGAATAGATTGCGGGCGACTGGGGGATTTCCTCAGAGTTCTTCGGTGACAGGGTCGATGACCCTGCCTCCTCGGCCTAAGCCGCGCCTTGGGGAGGCTTGTCGTCCCCGTCCCCAGGGAGTCGGAACCCGACTTTGTCCGGCCTGCCGGCATTCCTCGGTGGCGTGGCCGTGGATCTGGTGGAATGTGCAGTATGACCTCCATCGAATCGGGAGGCACCCCTGGTCCACCTACTGCACATGTCGCCTTTCGCCCCCCACTCGGTCAATGGGTCCGCGGGGGCTGCGAATAGGTCCACCCGGGGACCTAGTGTCCTGAGCGGGGTTGGGAGGCGTCGGATTGGCCGACTCCTTCTTCCGAGCGGCCTGGGCTTCCTCCACATTGATATACTTGACAGCCTTGCCCAATAGGCTGTCGAAGTCCTTTGGGGGCTTCCTGATCAGCGAGCGGAAGAAATCCCTCTCCTGCAATCATTGGGAGAAAGCACTGACCAGGACCTCTGGAGTGGCGGTCGGTACATCTAGTGCCACTCTGTTGAATCTTTTAATGTAGGCCCGAAGAGTTTCCTTCGGGCCTTGCTTTAGAGCGAACAAGTTGAGGCTTGTTCTATGGTGCCTCCTGCTGCTGGCGAAGTGTTGGAGGAAAACCCTCCTGAGCTCCTCAAAGCCCGTGACCGACCCATTGGGGAGTCAGTCGAACCACCTTTGAGCTGGGACCGAGAGAGTGGTTAGGAAGGCTCAACACTTGACACCTTCTGGGTATTGATGAAGCAGAGTCGCGCTCTCGAACTTCATCAGATGCTCCTCTAGGTCGGTGGCCCCCGCGTACTCGGGGATTGTAAAGAAACGGAGATGGCAAGGAACAGGATCCTCCAGGATCCAAGAGGAGAAGGGACTGCGTACCAGGACGGAAGGAGAAGGGTCAGCCGGGGCCTTTCCCTTGTCTGGCCGAGGTGCCTGCACCTGGTTAGATGCGGAAGCCTCCGCTGAGTCGACATCTTCACCTTGGTCCTGATAGAAGGTTGCGGGAAAAGGTGCAACACCACCTTCAGGTCGAACGAGCCTTCCTTGACCTCCTGAAGGTCGGCGTGCTGCCGGTTCTGGTACACGGGGTATCTGGCTTCCGGCTTGCGAAGGTTTCTGAGGAGTCCTTCGAGCTCTGGCAGCCATCAAGGTTTCGTATTCCTCGCGGGTGACGGTCATCATGACTTGGTTGTGATCTTCCATTTTCACTTCCGATCAGGCTGTTGGGTCCCTCATTCTAGTGCCAAATTTGATCCTGTCGTGAAGCGAGGTGGACGCCCTAAAAGCGAGATGGTCCTCTGGAGATGACGAAACTGCTGAGGCTGGCTGCGAAGCTGGCTCACTCCTATCCTGCAAGACAGAGACCGTTAGAACCCGCTGGGAAAAGTCCCCGGCCAGGCATTCCGACGGTCAAGTCAGTACTCGACGGTGGCAAGCGAATGGAAAGCAATAGAACAAAAAGCAATGCACTATTGCGCGCACCTGAGAGATGCGGAGTGAAGGGGCTTATATAGCGGGGGAAGCTGACAGCTCCTGCCTCGCCTGCCACCTATTGTCATATAGCGAGGACAAGGTGATGCATGCCCAGAGGTGGCAGGATAAAGTAGTGCATATTGGGTTAAGGAAAGGGGCACTGTCAACTTAATGGTCGGTGCCATTTGGCCCCGCTCGGCCTGACACCAGTGTATGTGGTCGTTGTAGGGGGGACAGGGTATGGCAGGAAGATCAAGCCATCAGCGAGATATCCGTCGTTTGGGCCAGGGTGGCACCAGTCCTGTGTCGAACCCGTACTGCTTCGGGTAGTCTGATGTCAGAGAGTGGTTATTTTGCATGCTAGGGTATGCTAGGGCCGACTGAGGACCCTTAAAAGGAAAGTGCCGACTGGGGGGCACTGAGTAACGAGGTCGACTGAGGGCCTGTGATGAAGGTGTCGACCGGGGCACTGAGTAACGAGCCCGACTGAGGGTCTGTGATGAAGGTGCCGACCGGGACACTGAGTAACGTGGCCGACTGAGGGCCTGTGATGAAGGTGCCGACTGGGGCACTGAGTAACGAGGTCGACTGAGGGCCTTTAGTGATATATTGGATAAAGTTCCCTCGGGCTCGAGCTTACCCCAGGAGCGTGGGTCGCCACGCGTCAGCTGAGAGCCAAACCTAGAGGGGTAATAGATTGAGTTAGGCATTATCTGAAAGCATAGGATCCCAGGGAGCGTGAGACGTCACGCATCCGATTGGGAACCCCCGAAGAGTAGCGCGGGGGCATGCCCGTGAGAGAGTCTAGACAATGACCTGGGTCTATCCCTTTGCATTCCCAAGGGAGCTAGGCCAGGTCGCCTGTATGAGCCTTCTATCCCACGGGCTGCCAAAGCCCGTGGATCCATCCTCTGCTGACGAGGTACCAGGCTGCTGGGCCAGACTATACATAAGTCGGCTTGAGATCACTAGCTAAACAATTGAGCTAGAAATTGGGACAAAGCGTGAAAACCTAACTCGATAATCAAAACTCACAAAGCCTTCGTCCTTCGCTTGCAAAAACCTATCTACACATTGTGATCCCCAAACCTTCCTCCTCCACTTGTTGTGGCCTCTCTCTCTCACTTTTTCCCCAATCTATACCCATCAAATGGTTTTCTTCTCAATGACATCTGATCAATAATAAAAAAAAATAATTATCACAGGCAGTAAAATTTATTAAAATAGAACACACGACCAAGAGTTTTTTTTTTCTTCTTCATTTTTTATAATAAGTAGACGGTTCGACTGCTACCGTGTAAATCCGGAGCGAACTGACGCTTAAAAAGTTGCCTTTTGCTAGTGGGTGTTGGTTAGGATAACACAGATAGCATATCACTGCTGCTGGGGAGCGAGCATGGCAGCGGCGGCTCTT
This sequence comes from Boesenbergia rotunda, assembly GCA_024364735.1. NCBI lineage: Eukaryota > Viridiplantae > Streptophyta > Magnoliopsida > Zingiberales > Zingiberaceae > Boesenbergia > Boesenbergia rotunda. The sequence goes on along the minus strand of JAGFNQ010006139.1, from coordinate 560,925 downwards.
CTCTCGCCTCCTTTCGCCGTCACCAATTCTTTCTCCTCTCTTCTAGCAATTCGCGATACTCCGCTGTGCGTTCCTGCTCTCTGCGCTCCCTCTCCGTTTTGGTCACCGCTTTGCTCATCCGGTTTTTGCCTTCTTGCTTCCACAGAAATCGAAGAAACCCCAATTGTTCGGCACGTGGGACAAGCTGTACAGCGGTTTGCCGTGATTCCTCTGCCGCGGTTTCCACGAGCAGGTTCCGCAGGAGGGATCTGTTTGTCTCAGGTCTCTCGGCTTTCATTCTTCCAGTCTCGGGTCAGATTCTTACTCTAACTTTGCTTTTTTTTTTTTTTAGTCTTCTGCTTATAGAAACCATCTATGTTTTCTTATTGGATTTATCTTTATAGTTGGAAAAATAAATCATGCAGCTTCGTTTTTTTTCTCTACACTAATAATAAAAGGCCTGGTTAAGGGGAGTGTTTCCGAGAATACGGATTTCTATTACGATTTTTTTTTCAATGCTTGAGAGTATTCATGTCAGAGTTTGTTAACCTACTTAGGTTTCGTTTTTGTTTTGAAAATTTTGTTTTAATTGATCAGTTAATCGATCGATATTGGGGTCGGGCAGGACCAGGGTCATGATTCAATCTCTCTCTCTCTCTTAATCAGCTAGAGAAGTGGTGGAAGCCATCACTAAAAATGATTAACGAGGTTTTTCCAACCATCACTAGAAGGGCATAGAAGTGTCATTTTGACTTTTGATTGACAAAAGAGAAGGGAGAATAAAATATATGGACATTCCTTTACACGGTTTTGTATAGGCCAAGGATCTCTATGTCAAGGTAAATGTATAAATTACAAGGCGTGCTGATGCAAATTGGGCTTGTTCCTTCGCAAATAGGCAGCCTACTTTTGGTGCTATGGGATCGTCAAAAGAAATGGTTCTCTAAGTACAGACTGTACAGTCTCTTTGTCTCCATCGAAGGCAGTAGGCTGGTCGATATCCTCTTCCATAGGTGGAGTTGGAAGGCACAACTAATGGATGGGTGCTACAATTAGGTTGCTATGGTCTCTAATCGATTGGTGGTGAATTTGAGTAGTAGATGAGCTAGCAGAGTCATGGTAGGCACATGCATTTATGACCATTATTGGAGATAAGGATTGGTGATTTATCTCATACATGATACACCATGCTTAGGCAGAAGCGAGGGGTAGGAGAGAGAAGGATTGACAATGTTGATCTATAGAGCTCACCATGTGCAGGTGGAGAAAGTAAATTGAGAGAAAAATTGATCCTAATTCCACTTAATAATAATAGGTAAAAATTATTTTGGATTAATTACCCTAGATAATTCTCTCTATTTATTACTCATGATGCATTTTAGTCATATGAGATTAATGGATAATCTACAATTAGGTTCCTACTCGACAATGTTGCCTTCTCAAGTCTCAACCATATGAGATTAATGGATAATTCTACACACATCACAAATAATCTATTAGTGAAAATGAGTTTTACTAGTCTATTTGTCTCAGCTAGTTACTCATGAAATTTATTCTAATTAAAAGTTCAACTATGAATGCTCCATCCACTTTTTGTACAAGTTTAATGATATTTGCATTTTCTTGCTGACACCTGAGCTATCGTTCATGTCTTTTTTAACCTTTTTTTTTAATACCTCTTTCTGTAGATGTGCATGCCATGGTTGAATTAGATGATGATGTGAAGATGGAAGTACTCACTGATGACATTAATGCATATTCCTTCTTGTATCCTATCAAATTGAAAGCTAAAAATTTTGCCTTCAAATGGTAAGTACTTGGGTTGTAGCTTTTGTGCCTTATTTTACAAACTTCTGATGCATGATATTTTAGTTTGTTTTATGCTTGTTTCTGTGATACTATCTTAGTAATGCATAACTAAGGTTCTTAGTTCCATTCAAGCATATTTTTTGCTCGGTGATGGTTTAGATTCTTTGATTAGTTTCATTTAACATATTATCTACATGGTGATTGCTACCAAGTAGTTCGTTTTGTATTATATTGTTCATACTTGATATAAGTCAAAATTCACATACCATTATAAACCTTTAGTTTTTGGTCTTTATCTGCCAACTACTTAAATCTATTAACATTTTTCTCTATAAATATATTTTAACGTTTTTGGCCTTTAACTGCCAACTTCTTAAATTTCTTAATGCCTTTCCCTATAAATATTAACAATTGCTCTTTCATATTCAAGCAACTTTGCCTTGTCATTTTTCTTCTTTTCGCTGACTCCATGTATTTCAGGATAACTTTCTTAGCTTCAGATGTACCTTTTGACAGATCAAAATATTACCTTGAATATGAGCAAGCTGTCACTTAAATTTGTAGACTGCCTCCCTTGGTTGTCTTCCCATAAAATTTGCATTTACCAATATTCAAGTTGTTCTTGTTAGAGTGTCAAGGTTGTTTTCCATATTTTAATCTTCTAAACACTAAACAACACAACACAATATACAATCAAATAATTATTGATTGAAAATAGAAAGTAAGTCAAGATAAGAGGAAAACCTAACCAAATGTTTTGTTGGTTACTACTGTAGACTGCGTCCTTACTGATATGGATGGAGGGATGATGTGGACTGTGGAGGGAGAAGGATCAACGGTGCTACTGAGGGAGAGGGCCAGCAACACTTGTGGAGGGTGGAGCAGTTATGGTAGATGACAATGGATCAATGCATGGAGGGAGATTGCATGCAGAGTTGTGGTAGTCGATGGACAGTTCTAGGAGAAGGCCCGAAGTGCATCCGACATGTGTTCAGAGTCGTTGAGTGTTAGGGAGAAGTTTCATGGAGAGTCAGAAGGTTGATTTTGATGTGGGAGAAGAGAAAAATTAGGGTTATTAAGTGAATGCCCCCTTTTCATTCACTGAAATACCACTAAAGCAGTCCCTTGGGCAAGTCACTAAGGGCATCTAGATGGGTTGCTTTCCAGCAAACTGCGTACACAATAGACAAAGAGGAGGTCTACTACGACTGCCTAGGGCACTTTTTGAAACTATACTAATACATTATATTTATTACATGTAACTTTATTTCATTTTATTCTTCATGTGCTGGATATTCTAAATAAATTTTGTTAATTTTTTTTTATGGTTGACACTATTTTAACTCTTTAATCAAAGGATAGTTCTCTAAAGATAATTAACTCGGGGACTTTTGAATCATTGGAGAGACTAGAGGGGAGGGAATGAATAACCTCATTTGCTTTTGATTTTAAGTTTGTGTCTCCAATTCAAGTTAGCATAGTGAAAAATACAAAATACTAACTCAAAACACAAACACATGATTTTTTTTTCTTTCAAAAATATGGCATTTACGTGGTTCAGTAGCTTCCAATTTCTACTTCATAGCCTATGATAATCAATGGATTACTGTTGGAATCCTCCAATCTTTTCACTTTCTTGGATACCTTTGGAGATACCTCTTACAAGAAGGATAAAAAAGATAGAAAAAAAAATACACAAAAGAAGAGATTACACAATAATGAAGCTTTACTCTTTTGCTTGCTTTCTTTACTTAAATTATTTAGAGAACGTTCAGGAATGTAGTAACACTCCTAAACAGAAATATTTTATTCGTTGGCAAACCAGTTTGAGTTGACTACCTAGTCAACTCGACTATTAATCAACCGAAATTTTGATTCTAGCCATTCTAAGGTTCCTATGTCTCTACTTTAGTGCTTAAAGATCAATTTTCTGGAGCTTCACCTATTGTCTCGTACCCTTCAATCTTAACCTATTAGGAATTTCACTTGCAGAGCCTCATGTTATCCTTGGCCAATTATGACTTTTACTTGCTTAGAGGCCACTCCTCTCGAATTTCATCATTTGCCAAGCATCTAGTTGACCTTGAGTTGTCTGGACTTCCTTCAAATATTTCATCCTCCTTGAGTTGTCTAAACCTCCATGCTTGCACACTTGCTATGCATATGCTCTTCCTTGACATGCCTGAACTTCTATTACCAACTTCTGATTAGATTTCTCCATTTCCAATTGCTAACTACTCTTGGATTTTCATCTTGCTAACTCCTTGTTGATCTTCTCTAATGCAAGAACTTATTGGTCTTGGCCAATGCCAACACATGTTGGACGTCAACCTTGACCTATACTTCATACAATACCTAGTATGTAGTCAACTTTGATTTACTTGAATTATTTACTAATTATAAATCAAATAGTATTAAAAATATCAGTATATTTGAAAATAAATAATAATAAAATATTGTTTGATATCTATTTATAATAAAATAAATATAATGAATGTGTTTAATCAAATGTAAAATAACGACAACTATATATTATCCATTGATAATAATGTGATAATATATGTTAGTTATTAATTGATATTAATTACTATTCTATTTAGCATCAATGTAACAATATTATAGTTAATAAATTATACAATATTGTAATTCTCATATGTAAAAAATGTAATAGTATTTGTTCATAATATTTTAATAGAATATTCATTTATAGATGTAATTGGTGATTTTAAAATGAAAAAACATGATTCAATTTTTGTTTATAGAATACCATTGTTAAATACTGAATAGTAATATATTATCAATATTTTTCTCATTTATTAAACACATTGATTGAGCTCTCTTTTTTAATTTTAATGTTTTACTTATTTGATTGAATGGATACTGAGATTTTTTGACCCAAGCAGCCTGGATACTAATGTCCATTCATATTCCTTGAAGTACATTGTGAAGTCAATGATTTTCAAATTTAAAGAAAGGATGAGAGGGTTGCATATTCAACAATTGACAATTATGTGATTACAGTCTGAGACATTTGAGAGAAGAGACATAGAACATTGTAGATTGATTTGTATTTGGTTTAGTATATCCATGTCCAGCTGTGCATCTATCAGACTAGTACATCTTAAGAGTAGGTTGTCTCAATTAACGGTGGAGATAATAATGGACAAAACTTGATCATGTTTAAATATTAGGATTGTTTTTTTATGGGAAATGTAATCTTGTGAATTGATTATCATGTTGCTCAGATTAAGACTATTGTATTGGTTATCAAAAAAAGTAAAACTATTGTTCTTGGTTATGATTTTGATGTTTCCATTGTATATCTATATGTGTTAGCATGCTTGTCCTTTAGTTGTTCAAAACATCAACAAAACAAGAAATGAAATTTGATGCTTCAGTTAATCTTTATCTGTAACTTATATGACAAATATTCTTTTCAGTTGCTAGACTGTTGTAAGTTTTTTTTTTTGTTATTTATTTCCAATCGAATACCTGTAGATTACTGTGCTTTCCTTTCCCTTTCATTTTTTTCTTTAACTAGCTGGATTTGAATATATTTCTATGTTTTTTACTCAGAAATTGGTTTTCTTATACTTTAATCAATTTTAGAGTACATAGTGAAACGGAAAAGATGAACAATTTCTTAATAACTTTCATTTTTCATTAGAATTAAAAGTATTCCATTTTTTTTATAAATGAATTTTGCATCATTTTGAAGGGTAGAATCCAGAAAACCTGAACGCTATTCTTCGGCTGCACCTCTATCACGTGAGTATTATTATATAATGTTTGGGTTATTAAACTTTTTGTTAAAATTTTTGTATTAAACTTGTGTGAATCTTATCTTCTCAATTTTCCTTGTAACTATAATAAATGACCGTTCAATAACTAATTACTTGTTATACAGCTGATGCACGACAACGCATTGTGTCTGAGCGTGTTGACATGATCAACAATCTTGTCATTTCCGTATCAGTAAATTGATCAACTATTTCTCCACTGAACATTATTTAGATATACTAGATTTGTGGAGTTATTATTAAGTTTCCTTTCCTAGTAGTTCTAGAACCTAGGTTCGATGTCCATGTTTGACTGCTAGAGTTCCCTGAGCATCCAGCATTATTATCTAATGAAATTAACCTTGTTTTGCAGATTGGACCTCCAAATTCTCGTTTCTTAACTTCAAATGATAAGAGCTCATGGAATGCTAAAGATGTGGCCGATTCTGTTCTTGCTGACAAGTCTTCACTGGTAATTAATACCTTTTTCTTAATTAATAATTACATTTTAAAGAAGCTAAATGGAAGTGGCGTATTCAACTTGGTAGAAATGTATACTAATAAGGTTGTGTATAATTATATATTCAACTTTTAAATCCGAAGTTCTGATTTTATTTTTGATCTGGAATCACTATCTTTTTTGCCTGTACACTACCAGATTAAACAGTCTACTTCTTCATAAGTCGACTAGCTTAGTTGAAACTTGAAAGCAACATTCAAAATCTTGAGTCATGCTGACTTTAATTGGAATGAAATTGTGTCAGTATCGTGATGATGTTTCGATGTATGGTGCCGATAATGGATTACGAAGAAGGAAGGAGACATTGTCTGTACCGAACATGGTTTTAAATTTTTGTATCATGTTGAGAAAAACAGTCGAAACATATCATTCCATTAAATTACTTAAATTCAACACCAATTCAATACCACTCGGCACAAATAATATCTCCTTCTTTTGCTTCATTTCCTTCCTCCTTTAACCTCTAATTTGTCATCAACACTATGCACCGAAGCATTGACAAAATACTTAAACAATATCTTTTCTGTCAAAGACCGAAATTACGACACGACTTGAGATTTTGATTTTTAGTATTGAGTGGTATCGAGTTTTAGTGATTTACCGAAATCATATGTTTCAACCTTTTTGATGTCAACACGATACGAGATGTCAAACCATGCTTGAAAGCGAGATTCCATTGTAGGCACATTCACAAATTTTTTATCTTTTTCTCTCTTTTTAGTTGTATGAAACATGTTTTATACTAGATAGGTTCTGATAAAAATTTTAACCTTGGTGGTATGATGCTTATTCTAATGCACCAAGTATACTACAACCTATTCATTTACAACATACAATATGGTTTAATTTCGAGCCGTATCGGAGTTTCAATTTAGGACCAAAATGATACGATTTTGGTACCGTATTACGTTTTGATATTTTTTAAATAAAATATATTAATTAAAAATATTATTATAATATTTAATTACTATAAATACTTACAATAGGTTAAATTAGTATTTTTAAAATTTAGATGGAGTAAAAATCAATTTAGGATTAATTAAAGTGTAGACATTAGGGTTAAATTAAATTGAATTTAATTTATTTTAATATTTTCAAATATATTTAAGGAGGAAAGGAATAAGAAAAACAAATAAAAAGGATTTTTTTTCCATGTGTTTAAGAAAAAGAATAAAAAAAAAAAATGTGGAGAGGAAGGAGAAAGAATTAAGAGGGGAAATAATTAACCATTTAAAAAATAAAAAATAATTAATAGTTGATTTTTTTAAAAAAAAACTCAGCGGTTGTTGTGGTCTTGTGGCGGCTGTGAGGCTTGTGCGTAAAATAAATTACTTGTTAAGGAAATTAATTTAAACAATTAAGGAAATATAACAATTTTTATCGATTGACTGTCAAAACTAATTAATTATGATAAAACATGACTGATACCAGCCAACTAGAAACAACTTAAAATTCAATTATTTTTAAAACAAATGCCTTGTTTCTTGAGAAGTTGATTAGCTTGGTTGGTTGAATTTGAAAGTGAGATTTCTTGTGTCTCCCATGTTCAAAATATCGTGTCAGGTGAAACGAGCGAAATTGTCCATCACCAGAACACAGTTGCATCCGTAGCGTGGTTGACCCCGGTAACCTACTCGTGGTCGCGGAAACACTATGACCCTGCGACGTTGCAGGAGCGCTGCAACGCCCTGGCGATCCCCGGGGTCGTAGAATCTCCGTGATCCCTGCGGGGCTGTGGAAGCTCCGCGATCCCTGTGAGGTCGTGGAAGAGTCGGGACCCCGCGGTGACCTAGCAGGGTCACTGCGGAGACGCGGGGCCCGCGGGCATGCGGGTCGTTCTTAGGCGTGTGGCGACTGCAGAGGGAGGGGATATTCAAATTATTAACCTAGGAAATCTAAAAGACTACGTTAATTATTTTAATGAACTCACTATAAATGAGAATATTTAAGACATAATCCAATCATAATAAATTTATCCCATTTATTTAACATATATATTTTATTTTTTAAAAATTTTAAAATATATAATAAAATTTACATTTATATTTATTTATCATATAAAAGTGTTAAAATCTTATATGGATTTTTAAAAATATTTAAATTATTTTTTAAAATTAATATATTTTATATTTAAAAATATTGAAACCATATCGGCACAGCACGATACGGTACCAAAATCGTATCGTTTCGGTCCGGGACCAAAACCTCGACACAGGCGAGATTTTAAACCATGGTAGACACATTCACAGTAGTTTATCTTTCTCTTTTTTTTCCTAGTATGAAATAGAGTTTTATTCTACCCTCTAAGTTCTGATAAAATTTTAATTTTGGTATGGTCCTTATTCTAATCCAACGGGTATACTAATCCTTATTTTATTCATCTGCAGCGTATAACAACTGGGCAACGCATGGCTGAGAGTTCTGTTCTTGATTCACATTCAGTGATAGTAAGCAAAGTTAACATTAGAAAAAATTTCTCCTGTTTTATATTTATTTAAAAGCTCTTCCTTTTTCCAAGAAAATAGCGATGCCAACTCAGATTTTCATTTTATGCAGGTCAATGAGCAACCTTACTGGTATTATGAGTACCTTGTTCGAAAATCACCAACAAAATCTGTATGTACGCCTGATATTTCCAGACCACTTATTTTTGGAAATAAAATGTTCCTCATTTCATGATTTATGAAAATTTGATTGGTTAATTGGAAGCATTTATGTGCATATTTTGATTAATCCCTTTTTCTCAGGCGCCAGAGCCAAATCTATTCAGGCACAATGTGGCTTCAACAGCCGAACGAGATGGTATATTGATTTGGTTTGTGTTTTTCATCCTTGTTTCTGCTTACTTTATATGTTTCTCTATGTTCTATTTCAAAGGACGCAGTAAAATGATTATTGCTTATTGATATCTTTGTATGCCTAAAATTTCTGTTTTTATCCATTCAATTTGTTATAATTTGTTTCATTTTGTTTACTTCTTTTAGCGATGACAAAAAGTGTAGTTTTGGCTGATATTTCAATGCCTTAAATTATCTTATTTTGAATCCTTTGCTACCTTTTGCAGGATATTTGTACTCTTTAAATGCATCAACGCTTAGCAAACAGTGGGAAAGTGTATGTTCCCAATCCTATCAATTCTACTATAGAAATCTATAAAATTATTTACTTCCTGCAAGTCTGTTTGCTTACTTTTCAAAATAATATTCATGTTCGTAATTTTTTACTAAATTTATCAACTTGTTCCAATGAATCTAACAATGTTAAATAATGAATTCCCTTGTTAGGTCTATGTGAATGGATATTTATCTAACATAAATTTCAACAAATAACTTAAGAGGTAAAAAACTCCTAGGCGTGATCATAAAAATACAAAGTGAACATGGTTGTAAAAAGCACTGTGCGGTAGTCGGACGGAGGACTACCGTCTAGCGCCTAGGCGGCCTCGGCCGCGCCTAGGCAGGGCCTAGGCGTTTTCACTGCTTTCCAGACAAAAACTCCAAGGATGTCATTGGAATTTTAGGATGTCAAATATTTCATGAATGGTACAAATGATAACAGGACTAGAGAGTGTCAATGAGTAGCCTATAATATAAGATATGACTAATAAAATAAAAATTCAAAGAACAAAAAATAAATAACTATTCTAGAAAGTACGACGGGCCGGCGAGGAGCGCGAGTAGGTGGCGTGAGGGCGAGGAGACGCACGGCGGCACTGCGCGAGGGCTTGGACTGCGTGCCCTAATTTCTTCTCACCTTCTTTATTCCAAAAATTCTCAAAAAAAAACCAATTTATTGTCAAAACCAAGGTTTAAAATCTCGACCTGCCGAATTTCGTCCGGACCGAACGATACGTTCGTATCGTATCGCGTGCGTATGTTTCGTATTTTTATTTATATATATTAATTATTAGATAAATATATTTATTGTGTATTAATAAATATGGTTCGAATTAAAATTGAAACATTATAATATGCTATAATAATAAAATAAAAAAAAAAAAAAAAAAAAAAAAAAAAAAAAAAAAAAAAAAAATAAAAAAAAAAAAAAAAAAAAAAAAAAAAAAAAAAAAAAAAAAAAAAAAAAAAAAAAAAAAAAAAAAAAAAAAAAAAAAAAAAAAAAAAAAAAAAAAAAAAAAAAATTAAAAATTAAAAATGTTGAAGTAATATCCACTGGCGTGGGGAGGCGAGGCGGGGGGAGGGGAGGGAGAGGGAGTGTGACGGGTCTGCAGGTGCAGCGATTGACGGACTTCGGCGAAGGGGAGGCATCCGGACGCCCGGCGAAGCGGAGCAATCCGCGATGTGCGTGTGCCTAGGAGCGGGGCGGAGGAGCGGAGCCGCGAGGCGTCCTGCGCTGCTCGCGTCACGCTCGCGCTCGACGCTGCCGCTCGACGCTGTCGGCGCACTGTGCCGATTTCGGTGCTCGAGTGGAACGATATGTTTCGTCCCGTGCCGAGCGGCACGGGCGAAACCTCAATCCCTGGTCAAAACGTTAAAAAAAACTGTAAATGCCCAGGCTGCCTAGGCGCCGCCCAGGCTCCCAGCCGTCACAAACACGTCGATTCACACTTGTGCAGAGCGGTGGGGGGCCGATTGGCGCCTAGGCGGCCGCCTAGCCCGCTTTTTACAACACTGAAAGTGGATATAAGAAAGAAGTGCATAATATTAAATAATATATTTAATAATAGAATACAATTAGAACTAAATAGCCAGGGCCATGGTTTTAATACCTAACCTTATTAATCTCTTATCACATATTTCTCTTAAATTTACTCTTCATGGGTTTCATCATTTCTCATATTTTCACATTTTACATTCTACATGTATGCTTAATATAATTAATCAGGAATCAACTTATATAATATTATATAAGGGAAGATAGCCTGGCTGGTAACCAGGGTAGATTTGCAAAATTAAGCAAGGGTCGACTCCCGACAACAAAAACATGGACATACCCTCCCACATGGAGGTCTATTCGATACCTGATTTACTCCCTCCTAATAGTGTGGAGCTATCACGAGGGTCCTCCAGGGTGATGGATTTCACCTTTCTAGAATATAAGTGAAGATAGCTATAATTTGCCTAGTAAATGATGCATCACATATAAGGATGAATGACTCAATTCATTTAGAACGAAGTGCATCATAAATATATGTCAATATATATGGTGAACGATCCACAATCCACTAAGTATATCCTAGAGATGCACCTTATGAAACGAAGTGGTGAACCATCCACAATCCTGAGAAAGACATCTTGTGTAAAATGGTCAAAACCTAAAAATACGCAAAGGCCCTTATGAGCATTGGAGCTAATGATCTATTATATAAGCGATTCATTTTTTTTTCTTAATTTAATAAGTAGTCATGCAACTTCTTGAGCTTGGAGATGAAGCGTTATACTATAACTGATTTGTCATTTTCTTTCTTCAACATAATTAGTCACGCAGCTCGTTAAGAATGCTGAGCCGAAACTTTATAGTATAAGTGCTTCATTTATTATTTCATGAATTAATATAAGTAATAATGTAATAACTTTTAGAGAGTCTTGACCTGAAACTCTATAGTAGAATCATTTAATTTTTGTTTAATTTAACAAGAGTAGTCACGCAACTCTTTCAAAAAGCGAGCCAAAGCTTCATAGTACAAGTAATCATGAAACTCTTTCAAAGGTCGGGGCCAAAGCTCTAGTCATTGAACTCTTTCAAAGGATAGAGCTGATCCTCTTTGATATAATGTTAGTGTTTTCGATATTGAACTATGCCATTGGATATGGGGATTTTTACTGTTTCATTATATTATCGACGATGAGATCTTAAGGACATTAGTGTATCGGTCGTACTACACGAGATTTGTGTTGAAATTTGGATATATATTTGGAAAATCTCATCACTGATTTCATGGGATTGGATGAATTGTAATCCCTAATCTGCAAGGATTAATTTGTAACCAGATTATATGCTTGATTAGAGTAGTTTTCCTTATTTCTTTGATTGACATACTAGTATATGAACAATGTATATTCTTTGAATGAAGATAAGAAAAGTTCTCTATTTTACCACATGGTATCAGAGCAATCGGATTGATCTTGGGATTGTCCGATTATTTCTTCACCTTTCTTTGAGGTTTTGGTTAATCAATCATGTCGGAAACAACCAAAAATAACCCCAACATTGATATGCACTCAACAGATCAACCAACCCTCATTTCAGTGGGTGATTTACATAACATCCAAGTTGCACACCGATTGAATGGAAAGAAAAGGATTTGAAGTGGTCACAACTTGTTCGCATAACCTTGAAGGGAAGAGGCAGGTTAAGTCATATACTCGAGATGACCTATTCAAAAGATTCCAAATTTGTTGCTTGGGATGAAACAAATTCATTAGTGATGTCGTAGTTGTGGAATTCGATGATTCTAGAAATATGTGACACATGCATGTTCCTTGGGACAGCTAGTTTATGCACAATCCAAAAGAGATGCACCTCAAAGTTGTTCATTAAAGAGGAATTTTGTTTAAGAAAGCTAGAAGCATAATACTAAAATCCTATACAGATGCTGATTATGTGAGTTCTCTAGTTGACAGAAGATCAACCTCGGGTTATTTGTACATTTCTTGAGGGCAATCTTAACGTGGAGCAGTAAAAAACAAAGTGTAGTGGCAAGATCAAGTGCAGAATCTGAATTCAGGTCAATGACATGGGGAATATGTGAACTGTTGTGGTTAAAAATGGTTTTGGATGACTTAAGAGTAAGGTGGGATGGTCCTATGAGATTATGTTGCGATAACAAGTCAACAATTAGCATTGCACATAACCCTGTGCAACATGATCGAACGAAACACATTGAAGTGAACAGACACTTCATAAAGGAGAAGTTGGATAATGGGCTAATTTGCACGTCATTTATCTCAACCAAAGACCAGTTGGTAGATATTCTTACAAAAGGACAATCGGGTATATCTTTCCATCGTATGATTAGCAAGCATGGAATGGAAGATATCCATTCACCCGCTTAAGGGGAGTGTTGAGATTTGGATATATATTTGGCAAGATCTTATCACTGATTTCATGGGATTGGATGAATTTTAATCCCTAATTTGCAGGGTTTAATTTGTAACCCATGGTTGATTAGAGTAGTTTTCCTTATTTCTTTGGTTGAGATACTTGTATATAAATAGTTTATATTCTGTAAATGAAGATAAGAAAAAATTTATCTCTATTTTACCACAATTTGCGTTGTCAGCCATGATTTTCTCGCATGCTTGTGATCAACGTGGAATGAGACAGAAAGAATCACTCGATATCTTCTCTTGATCATGCAAGATGTTGAAAGTGATGGTACTATGTTGGATCGCTAAAGGGGAGGGTGAATATGGTGCTGCAAATAAAATTTATTTTAATCCTACTACAATCTTAGCAAGTTCATTAATAGTGGAAAATATATAAAGAAACTAAGCACATGTTGTATGCAATAGTACAAGTGGTTTAACGTGGTTAGGTGGTTTAACATGGTTCAACAACACCTAGGCTCCTAGTCCAGGATCTATGATCATTTGGAAGATCACTCCTGGAATCCTTTAACTTTCTCATCTTCAGTAAAACATCGGACATGGAGAAATCTCTTACAGAATTGTCGATTATAGCTTAGAGTAGTATGACAAGGAATTAGAGCTTTGTAAGAAAGCTCCTCAACAAAATAACAATAAAATAGATTAGTTGACTGATTGATCGCTTCTCAGCTTGCGATTGTTCCTGCGACGACGATTTTTTAGACCATAAGTCGATCACTTGTCCATCAACAATTGACTAGTGTAATTGTTTCATCAGATTGAATCTTGCGATGAACGCTTCATCCAAGGTCGTTTGTTATGCCCCAGAGGTATATTTGTCCAACAAAATGGACGGTAACCTCTAGTGACAATATATGATGCAACAGGATACAGTCCACATAGCTAGAATAAACACAACATGACACATCCCACAAGAATAAACATAATGGAAAGTAATAATCACATAAAACTGAAATCAACACTGACTGCGTGCTGGCACGACTTAACACAACACAAGTGACAACCCAAATGAAAGAAACATCACAAGACCAAAATTCACAACCAAGACAATTTTTACACAACCGATTCTGAAAATCGGAAGACAAGAGGGAATACATTCTACAAGTCAAATCAAGTCTAAATTTAGAGTATTATTCCATGGAGATGGAGTTATAACCGGAAGATAAGAGGGAAGACATTCTACGAGTCAAATTACGGAAAGAAGAGAAAGCTTATTGTTGATGTTTGTCGATGTCTTTGGAAGAGCTCGAAGCTCTACGGTGGATGGAAACTCCGACGGCTCCTTGGAAACGACTCTCCTAGGGTTCCCACTCACGGGGAAGTACCTCCTCCTTGGTTCAGGAGCCTCTTAGAGCCTTTTATAGCTCTCCAAACGCGTCCAAATCTGTTATGAATTCCTAAATAGTGGGGTGCTGCCCATGTGCCACGGTCAGGCCGTGTCGTGCCAAAGTAGCAGGAATGGGGCTGGACACGACCTGCTAGCGGGCATGACAACTTGTGTCTGGCTTAGGAATGAAGATCATGGTCATGATCGGGATCTAGAAAGGCCTATGTGTGGCAAAGATTGAAATGGTCGTGCTTGGGGCACGACCATTGCGTGATAGGCTTTGGAATCATCATGGCTGCTCCGTTTCGCATTTGGTTTCGGCTGGAGGAATACACCCGTGTCATGGGACACGCTAGAGCGTATTTCTTGCTATAAGTCTTCGTTCCAAGGTGTTTAGCTCCAATTAAGCTCCAATTTCGCGTCATGTCAATTAAAAAGCACAAAGAGCATATCTGAGAATGAAAAGAGTGAAAGCAGCAAAAAGAGTATGAAAGTATGTAAGATATGCTCATGTGATGAAACAAAATGTATGCAAAATAATACTAAAAATTATACATGAAATACACACATCATGCTTGTTTACAAAAGGTTAATATGCAGTGGAAATAAAAACACATCCCAACAACAAACACAAGAGTACCTTGTGTATATGTGGTTCAGTGCCCCTAGAAATAAAAACACATCCCAACGACAAACACAAGAATACCTCGAGTATATGTGGTTCAGAGCCCCTAGAAATAAAAACACATCCCAACGACAAACACAAGAATACCTTGAGTATATGTGGTTCAGAGCCCTAGAAATAAAAACACATCCCAACGACAAACTCAAGAATACCTCGTTTATATGTGGTTTAGAGGCCCCAATTCCTACTTTACGGCCTAAGGGTAAAGAAACCTCTAGGTAGTATCATTATTCTTACTTCTTGTTGGAGACCTTCCAGAGGTAGAGAAACCCCTTATAAATCTGTTCTTACAAACAATACAAGTCAAACACAAATATATAAAGGATATCAAATGCAATTGAAATAAACAAATTTACACAAAGAATTTCGCTTTGATCGCGTTGTGGTTACTTTAGGTTGCTTCCTGAAGGTCTGACATGCAGTAGCACTCTCCCACCAACATTCTAAGAATCAACTATTGAAATCTCCACGAAAATCCTCTTTTATAGGGTTGTTGTCATTATTGGAATCCACCTATTAGTCGACTGCTTGCTCATTTGCAGGTTATGCTGCAATTCGAACATTGCTCTGCTCTATCAGTTTAACAGCTCCATCTAGCTCAACATCAGTTGATTGATCTTTCCTTATCAATTGATAATCAATCGATTGTCATAATTGTCTGGAAAACCTGTTGTGTTGATTGCTACCATCTAACAGTCGATTGCTCATACTATAAATAATTCGTGACTTAGGGTTCATCAATCGACTGGTAATCCTATAACAACTGACTCATACCTCTGTTTCAGCCTTACCAAGGCTAAACTCTCACCTTGCCTAGTATTCGGTTGACTTAGCGTACGAGGACTTTTACTTCATAGCATCCGATCAACCTTAACCTGTTGAGACTTCACCATTGCAAAATATTCGGACCTTCTTGACCTACTTGGACTTTCCTTTTTATGCCAGACATCTGATCCTCTATGACTTATTAGGACTTCAACCATGTGCCCGACATCCAATCCTCCATGACCTATTAGGACTTCTCTTTTCATGCCTATCATCCAGTCCTCTATGATATGTTAGGACTTCACTCACATACCTAACATCTTATCCTCCGCGGCTCGTTAGGACTTCCTTCACATGTCTAACATCCGATTCTCCATGACTTGTTAGGACTTATCTTATTTTCAAGTGTTCGATCAATTGTGTCCCTTTTGGATTTCACTTTTGCCAACTTCTTGTTGGACTTTCAACTAGCAAGTTTCGAGTCAATCGTGACTCACTTAGATTTCTCCACTATCAAGTATCTAATCAATCTTGACCTATTTACATCTTGTTCAACCATCAAACATATTGATCAAATATCGAAATCCAACTCGAGCTTGGTCAATCTTGACCCAAGGTCGATTGTACCAACACATTGATGTAAGTGTAACCATGGACGCTACTTTGCTTTTGCCATATTTGGTTCAATTGATCGATGCAACTATGAGTGTCAGCTAAGCTTTGAGTGTTTGGCCAATCGAGTGATGGATATAGGTCGTCAACTAGCGTAACCACAAATATACTTTTATATTTTAACCCTAAATCATTTCACTCTAATAATTTCATAAAATTTTAAAACTCTATCTTACCATTACATTATGCCTTTAGAGATATATAATTTTAATTTCACCATGAAATTTCACTAAATTTGATAAATTTTTAATTTCTAATTGTACATTTAATTTCAATTTGACCTTCAAAATTTCACTTTGTACCATTTTACAAATTTAGCTATTGCCCTTAATTTTTTAATTTGAAATTGAAATTTCACTTGACCATCATCATTTTTGAAGCTCTCAATGTGCCCCTAAAAGTTTCGACACTTAAATTTCACGTTACCAATCATAATTTTTTATTTTTGTTTCAAGCTGAAACTTTTACAAGATCAGTTATCCCTCATATTTTGTAACACATTTTTACACTTTAAAATTACAATATACTCCTGATCAAAATGTGAGATTTTATCCTCCATATCATGCATAAAAATTACAATGCCCCCGCTCAAATATTTATTTCACCCTTAAAAAATTACACTAAATTTATAGATTTCTCTCACATTACACTTTGCATTAGTTTTTTTGTATAATTTTAACTATACCACTAAAATTTTACTAATCGCATACATTTAAATTTTTAATTTCACTTTTTCCCCATTGTACATGTATTATGTCCTTAATTATTTTATTTTATTTTTTAATTTCAACATTTAAACTTTGTGTTGCCCTCACCATTTTTTAATATTTCAAGTTTTCCTTGGACGATTCCAACTTCTTTTCTCACCCTCCAAATTTTATTGTCAATTAGAATTTATCAATTTTTATTTCATCTCCTACACTTTTAAAAGTCATCCTTTTTTTTCTTCTTTGTTTTTTTTTTGCACAGCATGCCAGTTCTACTTGTTTTGGATTCATTATTGTTACTCCAACGTCAAGCTCGTTCTGTTTGATTAGGACTTCACTATTGTTACTCCACGGTCAAACTCACATATTCTTGATTTTCACTATCACATTCATTTTATTATCTCCCTGATTTCAGGATCATATGATGCCAGTTTCATAACTAAAATTCTTTCAAATCCATAACTTTATGAACGGTTGGCTTTTTTCTGCAGCTGGGCCCTTTGCTTCAAAAGACGGTAGAATCTTTTCGTCTCCTCCCTCCTACGGAAAATTATGTCCCCCCATTCAAAGACCCTTGGAGGTTTTGGTGACAACTACAATGTTTTGGTATGAAACCTTCCAACGCATCTACAGATGGCTTTCATTGTATTTTTTTGTATATACCTTGCTCGGTGTTTGGATTTGTTGATGCCAGGAATGAGCACTGCATCATTTACTGGGGATCTTTAACTATGCTTTATTTCTGAAGCAGCTGCATTGGCACGCTAGGTTACATGACGTCTTCTCCTTGAGAATTTGCACCATTTTAGGTGGAAAGCTTGTGAAGCAAAATTATCATTCTGTACTAGTCGCCTACTGCAGTTCTTTTCCCAACATTTTGAGCCAGCTACATTATATTTTAGATTCTTCTTTTTCAGTGTGGATGTATGTTTGAATTGTTAATGTTTTGCCCACTTGATATCGTCTCCTTGAGACCTCGTTCCCTCTTTCAAATGAGCGGAAACTGAAATTCTCTTTTTAATGGAGAAATTAATGTAATTTTGAAATGTTTGTAAATGTGAATTCAGTGAATGATATGATCGTCAACGTCTTGCTCGACCTCGTCTTAACACATCCTTTCTCGTGGCAAACCATAACAAATGCAGAAATTACGTTTGACATGAAATTAGTGATACTTCCAGAAAGCTCATTAGGCTGTAGTATGTGAATAATAATGTCTTTATCCAAACTGCATTATTTTAAGCACAATAAGCATGATACTTGATCAAATTCCCAGTACGAAGACATCAAAATTTCATCATTTTATTATCCTTTCAATTTACTTATTTGGAAAATTATTGTCACATTTTGCACTGGTAAAAAAAAATTTGGTCATAAACGACCAAGAATACGGTATGCGATTCTTAGTGATGATGAATCACTTTGTTAGTGCGGTGGTTAGTGTACGGATCTTAAGAATTTTAAGGTCTAGATTTAGTTACGGTGACTTGTAGGATATTCTCTCTTAGGATAACAGGTTTTAGAAAGTGGGTCGTCTTGATAGATCATTATAAGCGTCTTTTGATTTATCTTGATGATTGTTGAAAAAATTTTATGAAATCGAGTCAGTCGTTTTTAAGATTAATCAATTCGAAGATTTGAATATTTGATACTATACCGGATCAAGGACGATTCGTTCTTAGATAAGTCTGAGTGTGTTCAGGCAATTGGATTGGGTTCAAGCATCCGGAGGTGTGCCTCGTCGGCAAGATCAGATCAGGAGGGACTTGTTCATGGATAAAGAAGGCAGCTAAGTCAACTATGTTCATACGATCAAAAAAGGTTTCCAGGCAATCAAAAAGGTGTCACATCAGCCCAATCTCCTTCATTGTTGTCCTCAATTGTTGTGCAAGAGGCGTCGAGCATTTTACCGACAAGTCGAAAGATAATGGATAGGCGAATCTATGCATAGGCCTTGGATATCGCAATCCTAAGGAAGGGTAAACCGAGTAAAAAATCCTAATCTTTTTTTCTTTTAATGTTGTATTTATTAATTAATGCATGCGTGTGTCATTGCTAATTAATTAGCAAGAGAGAGCAATTTCATTTGCGGGTTAGTTATTCATCCCCTCCCCTTTAGCGATCAAACCTTTCACGACAATAACATTTGGTATTAGGGTAAGATCGCACGGAAAGACTAATCCTCATTTGAACAGTCAGATTAGGAGATCCGAGGTGCAAATGAAGAAGTGATCAGTTCAAACATCCATTCACGAAAATTTAAGGATAAATTTATTCTTTGGAAAAAAGAAAATGGAAGTATTTTTGAAACTAATTTTGAAATAATACTTTGCGTCAAATATGGTTTTGAGTTGCCCAGGAACAAAGATGGAGAGGAACTCGAGAAGCACATATGGGCCAAAAAATAGTGAGAAGAATTTATAGCCAATGATAAGATTGACAAGATGTGTTTCAGAGCAAGAAGGAAGTAGAAACAGAGCAGAACGCAAGTCGAAGCCAGAAGCATCCCCCACACGACTGGGTCTTGTGATTCTACACGGCCTTTAGGGTATGAGACACTCCACACGACACGGTTGTGCCTCCTCTGCCACAGGCCGCACGACCGGGCCGTGCCCCTTGAAACGGCCCGTGCTGCCATTTTCTAGGTGGTCGCACAGTCGGGCCATGCCAATTGGCACGATCCGCATGGCTACTGCCACACCCCACATGACACGACCGTGTAATTTCAAATGGTCATGTCGCTGAGAGGGGTAAGGGTTGTGCGCCCACCCCCATAAAAGGAGTCTTTCTCCTCTTTTTTTGGAAAGGAAATTTCTCCCTTTAGGAGAGCCACCTTGGAGTCACTCTTCATCTCTGGTGACTCATCGACGATCCGAGGACCTCTCCGACACCATCACATCTCCCGAGGCTAAAGATTAGATCCGAAGACTCTTCACTTCGACAGCTAAGCATTTCCTTGTCTCTTCTCTTTTCTTGAGTTGTAAAATGCTTTCTTCATTGTCTTTGGTGTTCATTCCATGTCTTATGAGTAGATTCTCCTAGTTCTAGGATTTAGGAAGTAATTGTGATGTGTATTTGGTGAAACTCTATGGATTGACATGTACCCTTGTGTTGATGACATATTTTGGTATTGTTCTTGTTTGATTGAATGCTTCTATGAAGGGGTTATACTTAGTTCTTTTATATGAATGTTTGATTGTGGCGCTTGATTTAATAATATGGAATGGTCTCCATCTAGGGAAAATGCTCAATATTGTATGTTCAAGAAGCCCTAAGTGATAAGGATAATCCTTTAACCGAACAACCTTGAGTGTTACCTTGAAATGGAAACCACTCCCATACAAGGAAGAACCTAATTGACACTTAATGGGTATTTTCTAATCTCATATTAAGAGATGACTTGTGTAATCTAAAATATATGATCGGGGAGCTCATCGTGACATAGGTAATCCTTTAACTGGACATCCTAGGTTACCCCATCTATCTAATGACATCAGATAACCAAAGGGAAGATACTCCGGTGTGACACTCATGAGTCACACTGGTAACTAGTTAGGCTTCCTACGACGCTTGAACATAGAGACCAAGGTACTAGCTATCCATAGGGCATCAACGACTGTCATAATGAAACCTAGATCCTAGAGCATTCTTCCCACATTACTTTTCCTCTAGCTTCTAGCTCCCTCTCCTCTCTCACTCTGGCTCTCACTAGTTTGAAATTACTCACACTCGGTTAGTTTAGCTAATTCTCCTTTCAACCAACCCTAGGATAGTCTAGATAGATTACTTTTGCAGTCTCGGCTAGTACTTAATCAACAATCCCTATGGATCGATTATTTTATTACTTGACGATTTTTCCGTGCATTTGCGGGCACACCATCAATTTTTTGGCATCGTTGTCGGGACTAAAAGAGCATCATTAGTAACTAGCATTTGAGTTAACCTACACTTTTTTTTTCTTTTAGCGTAAATATTTTCTACATACTTTCTTTTAGCTACTTTATGCAAAAAAAATTCATCTTTCTTGTTTTTTTGTTTATATTTACTGCAATTATTTCTCCTTTGATTTTACATCTTTACATAGAAACCCAAAACATTTTCTTTTGCTTTTGTCTTTGTATGCGAAGATTGATTGTTGCAGAGAACTTGCTACCTGTTGATCCTAAGATCGATAGAATATTAAGAAGAATAAGAATTGCAGAGACAGTTATAAACAAGAAAAAGCTCGTATCTCCTGAATAAACTTATTTGGGCGGAGAAGCCTCTTACACAAGAAAAAGCTCAGAAAAGAAACTGAAAACTATACAGAACTTGTTTGCTAATGCTTGAGATGAATGAGTGAATTGAAATTGAGCTCTAGGGGTTTATTTATAGCCCCAGACAAACTTATCCATTTGCTGATGTGGCAGTACTGGGGCGCCCAAATGCTCCAGGACGCCTGACACGTGGCCCGAGAGTTATCCGCAACGTAATGATTGCAAACGGCTAGCTTTGTTGATAAAACAACCTCTCGGGAGCCTGTATGCACAGGGGCGCCCGTATGCACACGGGCACCCGAGACTGGTTTAGGTCAGCAGCTGCTAACCAGTCTCCAACGTGATTTCTGGTCTTCTTGGGTGATTTCTGGCCAACTGGAGTCAGGCTCACCCGAACCCGACTCCGGCTTTTCGCCCCTGGAGCGTCCTTCCTTCCGACTTTTCATCCCTCAGACGTCGAACACATCCTTTTTGCTCCACCGATGTACTTTTCCACAGCTTTCGCGTCCCTCGGATGTACCAAGTTCGTCGGCTCACTTCCCCGTGCAATTCTTCTCGTCCACTGCGTTTTACGCTCGACTTCCTCCGCTCCTAAATTCCTGCACACTTAGACAGAGGGATTTAAAACACGATGACCTAACTTAAATCAGTTGACCACATCAAAACTAACATGGGGTACTTACAATGTCCCTCTTTTTGATGTGCATCAACCCGAGTTAAGTTAGGGGAAACAAACATAAACAAAATATGAATTAAATATAACAATGTAAGCACTTAAATTTTTTTTTGAAAAATTAGTGTCTGCCCCTTAACTTAATATTCTCCCCCTTTGATCACATCAAAAAAGAACTTAAAAGGTTAAAGGAAAAATATTAAATTTTTAACACAATAAATAGTGTCCAGAAAATTTAAGTTTTCAAAATTTGCTTAAATTTTTTTAAAAATGTTATGTCTAATTTAGAAAATAATTTTCAAAAATTTATTTTTTTGAAAATTTATCAAATTTTTATAAAAGTTAGAATTTCAAAGAATTATTTCCAACAAAAAAAATTATTAAATTGAAAATAAATTTCTAAATTTTGAAATTTGAAAACATTTTCAAACAGAAAATCATGTTAAATTTTTATTTATAAAAAAAATTTCTATAGATGGAATAAAGCAAACTTTAAAAAACAATTATAGTTATCAAAAAAATATTTAACAAGATAAAACATTAATTACCTAAATAATTTTAATCTCTTATTTCAAAAAAAACTATCAGATTAAGACATATTTAGGAACCCAATATAAATTTTTACCAACAGGGTTTATCAGAACCTTAGAATATATGATTTAGGAATTTTTATAATTTGGCTCCTGTGAAATCTAAAATACTAATTAAGTTTACCATAATATATAATTTTTGAATTTTTAGAACAGTTTGAATATGTATAGTTATTTTATAATTTTTCAATTTAAACTTTCAAATTTTCATTTTCACATTTTAACTTATCATATATTTTCAATAGGCATGATGAAGATAATTTTCTTTTTAATTCTATATTTTTATTTTTTAGTTTACACATGGTTTTTGTCATTTGTTTAATACCAAAATATAGTTGGTCAGAAGGTAGAAGACATACCTCACTTACCATATCCTTTTTGAAATTCGAACCTCCTCTTTCGTTGCTACTGTCTTCTGTTGTGGCTCCACCTTCATCGATGCTCTCATCTTCTAGGTATGAAGCCATCAGGGCAACTCCAGCGTATTCCTCGAGATCTAAGTCTTCCGATGAAGATTCGTCCCATGTCGCCTTTAGGTTATAGGTTTTTACCTTTGGTGCCCCTTTTTCTTTGTTCTTCCTTTTAGGGTAGTTTTCCTTCACATGTCCTTCTTCGTTACAATTGTAGAGTGGAATTTCCTTTACTTCTTACCCATATACGGTGTGTTTTCATCATTTTCTAAAGACTCCTCCTCATGTTGGATTCTTCTCGTGCTTAGTGCGATGCTGTCTGTTTTTCTTACATTTCCTGCACATCGAGACTCGTGAAGTTCTAAAGTGTAAAATAACTTTTCTAAAGTACTTACCTCTAAGTTCTGGGAGATATAATTAGAATCTATTATAGACGTACACTCCGGAGTTCTTGGAAATGCGTTTAACGCATACCTTTGAGCATCTCGGTTAGTTACCGTTTTTCCAAGATTCGTGAGTCCGATGATCAATTCTTTTATCTTCGCGTGTAACTGCACCACTGTCTCTCCTTCTTCCTTCTGGAGGTTGGTGAGTTGGTTTCGAAGGGTGTCTCATTGTGCCAACTTTGCTTCTGAGGTTCCTTCGTGCTACTCCAATAATTTTTCCCAGAGGTTTTTTGTTGATGCGTAGGTCCTGATTCGATTGACTTCTTGTGACGATAGAACGGTTAGTAGATGAAATTTTACTTTCCCGTTTGCTACAAAGTCTGTCTGTTCCTTCTTTGTCCAAAGGCGTTCATCTTTGGGTTTGTCATTAGCATCTTTGGAAACTGCAAAACCATTTTTCATGATTAACAATAAATCAAAATCTATTTTGAAAAATACTTGCATCTTGCGTTTCTAATTCGTAAACTCCCCATTGAACATTGGCGGGTAGATGACTGGTCCGGCCATTTTGTAGATTGCTTCAGATGGTGGTTAGTCCAAGGAGAACTTATTGGGCAATTCAAACACTAAATTTTGATCTAAAAGCAGCTGGAGAGAAAAGGAAACTCCAGCTCAATGAACTCAATGAGCTAAGGATGGATGCTTATGAATATGATCATACAAGGAGAGAATCAAAAAAATGGAATGATAGACACATCATCCGAAGGAAAATCCAAGAGGGAGAATTTGTGCTACTATTCAATTCAAGATTGAAACTCTTCCTTGGAAAGTTAAAATCAAGATGAACAAGGTCTTATAGGATACAAAAGATATATCCCTATAGAGCAATTGATATATGGAGCAGGGAGTCGAGGACTTTCAAGGTGAATGGACAAAGATTGAAGAGATACATCTTGGAGATGCCGGACAAAGGAGATGAAGAATTGAGCCTATCCGAACTCCTCCTCCAGATTAAGCGTCAGAGGTCGAGCTCGAGACCCAAACGAGTCCTTCTTGGGAGGTAACCCAAGGGTTTTTCTAGTTAATATTGTTCTTTTTCCATTATTAGTTAGCTAATTCGTGTGTTTTGTCGCTTTCAGTTGCATGATCAAGTCATTCGAAATAATGGAGGTTTTGTCACACGACTGTGTGCCCACCTCCGGGATAGCAGCAAGGTGCACGGGACGGTCATTCGATTCCACGGGCACACCGGGGGGGGGGGGGGGGGGGGGGGGGGGGGGGGGCGGGGGCGTGCAATTTTGCACAACCCATGCTGCCCCCAAACTGCCTTCGAATGAGAAGCACACGAGCCGTGGGATTTCGCACAGCTGTGCCTCACCCATGCCATAGCCGCATAAGAGGATAGGGCACGGTCGTGCGCCCCCCCCCCCCCCCTCCTTCGTTCTTCAACTTGGATTAGTAGTCAAGAATGATGAAATGATTGAAGAAAGGGCTAACCTCATAGAAAGACGATGCGTCAAGTAGCAAAGGGAAGGGGAAGCTTGAAGAAGTAGAACCCCACGAGGCACGCTTCGAAGGTATATACAATAATTTTGGCATTATATTCATTGATGATGAACAAAAGAAGCACTATGATAATCTTGTGAAATGCCTCTTAAAAGCACTAGATATTTAGACAATTATATCTTGGAACTCCTGAAATTGAATGGTGGCTTAATATAATTGGTTGGAGTAATTTCGTATGAATAAACTAACCTACATATCCTAAAGTTGTTTTTGAAATACTAAGCTTCATAAATTTTTTACTATGATTGTGAAGGGGAAGGAAAGGTTTCGTTTCGTTTCGTTTGTTCAATGAAAGTTATGAGTGGACATTAGGATATTTCAATTTTTGAATTGATTTACCCCACGGAAGGCATCGGCTAGCCCCTGGTAACTTCTATTACACCACGACATGGATTAAATTAGGAGGTTAAGATAGTTTCGAATCCTCCTATTCAAAAGTTACCCAATTGGTCAATATCATCTTCCGCTACCTTCATTTAGTGATGAGACACACTAAATCTGGATAAAGTGTTAATGAGGGAATGGTGCGTAAGTACGAATTACTTCCATTAGGAAATCCCCCCATCCCCGCCTGCATTACTTGTAAGGGGATCTAGAGGGGTTGAAAATGGAAGAAGGTTATCCTAGAATAGACATTAATACATGTTTGGCATTATAAATGATTCGTAGTGATAAAAATAACTATCGTCTTACCATATAAGTTGAGGACAATTGGTTGCCATTGAATGGAAAAAAATCAACTCCTACTAAGTGACAATTCAAGCCGTAAACTACTGAGTACTATCCTCTTTCAAAATTTAACTTTTCTGAATTACGGGATATTATTGATACTCTTCATCGAAACTAAACCGTATGCAAAACTATTCTATAACAACAATGTACAGTTTCAAATTTGAATACGAAACCAATTTAAAAAAGAGAGGAAAATGTTTAAGTAAATTGTGTGCTTCATAGAAGAATAGAGGAAAGAATGGAAGGAAATGGAAGAATTTAGGATAAAGATAATATAAATTCACTTGAAAATTAATGTCATCAATAAATATTACCGAAAATTAATGACCACAAAGTACTATGAATGGATTTGAACGGTAGATAGAGTTGACTTTTTTCTTCATTTGACAATTTTAAAGTTGGCTAACGAGTCCCTCTTAGCCATCCTAGAGTCACATGTACCTTCGTGTAGTTCTATAAATTTGTCTTAAAGTTCTTTTACACCTGATCCTGTCAATAAGTCGAGAGGGTTCTCGCTCATATGGCTCGGTTAAATGAAAGAGTTGCGATGACTCTTAAGAGAGGGGAGTTAGAGAAAGCTAGGGGGATCAGAGATCAATCCAGCAGAATCCTTCTCTGAAGCATCAAATGGGTCTTATATAGGGGAGGAGGAGGACCCCTGTCTTGTCGGAATGCCTTGTCTCATTAAAGTCAATCCTCTGACACGATCCCCTGACAGTCTTAGTTTTCCCGAGGGTCTGGCCTAGCCGCCAAGATTCTATTTCAGGTTGCCACTTCTGTCCTCATTGATGTCTGGTGCTTACAGGATAATGGCAGATGTCTCTTCCTCATAATGAGGGAATATGTCTGTATATGAAGGAGTCTAATATAATTAAATGAGTTGGATAATGTGGTGACCCCGGCTTGTCTTATTATGTAGCTGTGAACCCATCTAGACCTGGCCCGCCGACCGGAAGTGGTCACCCGAAGAGGCTCGGTCACTCGGCTTGTCAACGACCTTTGGGCAGGCAAGTTGCCTGAGTGGGTTTAGCCGTTTATGGTACCTGTCCATCTGACCAACCGGCCGGGTAGGCTCGACCGGCTAGTCGGCCACAGGCCGAGAGTCGTTCAGGGTGGAGTGTGATTTCATTGGCAGGGCGATCGAGCTGTTCGATCAGGGATTCCCGACCGGGATCGTCCATCCGGAGGTCAACTACACATTCAGTATCCCTTCAAGAGAGTCGTGTTTCCCGTCCGCCCGATTGAACCTTCTCATCGGGTTTAGCCGACCAATCTCGTCCGACTGACGATCACCGACCGGATGAGACCGTTCAGCTCCAAACGCATTCCTCAGGCAACCGACTGGGCTAACTCCCGACCGGATCAACACCAAGGAATGGTCTAACCTTGGTCAGTTGTACTTACCCTAGTTTGCACTTGAGTGTCCACGTGGCTTTGGCGTTAGCTTGGGCTCTCCTTTGCATGTCGTTTGACCACTTGATAAATTCCAAAGGTTCTTTTTCTTCGTCTTTAGATACGTCGAAATCATCCTTCACAATAAATTATTATAGCAAACGTGATTAAATTCATTCTTGAGATGTCTCTCACAATCTATCTCAAAATATATAAAAAAAGATAAATTATAAAACCAATTTATAGTTAATTGTCAAATAATTAAAAAATGAGAATAATTTTTTTCTCGAAGACACGTGTCTATCAAAAATTATACTATTCTATATTATAATAAATCTGTCATCCAATAACCAAACATTTCGTGGGTATAATAAATTATATTTAAATATTAGTCATCAAAGACTACTCCACTTTTATCTTTGATTAATAGGCAAAAATTATTTTCTAGGGTACTATCCGTCGGAAATTGATTCCTACTTTATTCTAGTAAATCTATCGCCCATTAATCAATCAAGCACTTTGTGAGCATAATAAATTACATTTAGATGTTGGTCATTAGATAGTAATTGTTGCTATCAAAAGAAGTGAGATTGGCAGTGCTATATTCGTCATGAATGGTCGTTATCTGCCCACAAAAACTATCCAAAAACTGTGAGACGTAAAGTAGCCATTCAAATCGCTAGTATAAATAAAACTTTTATCGAAAAGAAAGATTTTATGATATTAGAAATCATATATTTTTTTATAAAAAGGATCATATTTTAGAATATATTTTTTTAAGTATTTGTAGAAACTCTAGTGTGCGCCCTTTTCAGGTAGTCGACTTTGATACCAATTGTGGTCATTTGTGGATCATGTAGGAACGCTGGTTTTTTTTAGTTTTTAAAAATAATTTTAAGTAGTTTTTAAAAACTTGTTTTAACTTCATTTCAGAATCAAAGTTGTGCGGATAATAACACAGCCCAAAAAATGTTATGTCTATTTTAATTCTAAAAATAATTCGATTTTAGTTTTATTTTTTTTACTGATGAATAAAAAAAATAAGAGCAGGAGTACATAGGTATTTAATATGGTTTGGAAACCTCCAGATTCCTTCTCTAACGAATCACTCCTGGATTAAACCATTGTATTTTCTCCTTTGAAAAATATTTCTAAAGCAGAGAAAGCTTTTGCAGAAACCACAAAGTACAATGATAAAAAAAATAGCTTTAAGTAAAATTTACAACAGGCACGAAAAGCCAGCCTACAAAGAAACATCAGTTAAATATGCGACAACAACAAAAAAAATAATATAATTAAATATTTTTTTCATATGCTGACCGTGTATTTGGTTGACCAACTTACCATTTGGTCGACTAACCTGAATAAACTTTGAGACTCAATCTCAGTGATGACCACCGGGTCTTCTGGTCACGTCAACTACTGACTGGGACTTTGATTGACTAACTTACCATTATTGGTCCACCAAGTTGGAATTTTTTGGAGTTATTAATTTTCTACCAATTTTTTGTGTTAACTAAGGTCATTTGGTCGACCAACTTTTACAATTTAGTCACCTAAGGCAACTAACTTGAGTTATTGACTTTTTTGGATTTTCTTGGTTGTTGTTTTATTTGGTCTACTGTTCTTCTCCAATTTGGTCGATTAATTTAGTTGTTTTCATGTTAATTATGAGATAATCCAAAATATTTGAAATATATATATATATATATATATGTTAGTAGAAGTAATAGGAAGAGGGTAACCAAGAATATGAACAAAGATCATATCTTATTATTTATTCATTCATCTATGTCTCTAAGGATAATCCCTATATAAAGGGTAAAAAATACTTGGTCAATTAATTTATAATAAAGAATTATTATAATAAAATTATTGTAAAAATTGTAACGGAATTATTCTAATAATTATAATAGAATTGTTTAAAAATTATAATGGAATTATTCTAATAATTATAACAAAATTATTCTAATAATTCCTAATTAGAATTGGTCTGATGACTTGATCCAGTCATTCCAATTATATTGAATGAATCACAAACTCAACGGGAATCTTGGATGTTGAGTTTGCTTGCTAGGTTGTTGAAACGTTGACTGGATAATAACTTAGTAAAATATCAATAATTTGATCTTCTGTAGAGATATAAGAGACGGATAACTGTTTGGCTGTCATACGTTTTCAAACAAAATGAAAATCAATTTTCACATATTTTGTACGAGCATGAAGGATTGGATTAGCTGTAAGATATGTTGCTCCAATATTATCGCATCAAATTTTTAGTGCATTATTTGATGCAAAATGAAGTTCAAAAAGAAGTGATTAAAGCCAAATAATTTCAGATGTTGTATTGGCTATAGTTTTATATTTGCCTCAATGCTTGAACGAGATATTGTAGGTCATTTTTTAAATTCCATGAGATAAGATTACGACCAAGAAATATTGCATATCAAGTCGTATCAGGTCGTGTGATAGTGATATATTGTAAGGCTCCAATAATGTTTCGATAAAACTGTGGATCAGACAGAGCAGGAGAGGATGAAATTGCAGAGTTGCCTATAGCAATCAGTGTAGATATCGAATGAGCTCCGTCCATTTTGGCTTTCTAGAGAAGCCCAGTAATGTATTTGCTCTGAGAGAAAAAATAGCCTTCCTCATGTGGAATAAGTTCAATACCAAGAAAAAAATGAGCATTACCCAAATCTTGAGTAGGAAATTTTGATTGAGAAAACTTAATAAAGTTGTGAACTCTTTTGATCGTTGTCGGTTATTAGAATGTCATCTACATAAATAAGAAAAAAATATCATAGATCCATCATTATATCTGTGGAATAGAGACAAGTCAATCTTTGAACCAAAAAATCCTTGAGCTTGTAACCAATTAGATAATCGAAGAAACCATACACAAGGAGCTTGTCGAAGACCATATAAGAATTTCTTGAGTTGACAAACATGAGAAAGAAATTGTGGATGAATAAACCCATGTGGTTGCTCTATAAATATAGTTTCCTCAAGATGACCATGGAGAAATGCATTTGAGATGCCTAATTATCATACAAACAAATTAGAACTAATAGTTATTGATAATAATAGTCTGACAGATGTAATTTTGATGGCTAGCTAAAGGTGTCATTAAAGTCAATACCTAGTTGTTGACTAAATACTTTGGTTACAAGTTGAACTTTGTGTCATTCAAGAGAACCATCAACTCAATATTTAAGACGAAATAATCATTTAGAGCCCACAATATTGATGGAGGGAGTGCGCAGAACTAGGCACTATGTTCCATTGTGAAGAAGTACATCAAATTCTGTATCATTGCACTATGCCAATTTGGATCCTTGTTCGTTTGTGTAAAACAAGTTGGCTTAATAGATTTTGAAGAGATTACTAGAGCTCGTGGAAGTGGATGTTTAGTTTCTATTGGTGGACATCGTGCATATATATCACTTAAGGGAAGCATGCGACGAGGAATATCATTATTTGAATTACTTGTTGATGGTGATGAGACAGTGGGTTGACGTGATGATTCTGATGATGAACTTGTATTATCTGATATCCAGAGTTAGAGAGCATATTATCAATAGCTGGTGAGGCTTCCGAGATTGGACACGGAATAGGTTCCATAATATAATCCCTTCTGATATTAGTATGTCCTTCTCTTAATGGAGTAGTCACTTGGGGCGATTTGATGATTTAGGAGAGTTTGCAGAGAGCTCTGGAGCAGGACTTAAGATGTCATCCCCTCTTGTATCACTAGTCTGGTTGATTGGATGTGCAACCTCTGGGAATTCAGATGCAATAATAGGTGGTGTCAAGAAGGTTCCACCATTCCCTGAAGATAGAGATGTTGTTGTGGCTGCAAAAAGAAATAGTGACTCATCAAATATAACATGTCAAGGTATATATATATATATATATATATATATATATATATATATATATATATATATATATATATATATATATATTCTCCCTGTCGGTATATGTAGACAACGGTACTCATGTTGTAAATTACCATAGCCAAGGAAAACACATTGTTGAGAACGAGGATTTAGTTTGTGTTTAGAGTACGGTCGTAGTCATGGATAACATGCGCAACCGAAGATATATAAGAATGTGTAGTTGGGAGGTTGATTGTGAAGTTTTTCCATGGACATATATGTTGAAGCAATGGAGTAGGGAGATAATTAATAAGATAAACTACAATTTGAACTGCGTCATCCCAAAATTTAAGTGGAACAGATGCATGATTGAGAAGGGCTAAGACAATTTCGATAATATGGCTATGTTTCCTCTCTACGAAGCCATTTTGTTCGGGAGTGTGAGAGCATGAGACTCGATGAAGAATGCCAGAAGAGTTTAGATGATGATGAAGTGATTAATATTCTCCACCATAATCAGAGTGGAGAGAGAGCATCTTCAACAATTCTATATAGATCATGGACACGAAGTAGCGAAAGAAATTGTGTCTTCCAAAATAAATAATTATCATTGTTAAGTTTGATGGGAAGGTAAGAAATAACATTCATGGGTAAAGAAGAAAGTTGAATCGCTAGGTGTGTTTTTGTGGGGGATGATGGAGATGAAAGTTCTAACATGATATAGGATTAGAGATTGCAAAAGTCAAAAAGAGCTCCTTCGTATGAAAGTTCTGACATTATATCAGGATTAAAGATGAAACTTTTAAGTTTTTGGCATTTAAAGCAGTGGTTGTGACTTTGTCCCTCTGGATTCCTTGCGTCGTTTCCTTCGTTGCCGCCGGCGGTGAAGATCGAATCTTCCGAGTAGGACACTGGTTTTTATAGTGTCCTCTCTCTCTGCACTTGAAACAAATAATATGGAATTTGAAAATAGACATAATTTTAAAAAAATACCACCCTTGGTCCCCCTCAATTCCTAGCGTTGTAGCTCCTTTGGCTGTTAGTCCGGTGAAGAGCAGCCTGCTCTGATGCAACTTGTAGGATCGGTGTCGGTCGATAGAGGAGGGTGAATATCGACTCGAACAATTTGCCAGAATTTCGTCGAAAAACTTCGTCTTTCTATCAGATTAGTACGCAGCGGAAAAATAAAATAAAACAAAGAAAGACAAGAGAAACACGCGGGATTTACTTGGTTCCAATCCCCCTAGGGTTAGTACATCCAAGGCCTAAGCACTCAACGTGAGTCCACTAGTGGTTTCCTTTCGACTTTCCGGAGGCAAAAAAACCTGTCTTACAGTTTGATTTACAAGAAAATAGTGTAAATAAATACGACCATAAATAAAAAGTAAATAAAAAAAACTCAGCCAACTCTGGAAGTCCGAAGTGTCACGCACTTCCTCCTGGAGCCTCCTTGGTTGCAGAGCTTCAACTTGAGCGTGTTTGCTTCACACATGATGCTTTAGCGGATGTAAAAAGCGATGTTCTGAGATGAGGGGTCAAACCCCTTTATATACTGAGTTCTCGGGCGCCTGTGAGCTCTTAGGTGCCTACCACATGTGGTCAAAGTTCCATTCGTAGCAACGAACTCGGCGGAGGGATGGCAGCCATCCCAGGCACCTGGGACCAGTCAGGCGCCTGGGATGTTGGGCGCCTAACTCTTATAGGGCGCCTGGGTTACCAGACGCCTGATTCAATTCAGGCGCCTGGGAACCCCTTTCCCAGGTTTGTTTGTTTTGTGTTTTCTCTCCTATCTTGCCTCCAACTCCAGGTACCTACAAGACAACAAAACATACAACAAACACATAAATAATCTAAGTCTTAATTGATTGGTTCTGACTTTGGATTTCACCCGAAACCCTAGGTTGAACCGACGCCTAATGTTCCCTTTCCCCGAGAACGCGCCCTCACCTACTCCGCCCTGGAGAAGTTATGTTTGCCAACCAGGACCTCCGGTTAGACTTTCGCTCAACCTCCGAGAACCTGAATCTCAAGACGTCCGACCTCAACCCGTCTCTACTTCTGTTCGCGATTCCCGCTCGATTAAAGCTTTTGCCAATCAGGACTTCCGGCCGGACTTTTGCTCGACCTTCGAGAACTCAAATCTCGAGACGCCCGACCTCGACCCGTCTCTACTTCTGTCCGCAATCCTGGCTCGGCAAAGACTCCGTTGCCCGATCCCCGACCAGGACTTAGTGCTCAGTCCCCTGGACCAAGACTTCGTGTCCAGCTTCACTCACCAGGACTTAGTCCAACCTAGCTTCACTCGCTAGGATTTAGTTGACCTAGCTTCCCTTGCTAGGACCCAACTTCACTCACTAGGGTTTCTTTCACCATAATCACTTCTTTGCTAGTCATCATGATCCTGACTAGACTTCTTCCAACTTTGGGTAAATATAATCCCGAACCTCAAGTCCGGTTTGTTTTAATCCCTTGGTCAAACTGACCAACCCTAGGTTTTGTTCATTCTGCCAAATATCAGATCCTATTTGGCTTAACCCTTTGTCAAACTGATCAAACCTGAGTTTACCCTACCAAATATAAGGTTATGTTTAGTTTAACTCTTGATCACTTTGACTACACTTTATACTGTCTAACATATATTGTCACTAACTTAAGTATATAGTCAAACATCAAAATACTAGAGGATGATTGTTCATCACTGATGCACATTGCACCAACATGATCTACCCGATCAACCTTGAGTCGATTGCACTAACAGGATTTTCAAAGCAAATATAGAGCAATGGAGCAAGTTTGAGGAGAATTCAAAGTGGTTGTGTCTCTACCAGTGCTCAACGTAGAAATTATGCCAACGTGTTCATATTCCTCGGGCTAAATGAGAGTACAAATGATGTCCAAATGGACCCAAATGTCTTACACATGACCAGGACAAGCTTATAGAATGATACATGGCATGGCCATGCCTTTTAAGTACGACCGTGTCGAATTCTAGACAGCACTGCGGAGCGAAAGTAAAACGATCATAACTTTCCAGTCAGTTAGAGTTACGGGCCCCAAATATCAACTGAAGAGGACTTCAAAATTTACAACTTTGTTTCATACCTTAGCCCATGAAGATCAGGTCTTTGGGGTGCATGACCCTGCCTATCCCAGACACGGTCGTGTTCGAAGGCACACCCAGACTGCTTTATGGATCGATCTTGTAACAGTGATAACTTCTTGTTCGTTTCGAATATCAAGATGATCTCTACATCAAAGTTGAAGAGGACTTCAAGATCTACAACTTTGTTGAGACAATAACTCAAGAAAATATCATCTTGAGGTGGAAAAAGGAGAGATACAACTTACACAACCATGTCACGTGGTCATGCCTCCAGCCGAGTTGTACACCAAAAGTAAAATGACTATAACTTTTTAGTAAATTAGAATTTAGAGATAATCTCAACATGAAAATTGAAGAGAACTTCAATATCTACAATCTTGATGAAAACACCAACTAAGAAAATGATATCTGGATACCTAAAAAGTGGATACAAAGCCGATATGGCCCGAGCCACTTTGGCCATGTGTGGCATGGTGAGGTCGTGCCAAACCACACAGTCCCGTGCCCCAGGGCCATGTCGCGCACAGTCAAGTCGTGTTAAACTATACGACCCCATGCCCCAGGGTTGTGTGGTGCACGACTAAGCCATGACAAACCACATGACCCCATGCCAGCCCCTTGGGAATCTGCCACCCCTCTATAAAAGGGGTTTTCTCCCCCTTTTGGTGGGGATCTTTAGCCTAGGGCTTTGCCCTCTTGCCTTAGGGAAGGATTTTTCCCTCTAGGGGAAACCCTAGAGCCACTGCCGGTGTCACCCTCGATGATCCATCCACCTCCAGAGCAAGGAGAATCTACAAGAAGACCCATGCTACAAGGATAATCTCTCTTCCCTCTCCCTCTTTGTTTAGGGTTGTAGATGCTTTTATCTTGCTATCTTGTTGTATCTACCTTTGCAATGGAGTAGTTCTCCATATCAAGGATATAGAAAGTAGCTACTTGATAGGACCCAAAACAGGTGTCATGAGTGAGCCTCAAATTTAGATATTTATAAATTGAAAACCCTTGGCTAACAAGATTAAATGTAGAATAGGGGCCTCAGGTCGTATTTTTCCAAGGACTAGTTGTGAGTGTTTGAATCAAGCTTGAAATTATTTGTCGTCAAATGATTTGGGTTTTCGAATTGGAACGGGGGTTTTGTTTTGCAAATAAGATTGAGAATGTAGTTGAAACGAAACAAACTTAACTAAGCAAACTTAACCTAGGAAATTGCAATTCTAAATTTAACCTACTTGGAGATTGAGCATAACAATTTGAAATTGCAAGATTGAAAGATAAAACTGATATCTATTGTAGAAATACACTAAAACTGTATCTAACTTCGGAAATGAAGAATTGAAACAAGCTGAATACTGAAACAGGGTCAATTTATGCAGAAAATTTCCTGATCAGTCGGCTGACCGATCAGATACAAGCCTGATCGGACTGGCATCCGATCAGGTGCTGCCTGGATCGGTCAAATGATGAATCAGTAGCTGAAACGCGGACTGATACAATTCGAAATAGACTGGAATGTTACAGAACTTAATACAGAAATGAAATCTACAGCTAATTGACCCCTGTTCAAGTTCTTCACCGAGATTTTCTCCTTGCCGTCACACAAGGATCGAGCTCGGAACCCCCTTGCTCGGGAATCAAACAGAATCATCTGTCATGTCAAAGTTGCGTAGCTTGGATGTATAATCTGAACTTCTTCCGATTCCTTCTTCCTTGACGATTTGAATGGCGAGTGATAGCTTAGGAAACCTCGAATCAACTCAGAGAACCCCTCTGATTTGCTCCGATTGATGAAGGATGGAAATCAAGCGAAGATTGGTCGAATGAAACGAGCTCTCGGTGACACCCTCGCCTGAGCTTTCAGAGAAGAATGGATTGCGAACCTCTTGCGGAAACTGAGCTTGATGATTGAAATCTAAAGACGAACTTGATCTGGGTGGTCGCGTGCGATCGGAATTGAAGAACGAGGAAGAACGGAAAACTCTGGAGACGCGATCTGGCGATGACCACAAGCGGAAGAGGGAGTTTCTGATTTAACTCATTTTTTGAATTTCGACGGCTGAGATCCTTTTTGTGCCATCCGATGGTCAGATCAAGTCAGATTTGAACCAAACCTTCCAGATCTTGATCAAGGGTCAGGATCTACCTCTCCTCAGCTGGGATCAACCGGGTCTGCAACCGATGGCTCAGATTGCTCTAATCTTTGAATGGACGGTTTAGGCTCCTCTTAAGCTCGATCCAACGGCTGGATCACCTCTGATTGGGACCAAATCTTCAGATCTTGATCTGTGGTCCAGATCAACTCTAACTTGAGCTCTGATTGGTCAGCAGATGATAGATGGCTCAGATCTAGCTGTTTCTTGATCGAACGGCCCACATTGATTCACCTCTTGATCCCCTTGATCAAAGCCAAGTGGAAGCTCATGTCTGATCCAATCTTGATCTAGGTTCATGGTTAATTGAAGTCTACAAAATTATATTCAAAATTAATGCCAAAAATATCTCAAATATAGAAAGAATTGTATCCAAAGATAAAATAGAAAAATTTCATGAAACCTAATGTAAATGCAAACTTAAGCATATGAAAAGGGATCAAAAACATGGATTTGAGAGCCTAATTGAAGTGACAAAATGATAATTATCAACTCCCCCACACTTATTATTTGGCGTCTCACACAAGCTACTAGTAAACTAAAGATGCATCCCCCTAGATTATTCTTAATCATAGTTAGAAGCAATTGAAAGAAAATTACCTAGGGTTGTCAATTCTCAAAAATATAAACTCAATGGACTAGTGACTTGTCCTTAAATCAACAACTTAGCATACTTCCTCCTTCATGACTCATTGAGATGAATTAAACTCACAAAGCCTATCAAAGGGAGTTTTAGTGGCTCTCTTCCTAAATTCTACATTTCAATGAAAGTGGAGCTCACTCAAACACAATATGTTTCTTGAACTACCATAAGCTTGCTTATTATCTACTCTCCACCATCATTCTTGACTTGGATCTAATAAATTAAAGAAATATGAAATGAATAGAATGAAAGAGAAGTTCCATTAATTTTGATACTAAATCATGATAAAGGAAATAGAGAGCTATGATATGATAAAGAAAGATATGAACAAGAGATATGACATGATAAGAAAATATGGAAAGTAAGAAAAAAATGGAAGACTTGGATACTCAAAATTGTTTCCTAATGCACTTTGCCCTCTCATGGTAGCCTCTAATGAATTCCGAGCCAAGGGGAGTAAGTATCAGCTGATTTGGAGGAGGTTCAATACTGAATTCAGTGTTCTGTTTTGTGCCAGCTTCACTGATCGGTCCAGAGACCGATCAGACTTCTCCTGAATGTTCTGGAGATCAGTCTATGCCTCTTCTGCTCGGACTGGATAGCTCTTGATCGGTCTGAGTGACCGATCAGGCTCCTCCCTGATTGGACTGGTGACCGATCAGGGGCTGATCAGTAGCTGAAATTTTAGAATTCTGAAACTGCTTCTGCCTGATTTTTTTCTTCCGATCAGTGGCTAACTCTTAACTTCAATGAGCTCCTTGTTTCCAACTTCAAATTCAAATATCTAACTCAGCATTTAACTTTCACCTCATTCTCTTTTCTTTTCTCTTTTTTTTTTCTTTTCTTCTGTTTTCTGTTTTTTTTAGTTGCACTATTTTTCCCTCTTTCTTTTCTTTTGCTTTCTTTTCCTTCTTCATCTACAATTCAGATCCCATAACTTCACAACATTCCATCTTGGAGCTCTTCATGACAATAGAGAACTAAGTGCTCCACTTGGTATAATTTTTAGCATAGATACACCTCATTCAAATACAATACTAGCTTCTTGAGTAAACTCTCTCTTTTCCCTTTTGGAATTCCCCTCGTAACACTTAAAACGCCAATTCATGATCAAGAATCTAAGTATTCCACATGTAAACTTCACTAATCAACTTTTGCAACTCTTTCTTGATACACCACTCCATAAACTTGGCACACTTCTTCATCTTAAACTTCACTATCTTTTCTCCTTCCTTTCTTTTTGAATTGCCTACTTGATACTTTTCCATTCCTTTAGTCGCATCAAAACATTCGGAATCCCCAAAAATCCATTTTAAAATCCATAAAAACAGATTGTCATCACAAAATAAACTTCAAAATGCATCACTTCTCACCAAAACCATTTAAAAGCACTAGCCACCTCCCCCACACTTAAACTTTTGTCCGTCTCGGGCAAAGTAACATCTAGAAGCAACAAAAGAAACCAAGTCCATAGAGAAATAAGTTTATGAGCAGAAAAATAGGGGAAGGAAAAAAGAATAAGGCATGAATCAACAAGGTATGTTGCAAAAATTACATGAAAAAGGAAGACAAAGTGATTAACCTCTATAAATGTGGTCCAATCATAGTAATATAGTTTTGAAAGAACCTAAGCAAGTTCTAGAGTACAATCACATGTGTGTATCTCAAAAATAAAGCTATGTCCTCACTAGGTAAAAAAAATTCATCTCAAATCATCACTCTAGAGTCCATAACTAAGTAGTACTCAGGCAACTAAGAATTTTCATCCATTGACTCAAATCCTAAGTTTTAACAACCAAATTCAATTTGCTTTCAAGAGACTCTAAAATGATATAGAGAAAACCTAGATGTATATATTTATTCCTAGCCATGCAAGAAATAAGGTGCCAAAATGGTAAAATGGTGCCTACAATAACTCTTTATTCATCCCACACTACCTAAACATTTATTATCAAAAACTCATTGTAAAAGAAAGATTTAACTACTTGAAAATGATAAAATGGTATTTACAATGAAATAAAAACTCAAGAAAAGGAAACTCCCCTTTAGATTGGGTAGATAGCGTCTTTGATGTCCACTCCATCCACCCTAGCTCCTTTAATTTTTCAAGTATTTCTTGATCCGGTGGCTATTAACTCTCCAAACAAAATTATTAGCCTCATCTTTAATTTCAACAACTTCATAGGAAAAAATGTTAGTTATAAGAAATGGACCTTCCCATCTTGACCTCAACTTACCTTTAATCAACTTGAGCCTTGACTTGTACAATAGAACCTTGTCACCAATTTGGAATTCTTTCCTCACTATATGTTTGTCATGAAAGTTCTTGGTCTTTTCCTTATAAATTCTTGAGTTTTCAAATGCTTCTAGTTTTATCTCCTCAAGTTCTTGAAGTTGAAGCTTCCTCTCTTCTCCCACCTTAGTAGCATCAAAGTTGCAAGCTTTCACTGCCCAATACGCCTTGTGCTCTATCTCCACGGGTAGATGACAAGCTTTTCCATATACTAACCGGTAGGGAGACATTCCAATTGGTGTCTTGTATGCCGTTCTATAGGCCCATAGTGCATCATCAAGCCTCTTGCTCCAATCTTTCCTATTAGGCCCAACGGTCTTTTCTAAAATTGCTTTGATCTCTCTATTTGAAATTTTGGCTTGGCCATTTGTTTGGGGATGATAGGAAGTAGAAACCTTGTATACAACCCCATACTTGCTAAGTAGAATCTTCATGTGTTTGTTGCAAAAATGAGATCCTTGGTCACTTATGATAGCCCTTGGAATTCCAAACCTGTAAAATATATGTGACCTGACAAAGCTAACAACAACACAAGAATCATCAATCCTGGAGGGAATGACCTCCACCCATTTAGAAACATAATCTACAGCAAGCAAAATATATAAATAACCACTAGATACAGGAAAAGGTCCCATAAAGTCTATTCCCTAAACATCAAAAATCTCACAGAAAAGCATAGTCTGTTGGGGCATTTCATTTCTAGCTCATATGTTCCCAGTTCTCTGACATCTATCACAATTTTTATAAAACAAATATGCATCATGAAATAAGGTGGGCCAGTATAAACCACACTCTAAAACTTTTCTTGATGTCCTCTGTGGTCTAAAATGTCCCCCACAGGCTGATGAATGGCGAAAAGTAAGAATTGAATGAAATTCATGGTCAGGTATGCATCTCCTAATTATTTGATCATTACAAAACTTCCATAAGTAAGAGTCATCTCACATATAGAATTTAGCATCACTTTTGAGTTTATCTTTTTGAGCCTTAGAAAATTGTGTAGGAAAAACATATGCTACTAAAAAGTTAACAAGATCTGCATACCAAGGCGACTCACCATGTATCACAAGAAGGTGCTCATCTCTAAAGTCATCATCAATGGTGGTAGGGGATCCATCTCCCTTAATTCCGCTCAAGTGATCTGCAACCAAATTTTCCTTGCCACTCCTGTCTCTGATTTCCAAATCAAATTCTTGAAGTAGAAGTATCCATCTGATTAGCCTAGGCTTAGCATCTGGCTTCTTCAAAAGGTACTTTAAAGCTGCATGATCAGAAAAAACAATAACATGTGAGCACAACAAATAAGATCTAAACCGGTCTAAAGCAAAAACAATGGCAAGAAGCTCTTTTTCAGTGGTGGTGTAGTTGGCTTGAGCGGCATCTAGGGTCTTGGAGGCATAGCATATGACATGAGGTGCTCCATCCACCCTCTGTGCAAGAACAACTCCTACAGCAAAGTTAGATGCATCACACATTAGTTCAAATGATAAATTCCAATCAGGGGGTCTAATAATAGGAGCTGAAGTAAGAGCCTCCCTTAGTCTGTGAAAAACTTCTTTGCATTTTTCATCGAAACAAAATTCAACATCTTTTTACAACAATCTAGTCAAGGGCCGAGCAATCACACTGAAGTCTCTAATAAATCTCCTGTAGAATCCTGCATGGCCAAGAAAAGCACGAACATTCCGTACGCATACGGGGTAAGATAAAGAAGATATAGCACTAATTTTAGCAGGATCTACCTCAATACCTCTCCTAGAGACTGTATGACCTAATACAATTCCATGCTCTACCATAAAATGACATTTTTCAAAATTAAGCACAAGGTTAGTCTTAATGCATCTATGTAAAACCCTAGACAAATTATCTAAGCAAGAATCAAATGAAGTGCCAAAGACAGAAAAATCATCCATGAAAATCTTCATACAGTGCTCTAATAACTCACCAAATATATTTACCATGCACCTCTGGAAAGTTCCTGGAGCATTGCAGAGTCCGAATGACATCCGTCTGTAAGCAAATGTGCCGAAGGGACAAGTGAAGGTGGTCTTCTCCTGATCCTCCGGGTCGATACAAATCTGGAAATAACCTGAGTACCCATCGAAGAAGCAGTAGTGAGACTTCCCTGCCAATCTCTCAAGCATCTGATCAATAAAGGGCAAGGGAAAGTGATCCTTCCTCGTGACTTGGTTTAGCTTCCTGTAGTCAATGCAAACTCTCCATGAATTTTTAACTCTGGTGGACACTAGCTCATTGCATTCATTTTCCACCACTGTAACTCCAGATTTCTTAGGCACCACATGGATGAGACTAACCCACTGGCTATCAGAAATAGGGTAGATGATACCTGCCTGTAGTAGTCGAGTCACCTCTTTCTTTACAACATCTAAAATTAGTAGATTAAGTCTCCTCTGTGGTTGCCTAACTGGTTTAACATTTTCTTCCAAAAATATCATGTGCATGAAAATAGCTGGGCTAATACTTGGTATATCAGCTAAAGTCCACCCAATGACTTTCTTGTGCTGCCTCAGGACTTGCAATAATTTTTCTTCTTGCTCTGATTCTAAGTGTTGAGCAATAATGACAGGAAAATTCTGCTCCTCTCCTAGATAAACATATTTCAAATGATCTGGTAGTGGCTTAAGTTCAATCTGGGCCTGCTCAGTAGGTATGGGTGATCCTTGGGGCTCAGTGCAATCCCCTACACTCTCACACCTATCTTCTGAGTCCTCTGAAATCTTAATCAAAGTAGGTGATCCCTGGGGCTAGTGCAATCCCCTACACCTATAAATTCCTCTCTAGCTGGAAGTAGGTCTGAAATACCCTCTAAATCATCCTCCTCAATAGCAAATACATCCTCAGCCTCCTCTGAACTGACATCTCCTCTGGAAAAATCAAATGAAGGTCCCTCAGCAAGTATATCTGCATCATCCAACTCCTCTAGAATATCAATGCTCATTATAGAGTGATCCTCTCTAGGGTGCTTTATGGCATCAAAAATACTGAATTGGACTACTGTGTCTCTTATTTCCATGGAAAGTGTGCCAACATAAACATCTATCTTTGTCCTTGCAGTCTTCAAAAATGGCCTCCCTAGAATGAGTGGAGATCTGTGTGCTAAGTAGTCCCCCTACATGTCCAAAATGTAGAAATCAGCAGGGAAGATCAGCTCCTTCACGTTTACTAACACATCTTCAATAATACCGGCTGGGTGGGTCTGACTCATGTCTGCTAACTGAATCACCACTCTAGTAGGCTGCAGAGGACCAATACCAAGCATCTGGAAGACTGATCTGGGCATCACATTAATGGAGGCTCCTAAGTCCAACATGGCATCATGGAACATAGT
Organism: Boesenbergia rotunda; assembly: GCA_024364735.1. Taxonomy (NCBI): domain Eukaryota; kingdom Viridiplantae; phylum Streptophyta; class Magnoliopsida; order Zingiberales; family Zingiberaceae; genus Boesenbergia; species Boesenbergia rotunda. Next base: position 518,194 of record JAGFNQ010006139.1, on the reverse strand, counting down.
CCTCCCTATCTCACAAGACACAATAAAAACCCCTGGATCTTCACACTTCTGAGGAATGGAATGGATAAGCGCTAAGACATTCTTCCCTAAGCTGACTAACTCATTCTCCTTCAACTTCTTCTTGTGAACACATAAGTCTTTGAGGAATTTTGCATACTTAGGGATTTGCTTAATCATGGTCAACAAGGGTACATTAATCTCTACCTTACTAAACAACTTCACAAGCTCATTGTATTCCTTAGCTTTCTCCTCCTCCACTTGCTTTTTGGCTTGAGTTTTGCGCTATGGGAAGGGCAAAGGAACCCTTAATTCCTCCTCTTGAGCCGAAATTTGTGGAGCTGAATTCTGAACTGAATTTCCAACTGAAGTAGCTACTGTAAGTCCACTTTTACCACTGATTTCTCCTTCATTTTCCACTAAAATCACAGGCTCACTTAAGGAAGGAGTTAGGCTTGAACTAGAATTGAAATCAACTGATTTTGAAGCCTTTTCAGGGCTGTTTGGGGCTGAAAATGTAGGTGTTATCCGGTTTTCAGAAAAATCAGCCCTTGGACTATTTGTGGTTGAAGCAACCTTCCCACTCCTCAAAGTGGAGGCACTTACATTTCCCTTTGGATTGGGAGTAGCTTGAGAAGGTAATTGACTTGATCCTTGGGCTTGCATTTGGTTCATCCCACTAGCCAATTGTCTAATTTGTCTCTCAATGTTTTGTAAGGTGGGATCATTTCTTTGTTGGCCTTGTTGTTGCAAAAGTTGTTGTAACATCTCCTCTAGCCTTTGTTGTTGAGCATTTCCCCCAGTAGAACCTCCATAGCCTCCTTGATTAGAATAATTCTTCGGTTGGCCTTGAAATAAAGAAGTAGGCTGCTGAAATTGTTGAACTTGCTGTGAACCTTAAAAGTAGGGTTGTTGGGGCTGATTATAGGGTTGAAATGGCTGTGAAAATTGCTGAAAATTAGGCTGGGAACTTGGTTGAAATTGTTGAGAATTGTAGCCCTGAAAATTTTGAGTTTGAGGTTGAAATTGTTGTGGTGAGGGCTGAAATTGAGTAGGCTGAAAACTTTGATTTGAGGGGTGGAAATTTTGGTTGAATGGTTGAAAACCTTGCTGTTCAAACTGATATCCTTGCTGAAAATTCGGATTACCTTGGAACCCTTGCTGATTTCCTTGAAAAGGTGGCTGATTTTGATTAAAGGGTTGCTGAAATTGCTGAATTGGTAGTTGAAATGGCTGAAATTGTTGCTGCCCTTGCTGAATTTGCTGGAAATTCGGTTGAGGCTGCTGATATGGCTGTTGTGATGGGTTTTGTTGATAAAAAGAGTTGTCATACTTCAAATTTGGATGATCTCTCCAACCCGGATTGTAAGTAGATGAGTAGGGGTTGTTCTTAACTTGAAATTATCCTCTAGTCAAAGCCGCTAGTGTCTCATCTTGTTGGTGGTTAGGACATAAATCCGAATTGTGTTCTTGGCTTGAGCAAATACTACACACCCTTATCACTTGGCTTGAAGGTGGAGGTATTGAAAAATTCTGATTTTGGCTCACATTGTTTAGAGTCATTTGCTTTACCAGGGAAGTAAGCTCCATCAATGAATTCTTAATCTCCTTTTGATCATTTGAAACCATCTGAACCTCATTAACTCCTCTGGTGGACAAAGCTCTACTCCCAAATTGCTGTGAATTCTCTGCCATGTTTGAAATTAATTCCCTAGCTTGATCTGGTGTTTTGTTCACTAATGCTCTTCTAGCTGCAGCGTCAATCATAATCCTATCCATCTGGAGTAGACCCTCGTAGAAGTACTGAATAAGTAGCTGCTCACTGATCTGGTGCTAAGGGCAACTAGAGCATAGCTTGTTGAATCTTTCCCAATAATCATACAGGGTCTCTCCCACTACTTGCTGTATACCACAGATACTCTTTCTGATGATTGCAGTTCTAGAGGCTGGAAAGTACTTCTCCAAAAATACTTTCTTCATAGAAATCCAACTAGAGACGCGCCCAGTAGGTAGATAGTAGAACCAATCCTTAGCTGCTCCAGTCAGGGAAAATGGAAATGCTCTCAGTTTGATATCTTCTTCTGAAATCCCCTGAGGCTTCATGATGGAGCAGACTACGTAAAATTCATGTAAGTGTCTGTTGGGATCCTCTCTAGACTGTCCTTGAAATTTAGGTAAGAGATGAATAAGTCCTGAGCTTAACTCAAAATCACCAGTGAGCTCTGGATAAGCTATGCATGAGTACTGGAAAGTATCATCAGGTGCTACAAGTTCCTTCATGGTTTGTTGGTGGTCTGTCGTAGGATCAACTGAATGAGTGACAATAGACTGAGTAGGAATAATGTCAAAAGCCTTTAAAACACTAATTTGGTTCCTCCTTGCTCTGAAAGTCCTCTCAATTTCAGGATCAAATTCTTCAAGAGTACCACCTGCAGATCTGGTCATACAACAAATACAAATCGCAGCAAATGTATACAGAAAAATGAAACAAGTAAAATGGATCACAAAATATAGAGATAAGCTCACAAGCTAGATCACAAGATATGAAAATAAACACACAAGTTAAATCAAACAAACTCAACTAGTAGTTCCCCGGCAACGACGCCAAAAATTTGATAGGACCCAAAACAGGTGTCATGAGTGAGCCTCAAATTTAGATATTTATAAACTAAAAACCCTTGGCTAACAAGATTAAATGTAGAATAGGAGCCTTAGGTCGTATTTTTCCAAGGACTAGTTGTGAGTGTTTGAATCAAGCTTGAAATTATTTGTCGTCAAATGATTTGGGTTTTCGAATTGGAACGGGGGTTTTGTTTTGCAAATAAGATTAAGAATGTAGTTGAAACGAAACAAGCTTAACTAAGTAAACTTAACCTAGGAAATTGCAATTCTAAATTTAACCTACTTGGAGATTGAGCATAACAATTTGAAATTGCAAGATTGAAAGATAAAACTGATATCTATTGTAGAAATACACTAAAACTGTATCTAACTTCGGAAATGAAGAATTGAAACAAGCTGAATACTGAAACAGGGTAAATTTGTGCAGAAAATTTCCTGATCAGTCGGCTGACCGATCAGATACAAGCCTGATCGGACTGGCATCCGATCAGGTGCTGCCTGGATCGGTCGAATGACGAATCAGTAGCTGAAACGCGGACTGATACAATTCGAAATAGACTGGAATGTTACAGAACTTAATACAGAAATGAAATCTACAGCTAATTGACCCCAGTTCAAGTTCTTCACCGAGATTTTCTCCTTGCCGTCACACAAGGATCGAGCTCGGAACCCCCTCGCTCGAGAATCAAACAGAATCAACTGTCGTGTCAAAGTTGCATAGCTTGGATGTATAATCTGAACTTCTTCCGATTCCTTCTTCCTTGATGATTTGAATGGCGAGTGATAGCTTAGGTAACCTTGAATCAACTCAGAGAACCACTCTGATTTGCTCCGATTGATGAAGGATGGAAATCAAGTGAAGATTGGTCGAATGAAGCGAGCTCTCGGTGACATCCTCGCCTGAGCTTTCAAAGAAGAATGGATTGCGAACCTCTTGCGAAAACTGAGCTTGATGATTGAAATCTGAAGACAAACTTGATCTGGGTGGCCACGTGCAATCGGAATTGAAGAACGAGGAAGAACAGAAAACTCTGGAGACGCGATCTGGCGACGACCACGAGCGAAAGAGGGAGTTTCTGATTTAACTGATCTTTTTGAATTTCGACGGCTGAGATCCTTTTCGTGCCATCCGACGGTCAGATCAAGTCAGATTTGAACCAAACCTTCCAAATCTTGATCAAGGGTTAGGATCTACCTCTCCTCAGCTGGGATCAACCGGGTCTGCAACCGATGGCTCAAATTGCTCTGATCTTTGAATGGACGGTTTATGCTCCTCTTAAGCTCGATCCAACGGCTGGATCACCTCTGATTGGGACCAAATCTTCAGATCTTGATCTGTGATCCAGATCAACTCTAACTTGAGCTCTAATTGGTCAGCAGATGATAGATGGCTCAGATCTAGCCGTTTCTTGATCGGACGACCCACATTGATCCACCTCTTGATCCCCTTGATCAAAGCCAAGTGGAAGCTCAAGTCTGATCCAATCTTGATCTAGGTTTATGGTTAATTGAAGTCTACAAAATTAGATTCAAAATTAATGTCAAAAATATCTCAAATATAGAAAGAATTGTATCCAAAGACAAAATAGAAAAATTTCATGAAACCTAATGTAAATACAAACTTAAGCATATGAAAAGGGATCAAAAACATGGATTTGAGAGCCTAATTGAAGTGACAAAATGATAGTTATCACTACTATGTGATGTTGATGCATAAACTATGTATTTGTGCATTTCCTCATTCAATGAAGTGTTTATTATCCTATTCTATATATATGGTGCCTTGTATGTGTTTGATGAAAATGTATGAATGGGAAATACATGTAGTTATGAGGGTTTGGCTGCTACGTAGAGGGAGTGTTCGAGATCGTATAACCAGGGAGTCTTCATCACAGATACTACCTTTAATCGAACATCTCTGACATTGCCTCGAAATGGAGGTCAATCACTTACAAGAAATTAGCTAACACAATTTAATGGTTTCTCCCTATCCCGTGTTAGGAAGTATTAGTGTAGCCTAGAGACGTATGACCAGGAGCCCTTAGTGACAAAGGATTACCTTTAACCGAATTCTCTAGGCTACCTACTCTACTTAATGGCATTGGATGCCCAAGCGGAAAGCAGTCCGGTGTACTTCTGTAAAGTTGACACCGATACTTAGTTAGGATCTCTACAAGAATATAGACATGGAGATTAGGATATGAACGATTCATAAGGCATCAACTAACATTGTAGTGAAATCGAAATCCTAGATTCCTCCCATCCACCTTTCTCCACGGACCAAAGCTTTCTCTTCTCTCTCCCTCTATTCTCTCCTCCTTCCTTAAGCAACCTATTCTCAATCTAACCCTGCGGCGTCTAGATAACTTGCCTTGCAAAATCAACTGGTGCTTAATAAATAGTTCCCATAGATACAATAATCTTTTATACTACTTGACGACATTCTTATGCACTTGCATATATTATATATGATTTTATGCACTGTTTAATGCACATCTCTGGACTGTTTCTTGTATAGTTGTTGAACAAGTCACGTACTCAGCTTCCATTATTGACAGTATTACACAAGCTTATTTCTTGTCGTTTCATGACATAACACCACCATTCAGCAAGAAGGAATAGCTAGATATGGATTTTCTATCGTTAAGGTCTCTTGACCAAGCTGTATTTGTGTAGCCCTTCAGGCTCATATTAGATCTTTGGAAATAGAAACAATAATCTGTTATCTTTTAGGATATCTGAATATCTTCTTTACCACTTTCTAGTGTCTCGATCCTAAATTTCACTAGAAATGACTAGCTAAGCTAACAACATAGTTGATATCAGAACGGTACACAATATAGTGTATATTAAACTAACAATGACACTGTATATGATTTTTTTCTTTATCACGAATATTTTTTCAGGAGTCTTGGGATATATGCTTTTACTCAGAACAATACCTTTCGCTATAACTATTTGTTTAATGTTGCAATCTGACATATTGAAGTGTTGTAGCATCTTAGTAATATAAGCCTCTTGAGATAAACTCAAAAGTCTTTTTAATCGATCTCTTATGATAATTATTCTATAAGATATACTCAGCTTCTCCCATATCTATTATGCCAAATTGTGATGAAAGCTATGATTTGACTTCTATTATAAACTTTATATCATTTTCAACAATTAACATATCATTAACATATAGTGCTAAGATGACAAATTTTTCTTTTTTCCTTTCTTATATAAACTCAATGATCATCATTGATCATTTCAAAATCATAAGATATAATGACTATTAAATCTTATATTTCATTATCTTGACACTTACTTTAGACCATATGTAGACTTTTTCTTTATTCTCTCGACCTTCAGCAATAACATTCTGGCTATACCATATAGATTCCTTGTAAAGCTTACTGTTAAGAAAAACTATTTTTATATCCATCTGATGTAATTCCAAGTTAAAATGTGCTAGTATAGCTAAAATAACATGAATTTATATAAATTTTACAATAGGAGAAAATATATCTTTAAAATTAATACCCTTAGTTAGGTATATCCTTTTGCAACTAGATGAACTTTATATTGATTAATTAATGTATCTGCTTTCCTTTTAATCTTGAGAATCCACTTCTTTCTAATAGTCTTTTAGCCTAGAGATGATCGAGTAATTCTCAAATTTGATTCTTTTTCATAAACTTTATTTCATCATCCATTGGAATTTCTTATTTTTCTCTAACTGAGTATCTCAATATTTCCACAACTATTTAAGTTTCTTCATCGTTAACTAGAAGAATCATTAATGTCTTATTCTCAATACAAACCTTTTACAAGGAATCATCTTATGACTACTTCGTAAGTTGAATTGTTAAGAAATCATCTCATTAATAGACAAATCACTCTCACTGGATTGACTAGATTCATGTATCCCTTATGATACATATTTCATTGATAAAGTACTATTCTCCTCAAATAGCAGAACAGTTTTATCAATTGTATCTTTTATTGGGAACTCAGTTTCAAGAAAAATTACATCTCTCGACTCTATTTCAGATATAAATTCATCTATTGCTCACCAATGAAAACATAACTCTTGAAAGTGTCAGAATACCTTACAAAGATATATTTTTTACCCTGGGGTCCTATTTTTCTATATTTGTGAGTATTATCATAAACATAGGCAATTGACCCCCAATGTCTTAGATTACTCAACTCTGATTTTCTGCCTATTCAACATTCATATAGAATAGATAGAACAAATTTAAAAGATACTCAGTTAAGTATATAAGTTGCTGCTAATAATACATCTCCCTAATAGAAAATTGACAAATTAGCTTGAGTCATCATAGACTTGACCATATCTCGAAAAGTCCAATTTCTTCTTTCAGCAACCTCAGTTTGCTGTAGAGTTTCTGAGATTGTTAGTTGTCTAATAATCCTCTATTATTACATATTATCTTAAACTGATTAGAAAATATTCACCCCACAGTCAGTGCGTAAGGTTCTAACCATATAATCCAATTGATTTTCATATTCGTTCAAATTATATTTGAAGCAATCTAATGCTTCAGATTTATAAGAAATAATGTACATATGACCAAAACATGTGAAATTATCAATAAATGTAATAAATAGAACTTCCATATGTAGCCATCATATAGAAATAAGGTACATTCACCACGCAAGTTGAGTTTGTATATATCAACTCTTTTGACTTTAATCCTTGAATTATTTCTCACATATATCCATTTATTACAGTTGATACCCGACGGAACTCCACGAATATAGCTCGTTCATAAGCTACATGATTTGTTGCTCCTGAATCTATAATCCATAAAAATAAAAATAAGTTAATAATATTGTACTAGTAACATAATGTTCATGAATAGAAGATAAATATGAATCTATCTTTTTCAACTTGGTACATTCCCAAGCAAAGTGGTCATTCTTGCCACAACTAAAGCATGTCAGCTTGCTTTTAGGTTTCTTTTCGTGTTTCTTCCCTATGAATTTGTTCTTATTTCGACCCAACCCAGCAACAGAAACACTAGCTTCTTTTTCCTTTCCTTCAAGAACCACTTTCTCTTATTCTTAGATTAAGACGCACAAACAAAACCTTCATCTATAAAAGCTTGTCTAGAAATTCTTGCGTATTCAATTCTCTCCTCCTTTAGTTCAATATGACATGAGATATCAGCGAAAGTTTTGATACTTTCACTATAAGTTAGATTCAATTTCATTGCCTCTCAAGAATCAAGATGGGAAAGAATTACTATTTGAACTTGTTGTTCATCAGTCAACTCATGACCAATAACCTTTAGCTCCCAAAATATATTTGTCATTTTCCTCAAATGTTGTACCATGATACATTTGGGAACTTCTTACAAATGTCAAACTTAATAGTCAGCTGTTGAAGCTTGCTTATGCTCGCTCGACTATATTTCTATCTAAGGACAATTAAGACAACATGAGCTAATGGAGACGGCTCAAACTCGTAAACCATATCATCAACCATAGAACTAATCAGTATAGTCTTTCTCCTTCCATGCCTTATAGGCATCGAGATCACATCTATGCTATGTTGTTGGACCATTAACAGGTTCATCCAAATTGACAGTCTTAAGAACTCCTTGTTCCTTAAAAACATATCGTATTTTAAGATGTCATATTTTACGGTTATCTCCATTTAATTTTTCTCCTTTATTGAGTACAACTATAATGATCTTAGTAGTCATAATCTAACATAAATAAATACATCATTTAGTAATTCAGTATAATTCATATATATACAATTCATAATTAACTCAATGTTAATTTGATTTAGTTTACAAAATCAGGTAATAACTATGTTTACACTCATTATTTGTATGATTCAAACTAACTAATATTAATTAATCATATTACATACAACCCATCAAATTTATAAGAAATGAACAGATCATTTATATAAACATGCTGTTAACACAAATAATTTCAAGTTTGTTAACACATAACATAATATTTTCAAGTCTGTTAACACATAATATAAGACTAGAAATAACTCTAAGAAACTAGCTCTACACTAAAAACATTAAATACCAAGGGAATTCCCGATGGAATTTATATTCCGTCAGAAATTCCCGACAGAATTTGTTTCCCGTCGAAAATTTCCGATGGAAATCTAATTCCGTCGGGAATTTCCGAAGGTCAGAAATTTCTGACAGAATTCCCATTTCCGTTGGAAACTTTTTAATTAGCCACGCGGAGAAGGATTAATACCGACGAAATTAGATTTCCGTCGGAAATTTTAGACAGAAATCTAATTCCATCAAAAATTTGTAATAAAATTAGGGCACACCGCCCTCCCTCCTCCTCGTGCAAGTTGCTCGCCCGCTCGCCCGAAATCCTCCGCACGCTCCATCGCCTCCTCCCTCGCTCGCTCTGCGCTCGTTCTCCCGGTTTTTTTTGTTTTCCCTCTCTCCTATCTCCGGCCGACCGCAGCCTGCCAGATTCGTCACCCACGGCTGGATGATGGCCTCGGGCAGGCTTCACCTTCAAAATCTGCCCACACCCGTCCAGATTTGGCTATCTGACCACTGGCAGGGCAAGGCCGGCCAAGTGTTAGCGATCGCGGGCCACTGCCGACCCTTGCAGGCGGCCAATGGTAACTGCCGACCCTTGCGGGCTGTCGTTGTCCCTTGTGGGCCACCGCCGGCAACTGCCGGTGTGCTTCCGACCTATATAGATTTGTTTAATTTTATCGTAATTAATTTTAACTATAATTTATTTATTCTTAGGTTATTATTTTTGCTGCTCTTCTCCGACTACATCTAATCTTCAGGTATAATTCGTTTTTATGTTTTTGTTATGTTAGAATTTTGTTAAATTAGCAATTACATGTTATTTTAGTGTTTATTAATGAGGTACATTTAGTTATTATATGATTTAATTATTTTGTTAATTTAGCATGCTATTTTAGAACTTATTATAAGAGCTAGCATTTAAAATTAATAATTTAGGTATATCTTACTCAACATCATTATACTTGTTTTAATTAGAATAATTTTAATTATAAACTTATGAATATTGTACTAAGTGGTAAAAAGTATTAATACTTGATTTAATTTGATTAATTTAATTAAATGTTTTAATTAGAATATAAAAATAAACATACATTAAAATAAATGTTAATGTGGACTAATTAAACTCATGATATTTGTTGGAAACGGATGGCTAGAGAGGGGGGGGGGTGAATATAGCCAATCACTTTTATCTTTGGCAAGTAACAAGTTTCTGCACTCAATCTTATCAGTAGCACAGCGGAAGAAATAAAGCAACAGAGCAGTGCAGAAAACCAAAACCGAAACCGAAAATAAACAACCACAATTAGCAAGATCGCTAACAAGGAGGGTTTACAAGGTTCGGGGATAACTTGCCCCTACTCCTTGGCGTGCCCTTAAGGTGGGCGATCCCTTGATCGTCGGCAGATCAAGCCCCGGTGTTCACCGGATATAACGCAACCTCCTTCTCGGTGGAGAAACCTCTCCACAGCATTTCAAACAAGGATATAGATTTAAGCTTAATGAAACACAGAGAAAAAACTCTTACTCAGCACCTAGCAAGGACAAGAACACAGCGAGCTTATCCTGAGCTCCACCCAGCGACGATCTCACGCAAGGACTCCCTCCTTCGTGTCTTCTCACTGTTGGACTCCAAGCCCCTTGTTCTTTCCTCCCAGCACTTACGTAAGAGTTGGTTGTTTCTCGATTGTGGTTGCTTGCTCAAAGTGATGAAGACTTCAGGAACACAACAAGCAAGTTGTGGAGAAAACACAAAGCGCAGCAAGAAGTCAGTATTCGAACTCTGCTTCCACGAAGCCAGCTTCCGCTCTTTTGATTCTCCACACAGCACCAGGTGACAACATCCTCCGTAGCCTCCAGCTACCACACTGACAACGCCAGCTACCACTGAGCCCTCTCTGGTCTTCCTGAGATCCCCTCAGCCAAGCCCCAGTCTCGGCTCCAGTCTGCAGCTCGGCCGTTGCAACCTGAAAAGGAGAATCGGACAAACCTGCTCCAAGGAAAGCCTCCATTGACCTCTCCTTGAGTGTTTGAATCCTCCCCTGTCATCTGCAGCTTAATCAGACTGTTAGAGCAATATATCACACAGTAAATCAAATATCAGAGGCAAACAGCAACGAATCGGATATGGTCAGACGCGATCAGAGCGTCTGACAGCGCAATTTGAATTAAAGTGATCGGTCACCGGACCGATCCAGGGCTTGTGGGTCGGTCACCAGACCGATCCACTGCTTCGCTGGGATTCCCAGCTCTCGCGGCTATACACGCCTGATCGGTCACCAGATCGATCAGAGTGAAGCCTGATCGGTTACTCAGACCGATCAGGATAGATGAACAATGATTTTTTAATCAGATCCAAGGTCCCTGATCGGTCACCGGACCGATCCAGGGTCTGATCCGCAAGGGAACTCACTCACTATCCACTCCCTGATCGGTCACCAGACCGATCAGGAGCAAGGCAGCAAGGAAGCAGCCTGCTCCCTGATCGGTCACCGGTTCGATCAGGAGCCATACAGTAGGTTCCCAACCTCACTGTGCGCTCCCTGATTGGTCACCAGTCCGATCAGACATCGCTGGATCGGTCACCAGACCGATCCACGAAGGAGCAGCATGCCAATGTCCCTGATCGGTCACCAGACCGATCCAGGGAGTCAAACCCAGCCCTCCAAGCTAGGGTTTCATCCACCTTAGCCCTCCAAGCCAAGGATTTCACCATCTAACCCTCCAAGTTGGGAATTTGCACCTAACCCTCCAAGTTAGGACTTTTCACTTAGCCCTCCAAGCTAGGACTTTTCACCCAACCCTTCCGAGTTAGAACATCATCCAACCTAGCCCTCCAAGCTAGGCACCTGACCCTCCAAGCCAGGACTTTTTCACCTAACTCTCCAATATGGGAATTTGCACCTAACCCTCCAAGTTAGGACTTTTCACCTAGCCCTCCAAGCTAGGACTTTTCACCCACCTCTTCCGAATTAGGACTTTTCATACACCTAACCCTCCAAGCTAGGATTTTCAACACCTAACCCTCCAGGTTAGGATTTTCCAGCACCTAGCCCTCCAGACTAGGATTTTCAACACCTAACCCTCCAGGTTAGGATTTTCCAACACCTAGCCCTCCAGACTAGGATTTTCCATACCATGCCTGATCCCCGATCAGGACTTAATCATAATCAATAATCATCCACCTAAACTAAAATCGGTGTCAACACCAAAACAACAATCAGGGCCAGACTGCATCAACAATATTTTCACTAGATTTAACAATTTATAATATTTAATTAACTTTTACTACTATATTTATTCAATTTATAAAAGTTTATTAATATTTTAATTTTATTCTGATTAGACAATAATATATATGAACAAAGCTTGGATATATAACCGATTAGATAATAGATTTATCAGAGATGATTTTATTACTGATCTTAAACAATTTATGAGCTTTGTTAAGTGTCATCCAGAATATATGGATGGTGATGAGTTAAAGTGTCCGTGTAATCATAGAAAATGCAAAAATATAAACTACCATGATGAGAATATGGTGAAAGTACATATATGTAGAAATGGTTTGTGCCAAACTACTATAACTGGTACTGTCACGGAGAACCTTATGTATGTGAACCAATTGACCCTTCTGTTGGTTCATCATCTAATACAATTTATGAGTTTTCTTGAGGTATGTTTAATTACATATTAATTTTTTAATTTATGAATAATGCATTGTTGGATGTGTGTTTTTTTTCATATATTAAACCTTGCAAAATATATTTATTCTGTTTAAATAGTCTACTAATATGTTGATTTGATTATTATTTCAGGGGTTCTCTATGATATTTTGTTTATCTCCAACTGTTCTGATATTTGATTCAGGTATTTTTTTTAATTACAAATAAAATTAGTTATACAGTTAATGTAAAATATACTGTGAGACATCTATATTCATTTGTAAAATATACTTCAATTCATGTAAAATATACTGTGAGACATCTATATATATCATTCTGATTATAATCTATTATATTTTAACCTTTGCAGGGTTTTTATATCGATCTTATTATCAACGGATAGTGGGAGACATCTATATTCATTTGTAAGTTTTTTGTTATAGTTGGAATTCATATTTACATTCTTTAGAAGTTTTGACTATAGTTGGAATTTATATTTAGATAATTTAGTTTATGTATTTAGAGTTTATGTGTTTTTTTATATGTGTGTGGATGTTTTGTTTATATTTGGATGTATTTGGTTGCTTTGAAAGTATTAAATATGTTTTGTATGTGTTTAGATGAGTTTATGTGTGTTTTGATATGTGTGTGGATGTTTTGGCTATGTTCAAATGTGTTTAGTAGCTTTGAATGTATTGAATATGCTTTACATGTGTTTAGATGTATTGGATGTGTTTTATATCGTTTGTATATTGTTTTATATGTGTTGGATGTGTTTTGAATGTAGTGAATATCTTATTTCTCGTTTATATTACTGTGATTGAAAATTGTATATATGGTAATCCCAAATACAAATTAAACTACGATTTTTTTTGAATTACCGACGGAAATTGGTTTCCTTCAGAAAATTTCGAAAATGTACTTCCGACGGAATTAGTCGATTCTGTCAAAAATTCACTATTTCCGTCAGAATTTTCCAATGGAAATTACTAATTCCCGTCGGCAATTTACGACAGAAACGACTAATTCCATCGAAAATTTTCGACGGAAATCGCGATTCCGTCGGTCATATTTTTCGACGGAATAAAAATTCTGTCAAAAAATTTACCAACGGTACGAAATTTTCTTCGGTAATTCCTTACTGACGGATTTTACACTGACAGTGAAAATTCCATTGGAATTCCGTCGGTAATCGCATTTACCAACGGAATTCCGTCGGTAATGCTGATTAATTTTATAGTGTAGATATATCACTACTACTCTCATTATGACTGACACTAGAGTTGTAGTAGATAGATCATTACTACTCCTACTAGGAAAGACACTAACGCAGTGTAATCAACACAAACCTTATCTTTTTATTCTCAATTGTGGCAGTAATCTATGACAGATTGACGTCAGAACTCTTTACAGAACCCCCAATCCGATCCTCTAGTTTATCCTTAATCATATAGAGATCCTCTTTGGGAGGTTATCCATAACCATCGACCTCCAGGGTTTTGATGTTTATTTGCCAATATGTTTTCTTAGAGTCTGGTCAAGGTTAACCAAGCCAAGGAAAAGTTTAGTCAGGTTAACGTTGTTTGGATGACTAGCAAGAGAAACCTAACTAGAAGTTAGACAAAGGTGAGAAGTTTACCAAGTGACTAGTCCTAATTGGAGGTTAGACAAGTGAGAAGTCATAATTGAGGTCAAGCAAGGGAAATCCTAACTAGAGGTTAGGAAAGTAAGAGGTTTTAACTAAGGTTAGGCAAAAGAAGTCCTAATTGGAAGTTAGGCAAGTGAGAAGTCTTAATTGGGATTTGGCAAAGAGAAGTCCTAACTAAAGGTTAAGTAAGTGAAAAGTCCTAACTAAGGTTAATCAAGGGAAAATCCTAACTGGAGGTTAGATATGTGAGAAGCCTAACTGAGGTTAGGCAAGGAAAAGTCCTAACTGGAAGTTAGGGAGGTGAGAAGTCTTAGAGAAGTGAACTTTAAGCAAGTGTGAACACGGTCAACTAGACGAACGAATCTTGAATGCTACCAATACTGCTTTACTTACTATATTATATCTATTGTACTAACTTAATGTTGCAAGAAAGTCTTGGTTGATCAAGTTGATCAGATACTAAGTAGGATCGGAGAAAGTCTAATAGGTCTAGAAGATCAAATGTTTGGCTAGTAGGTTAAGGTAAGATCCTGATAAGGAGTGCAGTAAGATCGTGTCCTGGTTGGGACAAATCTTAAGTGTTGATTTGATTGAAAAAACTAATAGAGGTTTCTAAGTCAAGATTAGATAGTCTCATCTGTCTTTCTTATACATACATATTATATCTAACTTTGTTTTATAGAATCATATTGTGCTAACTTTGTTTTGCACAATAACAAATGACCAAGTTAACCAAATGGTTCAGTTGACTGAACTTGATTGCTCAGTCAACCGATCCAAGCAGACAGACATGGATAAGATCAGACTCAACAAAGAAGGAAATTTGGGGTTCAGCCGATTGATTAGAAGGATCAGTCGTTTGAACAAATTTGGAAAGTGAGAATGATTTGATTGGAACTCGCATGGAAGGAAACCCCTAGGGTTCAACCAACGAATTGAGGTTCGATTGACCGAAGGCCTAGATTTTGCGGGATCGAGCAGATCAGATCGAAGCAAACAACAAAAGACACGGAGATCAATCAACTAATAGAAGGTTCAGTCGACAGAAAGGATCAGTTGACAGAAGGAGTTTTCAATCAACTAAACGGTGCCTATAAAAGAAGGCTCGGGGTTTGAGGCTCAGCATCGATTTATCCATTGCTCCATCTTGCTCTCATTGCCTTTGTTCATGCAAGTTCTTCTACTACAACGTCGGAAGACTCTATAACAACTACACTTCATCTTCTGCATTTGTTATTAGTATACTATTTTTATACATGCATTCATTATGGAGATAGTAGTATTGTTGCTATCCTCCTACATACTGTACGACTTTGCTTCTTTTCCGAAAAGTTTCGGAGAGAAGAACTAGTGGATTGCCCATAAAAAATGATTAAGAATTGTGAATCTTAGAGTAGTAGTCGCTACACTACAAACTATGTAAAACCGATTATGTCCTTGTCTTTATTTCTATTCCTATGCTACTATACTTTGATTTGGTTTTACGAAGACAAAAACAGAGATTTTGAATGAGCAAGATTCACCCCCCCCTCTCGACTTCTTTAATCCTACAGTAGCTCCGTTTTCAACTCTATATATGTGACGCACCCTTTATAGCGGCCTCATATATGATGTGCTACTTCATTGAGGTATAGCAGTAGCAATCAAACTAAAGACCAAATCCCATAATGATCTAGGATAGAGGAATCCTATTACTCAAGCCTATAGAATAATTTATTAAGCCTCCCAATATGTTCTTTGACTCCATAAGCAGGATCGTACATTATCTCTTCCATAGCCTCTCTTGGCTTTTTTCATAGCACATCGCAATGAGTTATAATGTATATCATCCATGCCATTTAGAATTGAAATGAGAACTGACAAAATAATAACAAAATTAGCTCATTCCAATCCAATATATGCATAAAACCAACACATAGAACACATAATCAATCAAGATTTTTTTTAAAAAAATCAATTTTAGGCGTGTCAGTCGACTGATGTAGCTCAGTTGATTGATCAGTCAACCGTTAACCTTGGAAGCCGGATCCTAGTAGTCTGAGTGGGTTTGACTATGTGACCAACTCCTCCCAAGCACCCCGAGCGCCACTGGGCGCTTTGTCTACCATAGTCCGGTTAATACAGACTCCTCGAGTTGAAACCGATTCTTAGTAGATTTAGAACACCCACTTGGCATACCCAAGTCACAATTATGCATGCCGAGTCTGAGTGGGATTTAGCCGACTCTAAAGTCGAAATCCGAGTGTTGTGAGCCTAGTCTGAGTCCGACGCCCGGCATCACTTGGCCCATGCCAATCTAATTGCAGTGTCCAACGCCGTCGAGTGCCATGTGTATTTTTTTTAGAAAATGCACAAACAATATCTGATCTGTTAGGTATGGCTTGGTGGTTTCCAAGACAACCACGGGGTCATATCTGAGAGACCTCTCTATGACTACGGATTAACATTTTAATCCGAATAGAGACTCATCCCTCTAACGACCGACTCGTCATCGTGTTAATTAATCCAAGTTACAACTTAGCCAAAACCGAGGTTAAGGCCTTGTAACTTTCCGGATTAATTAACCGCGGAAAAGACGACAATTTGGATCGCCGATTTCTGTGTTTATTTCCGGGGTTCAGTTAATTAATTATTGTCTATGATAACGAATCAAAATAATCAATTAACTTACATGAAATGACGAAGCAAAGTAATATGACATAATTAAAACATACGATAAGAAAAACAGAGCTTGGGAGAGTTATACCTCGCCGTTTACCTCGCAGTCTTCTACCTTATGACCCTCCCCTCTTGGACGTCGTGTGGGCGATAATCTACCAAGTCATGGAGTCACCAAGGCACTTGAATTAATCTTTCCTTTCCTCCTTGCCTTGCGCCAAGACACCAAACCCTAGGGCTAGGGTTTGGCTCTCCGCCGACGACCCTTCAAGGAGATCAAGATGAAGCTGAGAAGAGGAGCTCTTCTTCTTCACCTCAGCCCACGCTAACCTCTGCCTTCCCTTCCTATCTCACATTCAAGAGCTCGTAAGGATCCGGGCTCTCCACTTTTCCGGCGACAAACACCAAAAGTGAAGCCCTTCCTTGCCGGCACGCCACCCTCCTTCCTCCTTGTTTCCGCACGCCACAAAAAGAGAAGGGAGCTTCTCCTTTTTCCTGTGTACGTCCGCAGCAGGGTATGCTGAAGAAGAGAATGTAAGAGAATGAGAACAGCAAGTTCTCTTCTCCTCCACCGCCGACAACCCTTCAATTCCCTTGCGCTGCCGAGTTTTCTTCCTGCCTCCTTGTCGCGCGCCACCAAGGGTTGAATCCGAGTTCTCCCTTTTCCGGTGATTGGTTGCGACCTTGCGGATGCAAAGAAAACAAAAGAAGAAGAGGAGGTGGTCCTCTTCTTCCCACTGCCGACGACGCCCTAGGATTAGAGAGAAGATAGCAAGCCGAGAGAGAGAGAGAGGTTATATATATATGAGATTAATTGGAAAATATTCCAATTAATTATGGATTAATTCCAAAATTAATCAGAGACTAATTCCTTAATTAATCAGAGATTAATTCCTCAATTAACCAGAGATTAATTCCTTAATTAATCATAGATTAATTCCTTAATTAATCAGCCTTGTATTATGACTCCTAAGGGGTGTTTATTGGGCTAAGATAGGGACCATAAGGAGGAGTTGGTTCTTGGCCCGCTAATGGATTAAAACCCGATCCATTAATGGTGATCCATTCCACTAAAGGATCCCATTGTACTTCCTCACCAATCCCCATATTTTCATATGGGCTCCACATATTACGAGTCGTCCATCTCCACATGTTTAAGATATCGAATGCCCGATAATTAATTTAATTTACTGATAATTAAATTAATTATTTTCTTTATCCTTGATTAGTACCACTCAACCTTTTCATCATGCCGGACCATAGTCCACTTGAAAGATTTGATATGACGATCTTTTTGAGCTCACCAAGGGGGCATCATCAACCCGACTCACCAGGATACAGATTCGATCAATAATCAACGACACATCATATTATTAATATTATTTCCCAACTTACCGGGCCTATATATAGATCTAGCAGAAGAGATCTCGCTCATTGGTAAATCAAAGAGATAATAATTAATAATACAAGTCCGTCATTATTTTGGGATTAAGAAATCGTACTCCATAATATTATCCGAGGTCTTATCCAATTTACTAAATCAGTACAAAAATTGGATGACCTCTCTTTTGGTCCTACTCAATGTACACAAAGTACACTAGTGTAATTCTATGGTTAAGATAAACCACATCTAATTACACTACAACCATCCCAATGGTTTGTCCAACTCCATCTCGGTCATGAGCCTCTTTCTTATACTTCGGCAAGGAACCTGATAACATGATCTTCTATGTGACACCACGCACCATGTTATCTACAATGCCAAACATGAGACAGTTTATGCACATACTAATATAAACATGCACTGTGTGATTTTCTGATTCTCTTTAAAATGTAGATGTATCCTAACCAAAAATAAGACTTTTAATATACATCCTAACATAATCATCCCAATCGGGATGACTTATGTTTGTTACTTGAATGTGACTCATCCATTCAAGGGAGCCACAGAAACTCATCCGTTCACATTTATTATTGAACATGTATGCTGTAGTTGCATTTATCACAACATTCATAGATATGTAACATGTAATTCAAACATGAATTATTCAATCATAGTGGTAAAAGATGATAACAATCATCTCATATTTTTTACAATCCATTCTCAGATTATATCTCAGATTATATCAAAGGAGGTAATTCCATATATAAGCCAATTGCTCATCTCGAAGGACATGAATTATTCAACCATGCATGCACACATAAATGCATGAGATGTCTTAATCAAGTGGACGGTGCATTCTCTAATTCCAGTTCGCATTTTAGAGTGTCACATGACTCACATTTCATTTGTTTATCAAGAATACTATATTGTTCATTAGGAGTGGTAATTTCGTCCGAACTCGAATGGAGAAGGATATAAATGGATTATCGATACCCAATGCAGGAAATGCAGAATTCCACATCAGTTTAGTTCACGAAAAATGCTATGTTAAATGCTCAGAGAGAACATCTCTGCTTAGAGAAAATTAACAGAAATGCAGAATTCCAAGGTTCGATTATGTATTTGGTTGCTCTGATACCGATTAAAAAATACATGAATAATTGCATGAACAAATCATACATTAAATACTTTCAATATCTCCAATGCCTTACGATTCTTGTTTGTGGTAAGATGATTACTTCCAACAACCTTTTTGTAGATCACAAACCAAATCCCTCAAAGCTTTTTGATGTTCTTCGCTTGATGCAAGAAATAGATCATCCTCTTTTTTCACTGCATTACTTGGACGAGCTTATAAAGAAACAATAGCAGTTTACAAAAAATTGCCAATGGTAAGTTGTTACATATTTGATATACATATTAGTGAAGAAAATATTGAAAAAATATATTTTCATGTATTGAGAATAATGATACAGGTTATATTTATATACAAGAGATAAAGATAAAAGAAAAATTCCTAATAAAAAAATATATAAAAATGTATAATAAATTTCAAGATATCATAATAATTTCAAGATATCCTAATAATTAGAAACATAAGATAAATCTAACATATATATATTTTTTTCAATCAAATATATCAAAATAACTTAGCTAGATTTGATCATTTGAGATAATCATTATATCAACATTGCAAACAACCGGAAAGCACTAAGAAGGTTTTCTTCGAAATTTCTTCTTCTTCCTCTCTTTTTTACCTTTGCGGAGGAGAAAAGGCAGATTTACAATTTACAAGCTCAACTATAAAATTTTAGAATAAACACGTTTTATAAAATTCGTGTAATTTTTAAAAGATGGTGTTTTTTTATAAAATATCAGAAAATAGTAGGCTGTCATTTTTTTTAAAAGGGCTTTTGGTACAAATACCAAATAAATCAATAGGTAGCTTTTGAGCCCTTGCCCCTTTCGTTCTGATTACCCTACGGAAGGCGACCCAACGGGCACGACCTCTCCTCTTACGTCGTCGTCAAGTGGCCGGAAACGTTAACGGCGGGACTGTTGTTGATCGACTCTGGAATTCTGGCCCGTATGCGAGGGGTGATATGATTCTTGGTTCCTATGTCGTCCGATTCCCTCCTCAAGTGGCGTGGCTGATCAGCAATCGTACCTTGACACCGGCGGCGACTTTAGAGATTATCCATTAATTTGAGTGCAGTTGGAGGTAGGTTGTTGGTCAGTTAAGTTTTTTGGATTTTGGCGAGTTAGGTTTAGTTTATCTATTTCACTGGGTTTCCAGAGTTTCTTTGTCTGATGGATGCGTTTCTTTAGTTATCACTTTATTGATATTCTTTGAACTTTTTTTAGGTGGATAGTATCAACAAGCATGAGACTCTACTGGAAGTAGTTCAAGTCTCACAGATCTTAACGTTATTATCAGGAAGGCCTATATATCTTCCGATAGGAGTTGGTCCAAGAACAGTATGTTTCTTTGCTTTGTATTACGGGAATCATCTTTGCTTCTCACTTCTCAATTTTTTTTTTTTTTTTTTTTGGTTTGAGAAATTTACGTTTTCTCTATTGTTTCTGTATTTGAAGTGATAGACCAAATGAAATAAAGTATTGAACTGAGAGGTTATTTTTGACATTCAAAAGGTTCTTGATTTTCCATGGTTTTCCTTTAATTTATTTCTCTCTAATTATGCTGCAATTAAACAAAAGTAACTTAGCTTACTGATAATGCATGAATTACTTCAAATAATTGTTTGAGTTGTCATAGCCCAAAAGCATTTTCTGTCAAGCAATCGCCAATTTAGATATTTGTAGTTTGCATCCTCCTCACTTTTTCCTGAAAAAAAGACCCTTCTAATCCTCGCATTCATATTATAAATAGGATTGAGAAAGCTAGAACAAGCCTAAAGATCACATGTGTATGTAAAATTAAATCTATTCACAAGCAGTTAAACATGTGAAAATGCTGAGAGTGAGAGTTAGTGTTGAAGTTGGCAACATAGATTGATAAAATTAGCAGTTAGGATTGAAGCTGGCAGTATGTATTGATGTAATCTTGGAGATTTTTATAGGATTCATTTTAGTTTATCGGTTCAGAATCTAATTTGTGTATTTATGATTGGGAAACCGACATTGATGTCAAAAGTTTCTCTTGACTTTTAGATAATTTATAACTCTTTTTAGTATTTTCTCTCAAATTGCTGGGTATATAACATATAGTTCCTTTAGTTCAGAGAATATTTATGCAGTGAAATAATTATGACTTTTTCAAAATATGGGCATACTTAGAGGATCTATTTGGATAAATTTTTAATTATCTTTTTCTTAATTTTGACATGTAATTTTTCTCTGAAAATTTTCTCTTTTTTTAGAATATATGTTGTAAGGTTGTTGCCGCGTCACCTTGTAGTCATGGGTTTGAGTCGCGGAAATAACCTCTTGTAATGCAGGATAAGACTGTGTATAATAGACCCAATGTGATCTGAGCGGGAGCTTCGTGCACTGGACTACCCTTTATGTGTTGTGTTTAAAAATTTGCTAGTATTTACTCAGTACACAATGTTAGAAAAAATCCTGGTTGCAAAATGAGTTTGACTACTTGGATTCGTTTGTTGTGTTGACACATGTACTGGTAGGTATTTAAATCAAATCTGACTAACAAAGCTATTGACCATCTATTGTTGGTTAAGCTAGTTGCTGATTTCTTATAGGTTTGCTTTTGATAATGGGCGTGAATGAAGCTGCAAGTTTGCGTCATTGCAACCTTAGGATCAAACTCTACCAGTAGAAATTAATGAACATGTTGTAAGTACTGTTTGACTGTAGCTTGCTTCTAACTTTTCCTGGGCTTTGAATGGTGGTGTTTTCTCTTTCAGTTGTTTTGCTACTGATAGTTTAGAGTAAGAAGTTGACTCCTTTGTATAGTAGTTGTGGATGGGGCAAATTCATTTTGCAGAATTTTTCTTATGCTACACTACTTGCTCCCTTCTTAGTTAAAAATTGTTACCACTGTACCCCCTTAGGCCCTCTGATTTTGAGCAAATAGTCAGATCACCTCTTCCTTCCTTAGAAGTTCAAAGGAAAATTTTTCAGTTGAGTATTTGATAGTAGTTTTCTCAGATGCTTCTTTTCATGTCATTTTCATGAAATAGAAAACATTTTTTTTCTCATATAACTGGTTTCACTGGGCAAAAGAAGTCACTTCTTTCCTAACATGAAATCTATTGGTGCGTAATCAGTGCTTTTTTCCTTTGTTACAGCAGTGCCAAATCTTGGATCGACAGACAATTGATTATAATAGAAGTTAGCTTAATTTATTTAGCATAAATTGCTTTCGGATATTCAGAAAATGCCTTCTCTTCAGCTTCTGCCACTAACTGAACATGGGCGTAACATTCTGGCATCTAGAAGGTATGCATGGCTACATAGAATTATCCTGTATTCTGTGTTGTTTATTCAATGGTATCATTCTTATCTGTTAATTTATTGAATAGGACTGCTTTTTTAGTTTTCAGAAAAGAATACAACCAAAAATGAAAATGCCTGACGGCTGACGGTGATATACTATTTTTGGAAGGCTTTACTTGTTTTATTGAGACTAAGATGGTTAAGTGTTTCTTAGTATTATAAACAAAAATATCTTGTTACAAGAAATCTGCCATACAGAAGATTACTTTTTTGTTACTAAAATATATAGCAGTGTGTAATAGTGTCAAAACACTAAATAGATTTGTAAAATAAATGAAGCATGTGTAGAAACAAAATGGCTTCTAATACATCTAAGTTTCTTTAAGCAACTTTATATTCTACCTGGAACCAAATAAGGTATTAAAGCCTTGTCCTTGCTTGTAAATCTAGATGTTAGGGGAAACTCCGAATACAAATTACTAAGTGGGGGAATATAATCTTATTTAAGAAATTCAAAACCAGTCTATATTTCAGGTTCAAACTTTATAGTTTTCACTTAAGCATATAATTAACTTTCAATCTTTATAACGCTTAATGGTTATGACACCTTTTTATGTATCTATATTACCACAATTAACATAGTTATTTTATCACGAATATGTCCACTAATAAATGAATCATTGTCTTTAGAATATATAGTGTCACATGTTACTGAAACCTTCACGAGTTACTGAAACCTCATTGGTGATAAATAGTAATATTGTGAAGCACACAAAATGACCGCACATGACACATGCTATCACAGAGCCTATGAGTGGTCAGGCACCGCTAATAATATGGCTAGGCTTGGAGGATTCACTTTTTTAGCATTGAAACCAGCATTTACGATAGCCATTTCCTTTAGTAATTAATAATAACAACTATTCCACCTTTGACATTTCATGTCATATAACAATTTCACTTAAGGATTGGTTGGATTGAGACACTAATTTATGTTATCGTTTATTAATTTTTGTGTTAAATCTCTAGCATAATGGAAGCATTCAAACATCGATATAAAAATATATCAAAGCATGGAAGAGGAAATAGTATAAAAGATAAATATTTTTTAAGATAGATATCAATCTATGAAAGATTAAAGTTTAGGAACATGTTGTCTTTTAAGAAACTCCCCCATTTGATTTCCATAAGATAGCCATCATGTAATAACATTTAACATATGAAAGCGAAGATATCTTAGCAAGTTAACTTACCCATAATATAACCAATAATTTTGTTCTCGTGTCGCCACTTTGCTAATTCAATATCATTTAGATCCCCTTTCAAAAACATTCATAATACCAATGTCCCTATTCTCAATTCAAGCTATTTATAATTTTATTTCATGCACAAGGGATAATCTCAAAAGGTAAGGTCTCAGAGTCCATTCTAAATGTTCACGAGTTAATGTGCTCCTTCTGGCCGAGTGTCTACATAATGTATCAACACAACTAAATCTTAAAAGATCCGAAAATGTAGCTGATGCATAATGAAAAATGGTACATATTGTATTTAAGATTAATGGACCTAACCTTATTCCACTAATCCCTAATACTCTTATGGTGCATTTGGTTGGGGGTTATCATTGATAACCTTGGTTATCTATCCAAGGTTATCAACAAAAATCTTGTTTGGTTTAGGTAATGAATCATTCCTAAGTAATCGTCTATGCCCGACAGCAGCAACATACATCATCAATTATGGATTACAACTCAGAATCACATTACCTTCAATTTTTGAGGTTTTTCTCGATTCCGGGGTTATCCAGAATCCAGCAGAGCGTCCGGCAGGCGGTGGGCAAAGGTGCCAGGCAAAGGTGGCAGGTGGCAGGCGGTGCTCGGCAGTCAGCTGGCGCCTTCGGCGAGCGGCGGGCACAAGCGGAGAGGTGGTAGGCGGCCAATGAAGACGGCAGGTGGCGGGCACAGGCGTCGTACGTGAGAGAGGGACGAGTTGTTTTTTTTAAATTAGTTTTTTTAAAAAAACTTAGATTTTTAATTAAAACTTTAATTAATTGAATCAATCAACTCCTAGCTATAATTAGTATAAACTAAATAGATCTAGTCTAAAACCCAACAAAATGATCCAAAAATTTCTATAATAATAAAAAAATTCTAAAATATTATCCGAATTTATTTATTTATATATCATCATTAATAATAATAATATTATTATATATTTTTGTTTTGTTTGATTGGTCAGTTCGGTGATTGATACAATTCCTTGTACTAAGTTATACACTAAAACCTCCAAAGAAATAAGTTTTTATTGCACTACCCAAGATTGAACCAAACAACATTAGGTTATGGTTTATTTCACATAACCTATTATGTGATTACCTGGTAATCACCTAACCAAGTTTATACATGGTAACCTTGAACTAAACGTACCCTTAATTTAAAGATAAAACATTATAAATAAATAGTCAACTTTCAAATTCCCAATTTAACAAAGCCAACTTTGATATCAATGCTATTCTAATTCTGGTATGGGATAATTTCTCTCCTATAACTTAGTTAAGGAAACAAAAGTTGAGTTCCAATGAAAACTTTAGACCTCTCCAATCCTTGACAAATAACAACCTAGATGAATAAGAGGTATTTCTCAGTTGAGGAAACAAAAGTTGGGTTTCAATGATGAAGAATCCTTTGACCTCCATAACCTAAACAAATTAGGTCAAGTGATTTATAACTATTCAACTACATAACCAAGGAAAATGCTCATTGAGTCTTTTACCTAAGACTGATTGTAATCAGTGGTTCTCCAGTCTAAAGGAGATAAACTTGATTCAAATCCAAAAATGAAGTTAGGAGGGAGGAAAATAGAGTTGTTGCCATGCCAGAAAGGAAGGAAACCACTACCTATGAACAAATTAGGTAGGTTTCACACTTGGAAAGAGGATTGGTAGGCAATAATGATGCATGTGCACAAAGGGCAACAATGGTTGGTGCACGAACCATGTGGCTGAGGTTGATGACAATTTTACCTCGTGTATGCACGAGGTTAGGCAGTGGTGGTGCCTCATGTGTGCTTGACGACTATGTTAAAGTGAGTGTGAGGGTTGAACGATGATGTAAGGGTGTGCACTAGGGGTTGGCATGGGTGTTGACACTCCGTGTGTGCATGCAGAGGTCGACAATGTTTCAGCTAAGTGCCAGTAGTGCCTATGTGTGTAGTGAGGGCTTGATGGTGGTGTCCTGGTTATGAGAGGGAAGACAGAGAGAGGGATGTTGCTCTATGCACATGTAGGGAAGGGGCCAATTGTGGTTTGTGAAGGGAAAGAAGAGGGGGTGAGAGACAAAAGCTTCAGGTGGGTACATGGAAGACGTAGCACCGTGGAGGAAGTATGAGGGGGAAAAGGAGGTTTGTATATTCTAAGATGGCCTAGCCTACATTTAAACTTTCTTCAGCTCTAGATAGGTTCAAATCGAGTGTGGTTTGGACCCACCTCATTGAAATCTCTATGCTTAACTGATGGACTCAATCAAATCCTAATTAACTCTCAAACGGTCCATAAGAGCTAATAAGTTAATTCAGTTTAGCTTATTTGATAATCTAAAATTTTAAATAAATTTTGATGAGTAATAAAATACAATTCAATATTGATATCTAACATTTCTTTAGTTTAATTTAACCTTTTAGTTTTGGTAACAAAATATAATAAAAAATAATGACGATCTTCATTTTTCTTAGAAATTGGTAAATTTTGGTTTTTGATTGCTATTGAAAATGGACATATCTTGTAGTAAGTCACCTAAAATTTTTGTGGGAAGACATCTCATCATCCAATTGGTTAGTTATGTGAGCGAGAGTTATGGCCAATTTCCTATGGGTAGAGTGAAACTGAAGGAAAGGATGGAACTCACTGACTGTAAAGAGGTCATTTCCTAAGGAGATATTAGCAAAGGAAACGGGTGCAGAAATATCATCCTGAAAACCATGATTTTGGCTTCCATGCATGTCAAGCAGAGGTCACTCAGGAGAGCGTGGGTATTTTCTACTTTTTGTATTTTTTACCCTTTCAAAAGCCTCCCGACCATCATCCCTTATTGACATTGGCAAATTTCTCTCCAATTCATCTTCTTTCTTATTGCTCCGACCACAAGGAAACCTAGCTATAAGTTGATCAAGGCAAATTCCTCTCAATTGCTTCCTCAGCGATAGATTATTTTGGCTCGAAAAGAATCAACTCCTCTCTGAAGGGGACATCGAGCAGTTCTCATTCAACGAAGGTCAAGGAGATTTCACATGCGAATTTCCACTCTATTGGCCAAGAACAATGAATCATGGTGGATACAAAAAACGAGGAACAGGGTGAAAAGTATTTTCATGGTTTTTGAATACTTTTTTTCCATTTCATTCTTGAAGGAATCTGTAAGCCATGAAAGTAGCTAATTTAGTTCCATCACAGAAACACATTGAGGGAGACGATTTCCTCCATGCAACTTCTGGATATATTTCCTTCGCTTCTTCCCTTCCAGACAAGTTTCCTCCTCCCTGAGAAACTGGCCCTTAATTTGCATAAAATGGCATTAAATAGCTTTTCTCCATGATTAAGTTTTGCTTGTTTGACTAAGAAAAAGAAGGCTAAGTTAAGTTTTTCTTCTTTGGTAATTTTGATTTAATTTGCCTTTTTAACTTTTCACTGCTAACCTAGATAGGATTTTTCTTTTAGAGACAGTTTTCTCTCTTTAGTATCATTTAACTTCACTAGTCCCTCCGAATCAGAATGGTCCCGCTCATCTACAATCACCATTTCTTAATTGCATGGTCATCATCTTCTTTTAGCATTTTATCCTTTAGTGACCCAATCCAGGTGATATGAGTTTTGTTGCATGCATATGTTTGCTAATGTCTCTATATGGTATCAAGCAGAAGAACATTGGCAGCAGTCTCAGCTGTCTTGGTGGCTGGTGGCACTGTCGCATTCATGCAAACACGCCTCTATAGGAGATCCCATAAATCTGGTGAGAATGGTGAAAACTCAAGCCAAAATGGTATTTTTAATCAGCCAGTTCAAGTGGCAAGACCAACTAGAAAAGGATTCAGATCCCTGCATTATTTAGCAGCAACCTTGCTTTCACAGATGGGTTCTAATGGGATGCGCAACCTTATGGGACTAGTGGCTATAGCGGTGAGCTCTGTTTTACTGGCCTTCCTTGCTTCTTGTGGACTGTATGCTGTCTAGTTTCTCTTGGTTTACTGATGCACTTTCATGTACATGTAGGAAACTTTATCTTTGAATTAGACTCTTATTATTATTTTTTTGATTGGGTATGTGTTGGTGCAATTTCCATTCTCCCAATAACTAGTTAACATTATCAGTTAATACATACATTAAATCTATTCCTGTTTTTTATCCTAAAGGTTCTTTTTATTTAGGTACCCTTGTTGAATTGTTTATTTGTCATAAACCCTCCAATAACTTAATGTTATATACTGGAAAATGGGACTCTTATATAGCAGTCAGCATTCCATGTTGCTATTTGAAGTTTTTTTTGGCTGTGCTATAATTAGAAAGTGCTTAACAGAAACAATATGGAGGTGCATGAGTCACCCGAAGGATCCAAGTATCCGTATTGATATCCACCTAGAAATGATACATTTTATATTCCATTGAACATTGGTACTATAAAATAAATTTTTCTTTAAAATAGCAAGATGTTTGGTTCATGAAAATTTTCTATTTTAAGTTTTTAATTTAAAAATAAAATAAAATTTAAAAGAATTTTTTTTTCACTTAACTCACCTTTAATACATTCAAATGTGTTTAAAAATTCACCGAACTATGCCTAAGAATGCCTTTTTCTTGATTTAGATTGTTAAATCCAAATTAATAAAAATTACTTAAATCTAAATTTAAATATATTAATCTGGTTTAATCTGAATTTAAGCAGTTAACTTTAATTGATCTGATTTTGGTTAAACTAATTCTTATTTTGATTTAATTGGATTTTTATTATATAATATTTTAATTAATTAGATTAATTAATTAAAACAAATATGATTAATTGATCTGATTTTATTGACGTCTGATTTTGTTAAGTCAGATTAAATTACATCAATTAACTTTAAAATCAGATTAAAATAAATAAATAAAATTAAATATGATCTTACCTGTTCCAGAAGTGAACGACAGGGATGATGGATCACCAAAGCGCAGCCCACGCGACAATGACGGGGAGAGGATGTCAACGCCTGCGAGATATTCCGGTGGAGCCCTCTCCGACGCTCAAGTCAGGACTCTATCTTTTTAGGAGAACGAGGAATCAAAGTGCTATAGTTCTGGAAAGCTCTCCCTCTTTACCTGGGTGCTGAGGCGTCTTATATACTTGATGTCTTCCTCACACGTGTCTCCATGCCCTCCTCCACGTTCCTTAATCATTGGTTACTTGATAGCTGTTCTCTTCTGGTAACGACCATTGTGACTATTAAGACCTTAATTACCGTGCGTTGCGAATAATAATTACCTAATGACTTTCCTGTTCTGGAAGGAGGAGCGGGTGCTTAAAGCCTGACTTTTTTATCCCTACGTGGATCTTTAGGCTCCACTCTCCCGAGTCAGTCTCGGAGTCTTATCTCCCGAGCTGACCTCGGGTCCTTCTTCCGCTCTCCCGAGATAGTCTCGGGGGCTCGATTCCTGGCCTGACCTCGGGACTTTCTTCCGTTCTCCCGAGATCGTCTCGGGAGCCCGGTTCCCGGTCTGACCTCGGGGCACTGGTTCGGTGAGCCCTACCACGTAGCTTTTCCGTGCTACGTGTCCACCCCAGGTTGCTCATCCTTATCACAAGTCCCCCCTTCAAGTCTAATCGAAGGAAGTGTGACTGACTAATTAGGTTGGTGGCACGATGAGGGGAAGCAAAGTATCTGCGGGGCCCATATTACCATTCCTTCTCTCTTGATAACTTGTCGGGTCAATTCCCTTCTGAAACGATTAATTCCTCCTGCCCCCTGGAAGAGGAGGACTCATGCAACCCAGGCGTCTCCCGCATCCCTAGAGGAAAAGGAGGATAAAATTCCCCTTTCGAAGTGCCACCGAAGGGGACCATCTCCCGCGGTAGAGCCCCGGGCTAAAGTCGCAACACCTGCCGACTCCCACAACAGTCCCAGAGCAAGCGGGTGGGATCGCAGAGCCCCAACTTACGAGTGCGCGCGCATCTGCGCCAAAAGGTCGAGGCGACGGAGAAAGCAGCCTTCCTGGGACCTCGGCCGGTGGAACTGAAAGAGCCTCGGCCAGAAAGCTATCCTTTTGGAGAAACCTCCAACACTGATGAGGACATTTTAGGCCCCTCCATCGTGCCGTTCGAAGCGCCAAGTATCCATCCCTGCCGCTCCAAAGACACTTTTGGTGTGCCTTCCCCGAGGAGCCGGGACGCCGTGAGAGGGAGGACCGTGGATGATTCAGCCGGGATAATCGCCAACTTATATGAGTTGTTCCTCAAGGTAAAATTCTTGTCTTTTCTTATTACAATTATTTTCTCTTCTGACCCTTATTATTTGTTGTGGCAGGCCACTTCTGACTGCCTTCTCGTGGGTCGCCGCCTGTCCTCCAAGCAGGAAATCGAAGCCCTGCGCCAACAAGTCATCGAACTAGAGGCGGAGGTTTTTTAGGCTCGCGAGGAAGGCCTAATGCAGGCAGAGGTCAGCAGGGGTCTTCGGGTTAAGGTGGTGCACTACCTGGACAACTTGTTGGCCTCTGAGTCATCCCTGCACAACGTTCTCCATATAGAAAGGTTCCTGTCGGAGAGAGCGATGACGCTCTCGGCGGAGGTGAGTCAACTGACTCAAGAGAACAGGCCTCCGCCTCTTGGAGTCGTCGATCGAGGCCCTCACCGGTCAGATTACGAAGCTGGCAGGCCAGCTAGCAAAGCAAGAAACAGTGATACAAGCTGCTGCCGGGCACATGTCTGACCTGCAAGTGGACCTCGAGCGGGCCAAGTCGCGTCTCCTGACCACCGCTGAGCAGCTTGAGGAGGCCCGAACAACTCAAGACCAACTATCCTCCAAAGCGGCCGAGTTGAAGACTGCCCGGGACCGAGCCTCAGAAGAATTGAAGACCTACAAGGCTAACGAGGAGTCCTGGCAGGCAGAGATGGAGGCGGCGTTCAAGGCCAAATTCCGCCAATTTGAGGAATTTGGCGACATCTTGGTCGGTCAAGTGTTGAGGTGGCTGAAGCAGGTTTTCAGTGGGGCTGTCCAACAACTCCGTCAAGCTGAGGCGCTGAAGCCAAATGTCGACCTGAGCTTCCTTAGCATTGGTCGGGCTTGGGAGGAGCTACCGTCGGAGGAGAAAGAGTTATAATTCCTCCTGTTTATCTTCATACACTGTATTTTACATTTTTCTTTCCGTTTGAATGTACTCCAAATGTAAGCTTCAATTTTGAATGAAATATTTTTATCTTCTGCACCACTTTCTTGCATGGCTTATTATCGGCCCCTTGCTCTCGGGCTCATGCATTGTACTTATGTCGTACGTTGCCTTTCACTCCCATGTAAAATCAAACTATGAATGAAAACATTTTTATCATCCGCTTCAATATCCCGTGTGGTTTATTTTTTGCATCTTGTTTCCTATCTCATGTATTGCGATTATGTTGCGTATTGCTCCTCGCCCCCCTCCCTTATAGACTCCTTTACATGCGTGAAGTCTAATATTAATGAAGAGACAAGGACTTGGTGCGTTGTCATTTGCTTGTACTGTTAAGAATAGGACTCGACGTCTTCAGCATCTCTACAAGGCTTATATATCTTGGGTATCGTCGGCACCTCAACATGGTATGAGCCCGGGCGGGCTTCCTCAGCCTACGGCCAGGTCTACACATCTCGGGCATCCTCGGCACCACGAGATGGTAGGAATTCGGGTTGATCCCGGCCGGCCATCCTCAGCACCACGACCAGGTCTATATATCTCGGGCATCCTTAGCACCACGAGATGGTAAGATCTTCGGCTGCTCCCGGCCGAGCATCCTCAGCACCACGGCCAGATCTACACATCTCGGGCATCCTCAGGACCACGAGATGGTAGGAACTCGGGCTGCTCCCGGCCGGGCATCCTCAGCACCACGGCCAGATCTACACATCTCGAGCATCCTAGACACCACGAGATGGTAGGATCTTGGGTTACTCTTGGCCGGACATCCTCAGCACCACGACCATGTCTACTCATCTCTGATAGGATCTTCGGCTGCTTCTGGTCGGGCATCCTCAGCACCACGGCCAAGTCTACTCAAGTCAGGACTCTATCTTTTCATGAGAACAACGAGGAATCAAAGTGCTATAATTCTGGAAAGCTCCCCCTCTTTACCTGGGTGTCAAGGCGTCTTATATACCTGATGTTTTCCTCACACGTGTCCCCACGTCCTCCTCCACGTTCCTTAATCATCGGTTACTTGATAGTTGATCTTTTCTGGTAACGGCCACTGTAACTATTAAGGTCTTAATTACCGTGTGTTACGAACAATAATTACCTAATGACTTTCCTATTCTAGAAGGAGGAGCATGTGCTTGAAACCTGACTTTATTATCTCTACGTTTATCTTTGGACTCCACTCTTCTGAGTCAATCTCGGAGTCTTATCTCCCGAGTTGACATTGGGGCCTTCTTCCGCTCTCCCGAGATAGTATCGGGGGCCGATTCCTGGCCTGACCTCGGGGCTTTCTTCCATTCTCCTGAGATGGTCTTGGGAGTCCGGTTCCCAGTCTGACCTCGAGGCACTGGTTCGGTGGGCCCTGCCACGTAGTTTTTCCGTGCTACGTGTCCATCCCGGGTTGCTTATCCCTATCATTACCTATACTTGATTTTAATTAAATCAGATTTAATTAAATTAAATACTTTTTTGATTAAATTAAAGACTATTTAATTATATCTGATTTTAAATAAATAAATATTTTGAATTGTTAAAATAAAATGGACTTTAGATTTGTTAAGTTAACTTGATGTAATGTAATATAATTAAACCTAACTTTTAAATTGCATTTAATTAAAATAGATCTGATTTAATTTTAATTTATTCTGATTTTAGTTAATTAAATTGATTCAAATTAATTAATTAAATTATGTTTAATTTGATATTAAGGAAATCTGATTTAATTAAATAAAATCAAATTTAGTCTTCTTTTAATCAAATTTTGTTAATTAAATAATTACTAACTAAACTATTAATAATCTTACATATAAATACTTTACTTACCCTAGATCCACCATCTCAATTTGCAAGCCAGAAATTCATGAGTTCTTCCTCAATTCTATTTGCTTTCATCAAATGGTGGAACAACAAAGGCAATCCTCGTTGATTCATATATATTTTCCATCATTTTGCTCAAAATATCATCTAATTACTATTAGTGTAGATTGACCATGGGATTTGAATCTGTGCTAATGTCATAAGTAGCCCTTTCCTAGTTCAGCTAA
Source organism: Boesenbergia rotunda (assembly GCA_024364735.1). Taxonomy (NCBI): domain Eukaryota; kingdom Viridiplantae; phylum Streptophyta; class Magnoliopsida; order Zingiberales; family Zingiberaceae; genus Boesenbergia; species Boesenbergia rotunda. The sequence goes on along the minus strand of JAGFNQ010006139.1, from coordinate 485,317 downwards.
ATATATTAAACAACAACAATACACAAGCCTTTATCTTTATCCCATTAACTAGGATCGGTATCTACAATGGGATTTGAATCTGTGCTAATGTCATAAGTAGCCCTTTCCTAGTTCAGCTAAATATATTAAACAACAACAATACACAAGCCTTTATCTTTATCCCATTAACTAGGATCGGCTATATAGATCCTCTTACGTCATAGGGTTTGATCGCCTATTATATCCTCATCTATATTTAAATGTATTTTATCCTATTTTATCGTTGCTAACCAAGTCTTCCTTGATCAATGTGTATTATGTTTTTTCAATTAAATATAATCAATAACAACAACCACCAACTCTTATTCCACTAGGTGGAGTCGACTACATAGATCTTCTTACGCTATTGGGCTCTATCCCCTATTATATCATTATCTATATTTAAATAAATTTTATCCTATTTTATCTATGCTAATCAAGTCTTCTTTGGTCTTTATCTTCCTCGTTTAATATGCGTATTTGTCATAGTTTCACATTGCCTAACTAAAATATCAATGTGGTTGACTCTGTTGACAAACATGGATAGTTTAACCTAAAAGAACTAAAAATGGAATTCATTGATATTAGGCAATGAGTGTGAAGAATGTCTTTTTCTAAGCTTCCATGCATGGAGACAAGGATTTTAAGATCAAGATTGAGCTACGCGTAAAGTTCTATTCTTTCAAATGGTTACTTATAGTTGGAGAGTTCATATCCAATAGGACCATCTCTTTAGAAACAAGTGTTTCTTGCTCAAGTTTTATTATTTGTCTAGTAGATCATAACTCATGCCACGGAATAGAATATTTTGGAGAAAAGATGTTTATGTCTATCATCTTTAATTTCTTCCAATTAAGTTGTTAGTCTACATGTTGAGGTCGAGCCACTTGAGCCTAGTTTGTCTAACTACACTATATCAAGTGTAAGCTGGCCTATTTCCTAATCACTTTACCTTTTTAGATAAGTGATCAACTAAATTAGTAGTGTTGAAAAGTTAGTCTATTTGGAAAGAATACAGTTTTTTTTCTCTAGCTTCTCCCCTGATTTCTGATCATCTTGCATTATGTCCTTTCTTTTGTACATAAAAGAATCATTTGATCTAAGATGATATATCTCTTGAAAAGCAATAATGCATTTATTTAAGAACAATATATTTTTTAGATTTAATCATAGTCTAGATTTTATTTTTTCTTTTTAAACTAAAAGTAGCATGCCTTGGTCAGAGATACAGGTGGTGTGAACCTGTTTTTTTTTTTTTTTGACTTTCTTTAACCGTCGGTATCTATCAAGGTGTTGGGCACTAAGTAGACTTAACCCTGGTCAGCTTTTACCTTGCTTTCTGATTGAACTCAGAATCAGACTCAATTAAGATACAACCCGATTGAGAGAAAGTGATTGTGATAACAGAATGCAATAATATTGATCTATTAGTTCCATAGAATCAAACAATCCCAAAACTCTTATTTACTACAGAAATTTTAAACGACATTTTAGTCATAGACACTGGTTTAAATTTTATTTAATTATTCACTAGTTTTTTTTTGCATGCTTTAAAGTACTGATAGTTCTTTTGTTTAATTCCTCCATTCCCCAGATTTCTGTGGATATGCAACATGCAATTACAAATTACTGGCATCATTTTCTGGGATTTCTTAAATGTATTTTCTACTCAACATTGAAATTCAAACCCATTTCAGGTGTTGAGAACTGCCTTGAGTCACAGATTGGCAAAAGTTCAAGGTTTCTTGTTCAGAGCTGCTTTTCTTCAGCGAGTACCCATGTTCCTTCGGTTGATTGTTGAGAACCTTCTTTTATGTTTTCTCCAGTCTACCTTATTCTCGACTTCAAAGTACTTGACGGGAGTCTTGGCTTTGAGATTCAGGAAAATTTTGACAGAACTTATACATGCTGATTATTTTGAGGTAAGGATAGCTATTTTCTAATTAATATTATAATCAAATCATATTTTCCTCAATTTGACTGCTGCTTTCTAATACATGGACATACAATTGGGAAAATAATGTACTACTTAGACTTCTTAAGTTCTTTTAAGGCAATGAAAGGGGCTTGCTCTAGTTAGTGTTAACTCTAGCTTGAGTTTCTTCAGTTACTAAACATAAATTATATGTAATTTTTTATTTATTTTAAAAATAAATCTGTACATTCCATAAGTCAACTTTTATTAAACAATTTATAAATTATTTTCTGGATAATCTATGAATTTAATTCATTTCTCTTACTTTTTGAATTTATTATTGGTTGTAACAGTTGTAAATTCAAAGCTACTTGCTCTTTGCACTGGTATTTTATTCCCGAGTTTACTTTAATGTCTAAAAGATATGTGGTTTTGGAGCAGGGGCATCCAAACAGGGATAAAGATCCTAGATTTCACCGAGTAACACTAGGATTCCATATACTACAAATTTATGCATATGATATGAAATAGAAAAAGTTATTAGAGATAAAAGATGTCAATCCTTTATCATTACTTGTTAATGAATTTACTTTAATGCATTTTTTAATTTTCTTTTTCACAAAATAAATGATGAAAGAGTTTATGGCTTCATAAATTTTATAAGTTCATTATCTTTGAAAAGTACTTATACTTTTTTTATTTTGGTTTTTTGACAATTGATCGTCAATGTTTAAAAATGCCATTTATAAATATATCTACACATCCAAACTAATTAACTTGTCTTGAAATGGTAAGTAAACGATTCAGCACAATCATTGTATTGGAGCATAATTTTAGAGTGTCTAACTTTGATCTTGAGTATGCATTTGTTTTGTATTAGAAGATTTTCCTCTTGATTTGGTTGTGAAATACAGCACATGGTGTACTACAAAATCTCAAATGTTGATGATCGGATCAACAATCCTGAGCAGCGGATTGCTAGTGATATACCAAAGTTTTGTTCTGAATTGAGTGACCTTATATTGGATGATCTCACTGCAGTTGCTGATGGTCTTATATATACTTGGCGCCTATGTTCCTATGCAAGTCCAAAATACGTGCTATGGATTTTGGTAAAATCTACTTCTTTTCTTGCAATTAAGGTCATTTTGTCCTAGCTTAACCTTCATTGATGTCTTTGAACTTCATTCTCATGTTGGAAGTTCTGAAATTAAAATTTTTCTTACTATGAAAAAAATTATTATGGGTTTTCAGGCATACGTCCTTGGGGTCGGTGCAGCTATCAGAACTTCTCTCCTCCTTTTGGAAAGCTAATGTCCAAAGAGCAACAACTGGAAGGTGATTATCGGCAACTACACTCACGGTTAAGGACTCATGCAGAAAGTGTTGCTTTCTATGGAGGAGAGAATAGAGAAGCATCTCATATCTGGGAGCAATTTAAGACACTTGTGAACCACTTAAATGTTGTACTTCATGATCATTGGTGGTTCGGAATGATTCAAGACTTCCTCTTGAAGTACCTCGGTGCTACTGTTGCAGTGATTCTGATTATTGAGCCATTCTTTTCTGGTAATCTTAGACCTGATTCTTCAACACTAGGAAGAGCTGAAATGCTAAGCAATCTTCGTTATCATACAAGTGTAATAATATCACTCTTTCAATCACTTGGTACTCTCTCTATCAGTTCTCGGCGTCTGAACCGTATCAGGTTATTCTCCTATTCATTCTGTTAATACTGTACTTTCTTGCCTCTGTTTTAGAAATACAAGTCCCTTATATGGTAGGAAATCACAGTTTTTATTACTATATCAGTGTTTGGTAGCTGATAAATGTTTTTAATTACTATATAATATGAGAAGAAAAAGGAGATGCCAAAGTAGTTGAATTTGTCAATAAGATTTCTATTGAAAAAAAATTCTGGGAGAAATACTTATATGGAATTTCTCATAGATTCTTTTCTGTGAAATTTCACTTAGACTCATTCTCTCTCTACACTGTAGATTCTTTTATTGTATCAGTTACTAATTAAAGTAAATTTGACAAATGGAACATTTCTTCTATTCTCTAGAAATTTCTCATCATTTTTGTGTGTGAAATTTCACAAAAGATTCATTCTCTACTCTGATTGTTTTATTGAATCAGTTTTTAGTTAAAGTGAAATTTGACAAATGGAGCATATTTTTCTTCTGCTAAATTTCACAACTCAATAATTTCCAACTAAATTTATTTCTGCAGTGGATATTCTGATCGTATTCATGAACTGATGATGGTTGCAAAAGAGTTATCAGCTAATCATGACCGATCAGTTCAGAGAAGTGCCAGTAGAAATTATATCAGTGAAGCAAATTATATTGAGTTTGCAGGTGTCAAGGTAGATTAGTTGAATAGACCTTTTCCTTTACTTTCTAATGTTGCTTGGTCTTTTGGACACTAATGCTTATTCTGCAGGTTGTTACACCAACCAAAAACGTTTTGGTTGATGATTTGAGTCTCAAGGTAGAATCTGGTTCAAATCTTCTAATAACCGGTAAATTTCTTTCCCTTAATTCCTTATTGTGTACTCTCTGTTCACTCAAGGGATGCAATTTTCTTTATATGGATGGTGTTTATTAGACATTTGAGTTTTGGAGAACTGGATATATGCGGCCTGATAATATGTTTGAATAATATATTGGTTGATGATTTGAATCTCAAGATAGAATGAGATACAGATCTTTAATGACTGATAATCTTTTTATCCCCAATTCCTTATTTATTTGTGTAATAATATCACATCTTTTAGTGAACGAAATTTTCTCAGTGATGTTTTCAATTATTATATAGGCATATATACATAAAGACAAATACAGTTATATAAAATTTGGATACATGTTTCACTATTATGACATTAAGGACAAATAAGTGAATGAATCACATAGAGGAAAATTCCACAAAGGAAAAGTAATCTAGAAATTATTATTGTCTAAAAGAAGAAAATTACATATTTGACTCTAAAGCAAATGAGAAAATCAATATTATATGAGGAAAATATGCTAGTTTATATTTGTGATTACAATTACTTCCTAATTATTTCTCGATTATTACCAAAAATGCGATGACTCAAAATTACCAAATGATAAAATCAAATTTAAGTTTATTTCAGAAGGCCAATTTCTAATATAACAACAACTATGCTTTTATCCCATTAAGTGAGGTCGTCTATATGGTTTCTTAGGCCAATCTCTAATGATTGTTTAATTTGTTTATATTCTGCATCGCTCTCTCGCACTAAGAAGAATAAGAACTCAACTTTGTCAAGTAGGGAGATGGATTGATTGAAGTCAAATCCGTGATGCCACATAGTAAGTGTGAAGTGGAGACGCCTTTCTAGTTAGATCAAGTGGCTGTTGCTATATTTCTCAAGTAGCTTCGGAGCAAGTCCTCGAAGCTCGTCCTTTGTGATCCAATTGCCTTCAATTTTTGTAAGCTTTTTCTAATGGACTAAGTACTATAGGCATGGGACACACAAGATGACTTTGGCACAATAGTGCGCCCTGAAATAGAGGAATGATTGAGGGAGAAATGGGAGAGGGGAGAATGAGAAGAGTACTTTTGGGTGCGATAAGACGCGAGGTATAATAGTGGGTGAGAGGAATTAAGGAGAGATGAGAAGTGCATGGAGTGGAGGGAGAAGGGAGAGAAATTAAATTCCAAACTTTTTGAAAAATACTATTAACTTAATTAAATATGATTGACATGGACAATCATCTGTATAAAGTTGGTTCAATTTTAAACTGAGCAAAATAAATCTAAATCAGCCTAGTTTGTATTAATTTATCTTAATCACCCATGTCTACATGATAAACTCTACCTAACCCTATTTACGTAACCCTAAGATGACTTACACTTGGCCCTTACAACTCAAAATATAAATTCAATTTATCTTAATTAGTTTCTATTCTTTTAAAAAATATTTGAAGTATAAAAAGTTTAAATAAGATAAAGTATAATATCTAACATTGGTGGATTTTTTTTCGCACTTTGACTTTTATTACTTTAAAAGATCATGCGAGCAAGTGATGGGAAAAATATGGTTCAAGACAACTTAAGGTTTGATATGACAACCTTGTTTAAATGAAAACTTATTTGATTAACTTTAAAAATTATTTATTTATTTTTTTACTATTTTAAAATTATTTCATTAGAATATTATTGGAAATGCATATGGTTGCAATAAATGTGCACTTAATGAATTAGATTATTTTTTAAAAAAAAACTCTATCCAATTTTATTTGAATGCAATAAAAATTTCCAATTCGGATTTGATTTTATCAAAAAAAAACTTGACTCATAAATTTTCAAATTTGGTTGAGTCAAACTCTTTATTTTTATATTTTAGAAATTTATTATTAAATAAATTTATTTATAAATTTAAATCTAATTTAAGTTTATCTTGCATCCTAAAATTTGACGAATCATGTATCTATCAATTCATGTAATTTATTGTATTATGCAAAGAAACAAAATTAAATTAAAACTAAAAAATAAAATTTGAATTATTTTACTGCGTTTACTAGTTTTATTTATGCTTTATCAGTTATCCTACAGGAGATATATTTAATGCTTAATTTTGTAATCAAATGCTCATCAACAAATTCAAAACACAAATACATAAAACTACAAATATATGTGTTTATTGCAAATAAAATTATATCCTTAACAATGGTGCCTCCAAATATGAAATTTCTTCAATGTTATAAAATTCGAAAGCAAAATATATCCCAATTTATAGAGGATTAGGGAGATGTTACTTTCTTGTTGCTTATTCCAATGTTTTATTTGTAAAAGTTGAAAGTAAAAAATCATTATAAAATGAAAGAATTATGCAGTTTACAAGTGACTAAAGTTAAAACTAAAAATTAATTGGTCGTAAGCATTTTGTAAAAATTGAGATAAATTAATTTGTTGCGGACATTTTAATTTTGAAAACTGAGGTGTTCAGATTAATCAACAAAAAGAAGCATAAATTAACCGCCTAATTGATCATAAGTAAACAAACAATTACAATCAGAAAACATTTACATGTTTCAATTTTTGCTAAGTAAAATTAATTAATTATGTTATTATACAACAACAACCAAGTCTTATCCCACTAGGTGGGATCGACTATATGGATCCTTCTACATCATTGGACTCTATTCCCTACTATATCATCATATATACTTAAATAAATTTTATTTTATTTTATTATTGCTAAAAGTCTTTTTTGGTCTTTCTCGTTTAACGTGCGTATTTGTCGCATTTTCACATTTCCTAACTAGAGCATTTATTGGCCATCTAAATACATGTCTGTACTATCTTAAACTTGTCTCTCGGAGTTATGTTATTATCAATAATTTAATTTAATAAATATTGAAAATGTATCAACATGACACATTATGGTATTGAAATTCTATCAATCTTGTTAGATTGAAGTTTTTGACACAACCTTGATATTATAAGAAGGATACATCATGGATGGTAGTGTTAGAGCTAGCATTGTCAGAACGTGATTTTTTAGCAATGTATGCATTAAACCCAATTTTTCTCACAATTTAGAAAGGATTAAAAGAGCAAGCATGAAGTAGACTTTAGCAAAGTGGTTGGATCCAATATCGTGCTTATTAATTTTATAGTGTACGACAACTTAAAATTTATAATTCTTATTATTTTGTTCAATTTTTCTTTTGAAAGATATCAACATGCATCTCTCTAATACACTCAAGTAAAACTCTATTCTCTAAGCTAACTCACATGAATTTGAAGTGGCAGGTAAGAGAATTAGGCCAACATATCAATAAGCTTTTCTACCCATACACGGTTTCGGATGTACTACGACTAGTATATAGGTTTACAGAATGTATGTAAGTAATTCGACAAGCAACAAGATGGAATCCTAAACACCTTAGCAAGTCCCTAGATTGTGATTAACAACCTTAGGCAAGTTGTGTATTGTTTGTGGATGAAAAATAGATAAAATTTAAGTTGGGTCCCAATTGGGCCTGAAATTATTTCTATAGGCCTTATAGAAATAATTAATAAATTTAACATCTCTATCTAAAACTATAGGCATGATTAGCCTATTTAGTCGAATAATTTTCCTAAAAAAAAGATTGTCTATTTGAGGTACATGGTTGGTTTTATTGCAAGGAATAAAATTTACAATTTTGGAAATCTGTCTACCATTACTAAATATAATCATAGCTCCATTAGTCTATGGTAAACTTAGGATGAAGTCCATACTAAGGTTTAAAATTTTGAACTTCAGTTTATGATTGAACAATACGATTTCTTAATCGTATTGTGTCGTGCTAATATAGTTTTGTTTTTTTAAATATAAAATATAGTTTTGTTTTTTTAAATATAAAATATATTAATTAAAAATATTTTTATTAGTATTTGATTGCTATAGATATTTTTTTTAATAATTCATCTCCACCTTCATCTTTAAAGAGATTTTTTTTCTTCTTAGTCTATATAATAATTCTTAATATTTGTTGTTTATTTTGTAAATGGATGGAGGAAAAGAAATGAACAAACGAGAAATTACCCAAGGGAAAGGAATTAATTGATAAAAAAATTTTAAAAAAATGAAAGGGGGAAAAAATTAACTACTTTAAAATTCTAAACTTTAAATCCTATGGTATCCTATAGCGATAAAATAAAAAAATAAATCTTGAAAAAAAATTGGACGCAACAAGGCGGCCTTGCCACCTTGTAGAGGCCTCCGCGTGGCCGCTTCTGCCTCGCACCTTCCCTATGCCCAAAGGGTATTAGTGCTAGACCCGTGCCAAAACTATAAAAATTTCTTGTTTCGGGCGGCATAGGTAAAAACCCCAATCCATTGTCCATACTAATGTCTTTCTAGAATTCATGGGCCTATAAAGGCTTGCGTTGTTTTTTTTTTCCTAGTTTTCTTTGTCGTTTGACATGCACAATATTGTAATACAATTCGTGCAACAACTCTCAGCATTGCCGCTGTTAAACTACTCTAAGATAAGGGTTAAGGTCCAATTAGACCTCAATGTGTACTTCCCCAATAAGGAAAATTTTAAGTTAGAGGTCTTAGAAATAGTGATGGCAATGGGTAGGATTTGGATAGGATTTTATATCCTCGTACCCATCTCCATTTATTATATCCATACTCATTCCCATACCCATCAGGTATTTAACTTTCATACTCATCTCCATATCCGTCGAAGTATCGATATCCATATCCTACCCATCATCCTATTACTACCTACCATTTTTTTTTAAAAAATTATTTCATTGTACTTGTCTGCTCTTCCTCGTCTCCCACTCCTTCGATTGGGTGAACATTTCTCGTGGAAAAAAAGATGAGATATGTCTTAGTGACCGGATAAAGAGGTAAACTAAGAGGGCGTTTGGTTTGCTCCATTTTCTATTTTCATTTTCCAGAAAATCGCATTTTCTCATTTTCTGGAAAATGACTTTCTTTCATTCTCTAGTTTTCCAGAAAACGCTATATCTTTTTCTGGAAAACAAGGTTGGAAAATGCAAATCAAGATTTAAAATATCGACCCGTGCCGAGGTTTCGGTCCTATACCGGAACAATACGGTTTCGGTATCGTATCGTGCCATGCCGGTACGGTTTCGGTAATTTTTTATTTATATATAATAATTATGAGATAAATATGTTTATTGTGTATAATTTAAAAATAAATCATATATTAATTTTATATAAGTTCTCAATTATTGAATAACTTAATATCGTTATAATGCTAAAAGTAAAAAGTTTAATATCGTAATATTTATGAATCCAAATTTCAAAATTATTATAAGATAAAAAATATTATCTATAATAAATATATAAATTAACATATAATAGAATCCTACTTTACATATAATAATTATATAAATTATTTATTTATTCATTTAATGAATTATTAATTTAAATAATATATATTTAAAATGATAAAAATATCAGAATATTAATTAAATAATAAAACAAAAATATATAAAATAAAAAAAAATATCAAAATATAAATATGATTTTTTAAAATTTTTTAAGATTTTTTTTAGATTTTTAAATTTTTAAATAATATTTGAAACATTAAAAATAATTTTTCAGAAAATTAATTATTAAAATTTATTTAATTTTAAATATATTTTTAAATATTTTATTGAGATAAATATATGTGAGGAAATGTTTTCCTCACGCTCGCGAGCCCGAGCCCTAGCGCGCGAGCGAAGCTCGGGCGAAGCGCAGGCGGAGGCTGCGTGCGCGGCCGACAACGTAGGCGCCGCCCGGCGGTGCTTCCGGCGGCGCCGGAGGAGTCCGGCGACTCTTCCGGCAGCGCTGGATGAGTATCGCGATGCCCCCGGCGGCACAGGCGACGCGACGACGGCCACGCGCATGGCGTTTCTTCGCCTTTTTTCGCGTTTTTTCCTCCGGCGCTGAACTCCGTTGCCGCCTCCTCCCATCACCGCGTGCCGCACTGTGCCGGTTTCGGATCTCCAGCGGAACGGTACGTATCGCCCCGTGCCGGACGGCACGGGACGAAACTTTAAACCCTGATGCAAATCAAACACGTTTTCCAGAAAATCGCATTTTCTACATAAAATGAAAATGGAAAACAAGCCTACCAAACGCCCCTAAGTTTTTTTTACAATGGGAAGTGAACTAAAGTTTTTTCTTTCCCAATAAAAAATGAGATTTTACTACATCCGACTTCATACTCATACCCAAAAATACCCATACTCGAATACCCAATTTCTATAATTGGATTTAAAATTTCCCTCCATATCCTCCTCCATTTGGTCCCCTTCGAATTTGGAGTAAATTGACATCCCTACTTTGAAATGCATAAATACGCGCCCTTAGAGATAATTGACTTATCATAAAATCAAATAATTTGTAATGGTTCATGTGTTGGATTTCTTGGAAATTGAAATCAAGACAAATGATATATTTGTCTTTGAGACGGTTGAATCCTACCACTGTTGTGTTTATGATCTGCTATATGGTGACAATACGACTATGTGCATCAATGGGTTCATTCCAGAATGATGTTTTAGGACAAAAATATCTTCTTGTAGAAATTTGACCCACCTAGAATAGTTGACACTTAGCTTATTTTGAGATTGTATGAAACACATTGCCTTATAGTCAAGATGAACTTGTGTATGTGTGTAGAGTATCTAATAAGGTCAAGCTTAATGGTCTTTTGTACCTATTCTATACATGTCACAAGACACCTCAAATGGTTTGGAGGGCTGAATGTATAAGAACATGGACCTTATTTATCCTTTTCTTGATTTGCTTAAAGTTTAAAGAAGTGAATTTAACCTATTGTAATTCCCGTTTCTTTAGGTAGTTTGTTACAGAAGCGATAATGGTATTAAAGTGCTTAATTAAGTAGTGACAAAGGTAATGAGACTTGTGAAAGATTTGAGCATCTGAAAGTGTGTGGGGCTCAGGCCAAGCTTTCATTACCCTAATCTTTTCTTGATATGTCGAAATGCCTTGTAGAGATGATAAAAGGAAGAGAACTCACATCTTTAAATTAACAAACATATTTTCTACCCTAATGGTTTTTAGGATGAGTCGAATGAGACAAACAAGTTTTGTCTTTAATCTTGATTCTAATTGAGTGACATTCACTATGCAATTTTATCTCGGAGAATCAACAGACTCCTACCATCAAGTCAAACATGTTGTACAACTTGGGTATGAAAAACTTAAAATTTTATTTTCAATGAAACAACTATTAACTCATTCTCAATAAACAGTCTTAAATAGCTATCCTTCTTCGGAGTTAGTAAGACAGTGATAATGCAAGTACTAATACTTTCCCTAATAGATGCTTTCTTTGAGACTCCCTCAAATTTCTTAGTCAGATTAGTATATTTAGGGGTTCATACTTCATACAATAGTGTGGTATGTTCGAAAATTGTGATCCTAATATGAGATTTATAACATGTAGGATTGTGCATATAGGTTAGCGATTCTTCACAAGTTATATCCTACAACTCACCTAAAATCTCTTTGACTTTAGGGGAAGGCTTTTGGTGACTTGTAGGGCCAACCAAGGTTTAAAGTTTCGTCTCGTGCCGTCCGGCACGGGGCGATACGTACCGTTCCGCCGGAGATCCGAAACCGGCACAGTCTTCATCGTGATTTCGTGGAGCATCACGCAGCGATGGGCGGAGGCGGCAACAGAGGAATCGTTCAGAGCTGGAGGAGCCAACGCCGGAGGAAGAAACGCCACGCGCGTGCTGCTGGGGCGTCGCGAGACTCCTCCGGCGCTGCCAGAAGAGTCGCCGGACTCCTCCGGCGCCGGCGGAAGCTCCGCCGGACGGCGCCTGAGTTGCCGGCCGCCGCCTCCGCCTCCGCCTGCTTCGCCTCGCCCGCGCTAGGGCACGCGTGGAGGAAATGTTTTATAAACATTTCCTCCCAAAAATATTTATCTCAATAAAATATTTAAAACTATATTTAAAATTAAATAAATTTTATTAATTAATTTTCTGAAAATTATTTTTAATATTTCAAAAATTATTTAAAAATTCTAAAAAATATAAAAATATAAAAAAAACCTTAAAAAAATTCTTAAAAATCATATTTATATTTTGATATATTTTTTATTATTTTATACATTTACTGTTTTATTATTTAATTAATATTCTGATATTTTTATCATTTTAAATATATATTATTTAAATTAATAATTAATTAAATGAATAAATAAATAATTTATATAATTATTATATGTAAAGTAGTATTTTATGTTAATTTATATATTTATTATAGATAATATTTTTTTATCTTAGAATAAATTTGAAATTTGGATTCATAAATATTACGATATTAAACTTTTTACTTTTAGCATTTTTGCTCCAAAACATATAAAGTTTTGGTATTAATAATTTAGTAAGGTTTAATTCAAGTTATTGATAGATTAATTTTTTTTAAAAAAATTATATTTAATTTTTATAACGATATTAAGTTATTCAATAATTGAGAACTTATATAAAATTAATATATGATTTATTTTTAAATTATACACAATAAACATATTTATCTCATAAATTACGATACCGAAACCGTATCGTTCCGGTATGGGACCGAAACTTCGACACGGGTCGAGATTTTAAACCTTGGGGCCAACTAATGCTACCACCACTTTCCCTTTTCTTTGAGACTGCGTGAGAAGGTTTTGAGAATGATGTTGATTTGCTTGGTGACTTTAGTTTGGACTTTGGCTCGCTAGGTTTGGCTGCAATACAACTTGACATTTTGGCCATTGTGCACTTACAAGGTAGGTGTTTTCTTTATTCATAGTGATTAATGAAGAAATTGTAAAGTCAGGGTCATTGGGATGAAAATCACACCATATCTTATCTTTATATGGACACATTTCTATGGGAATCATACAAAAGTTAACTTGAAGTGAAGGGAAGCCACCTTATAGGAGAGCTCAGGTGTGGTGCTGGTTGGGTGTGGTCTGAATCCCATAGAGAGACCGTGTGGAAACTACGTTCATGCAACTCTACTGATTTTGTAAGACTTGCTTTTGCATTTCACATGTGTATAAAATGTTAGTGCGTTTTCACAGATCAGCCATTGTGGGTGTGAAAAGGATACTATGAACTATATTGAGTTCTATAATATTTGTTGTGGGCGTGAAAAGGACATCTGAACTATATTGAGTCATATAGTGTTTGTTTTTTCCTTAGTTCTCTGAGTCTCACGGTATTAATCAAAAGGTTCAACTTCTTTGCCAGTAACACTACTCAGAAAGTATGCTACTTTGTTCTCATGGTCAAATGACACTTGGATACTACATGACCTTTATCACAACCTTTGAATGCTTGTTACCACAACAATTGAGAGGCAAAGTAAGCCTTTGTATTTGCCTATGTACGTTGGAGAACAAATCCAATCCAGTGGGTTTACTCGATTATTGTGATGGCTATATACCAATTGAGGGTTTGATTGTCACAAAGTAAGCCTTTCATAGACCTCTTAGATTGACGTTGGGGCAAATAATTTAACTTGTTCAATTTTAGGTCACAACTCATTAATGCAGTGGATTAGGGTCTTCTTAGGGACTAATTTGGTATTGCGGTGCATACATAATTTAAATTTATTTATGAATTTAATTATACTCTTATTTGATTGAGTTTTATTGATCCACATAGTGTACTATCTGTTTCTGAACTGTGGGATATATTTCTTATATCGTATCCTTTATATTTCCTAATTTGTGATTGAGTGATTTTGAACATTTTGTTACAATTTTTTGATGAACCTACGAGTTTGATTTTTGTAAATTGTGCTTGTTGAGTTTGGGTCATATCTTAGTTGTTAATGTAATCTCGGTGATCCGATTGAGAAAATTTAAATTAGGGGTGTTTAGTTTCACGATGCAGTAGTATTTATGTTTGATCTAGGATTAGGTTGTGTTTGAGAAGTGATCCTATTTGTTAATGACTAAATGATAATTCTAATGTGAATAACACCTACGTGACAGTGGAACTACATGTGAGGGATGATCTTTAGATTTGAGATTTTTGTCCTTCACTATCTTGACGCTAGCAACACTAGTCTTAAACTGTGTGAGGTTTCCACTCTAGATGAAAGGGTCTTAAGTTTATCTTCCACGTACACCTATGCCTATGTTTTTGATATGGGATTTCTCGTTGTAGCCAATGTGGAGGTTGACAAGTAATATGAATTATAAAACAAGTAGGAACACAAAAGATAACAATGAAATAGGTAGGAAACTAGATAAATATACAAATGAAGATGATGGTGAAATCAACAAGAATAAATGCACCATGAAGGAAAATGGACAATGCATACAAAAATAATTTATATACTAGATTAGAATAGCAATAATTTTCAAGGAGAGAATGTACTATGAGCCTTGGTCGCGGAATTTGTGTTATAAAGTCCACATGTTAGAATTTTTTAATCTTTATTTGTTTTTTAAACGACCATTTTGTAAAGAGTAATAGATGCTGGACTAAATGCAAAATGCCAAATTAAATATATTTTATTGGGTTTCGGGTGCGGTCGACAGGAATAGTGTGTGGACTTTGCTTTAAAGGATGTAGGGGCTACATCAATATGGTGGACGATAACAACTCTTGGGATTCAAATAGGTGAGAAAGCGATGCTTAAGGAAGGTGTTCGTCGGCTAAGGGCAACTTGTCGGTGTGGTAGTATGAAATGTTTGGTCGAGGGTGTTAAGAATAGGGGGTTGAGCAGAGATGCATTGGAGGATGGTTGGGAAGTGGGTGGAGATGCTAGAGCAAGAAATTGTACAAACATCTTCCTTTGATCGACACGAAGCTAGGTTATCTTGTGGATGACATCAACAAAGTGGTGGCGACACTAGAGGTTGATGGTGTTGACCCGAAGGAGAGGATCCACTTGCTTGGGTGGGTTTGTCGGCGGACCACGATGATGCTATAGGAGTGGCAAACCATAGTTATGAAAAGTGCATGCTTGGCTATGCCTAGGCCTAAGGCGCAACCAAGCGTGCCATTTGTGCCTTTTGAGAGGTTAAGGCACACTTCAAGGGTGATTTCCCTGGCCTTAATGAAGTGATTATTTTTGAAGCCCAATCCATACCTTTAATTATCCTTTACATTAATTAGGTTGCATGCATGCTGCATATTTTTCTAACATGACTCCTCTCCTCTAGAAAATAGAAAATGAACATGAATATTTAATTAGATTGCATGCATGCTACACATTTTTTCTTGCGTGACTCTTCGTCTCCCTTAGATAATGAACATCAACCTTTAATTAGGTTGCATGTAACACATTTTTCTTGACTTCTCCTCTCCCCTAGAAAATGAACATCAACTTCCCTCTCTCAAACTTATTTCAAGCTGTATAACTCTTCAATATTTGAAGTTTGTTTTTTCTTTAATGTGATGTTTCATTTTGATTATAAAGATAAATTATTTCAATATTTGAATGTTAGTGAATTTTATATTTATATTATTGTTTAATAGTGTATAGATTATAATTTTGTTAGTGAAATATTTTGGCAAAAATTTCCTATATATGTTTGAATTGTATAAAATTTATACCTAAAGTGCCTTACTTCGGTAAGGTGTGTGACTTACCTTGCACCTAGCGCCTTAAGCCCCACACAATCTATGAGCTTTTGGATGCCTCACGCCTTAAATAACTGTATCAAAAGACCAAGGTGATCAGAGGTCACACAAGGAGGTGATATGTAGTGGCAAGCGATGAAGGTGATCACTAGAAATAGAGGCGGCAAGAGATAGTGATAGGGAGAGACATGACGACATTTGGGGTAGCTATTGGAAGTAAATATGTGACAAGGAAAGAAGTCAAGAAGTGATCAAAGAGGAGGTATAGAACTGAACAATTTAACTTTGATACCACTTAATATAACAACGCAGGACCTCACTTAGAGGAAACTCTCACACAGATCTCACATAGAAAACAAATGGGAAATTATTATTAACTAAAGATTTTGGTCTTCTTTTACTTTCCTGTCACTCAAACCTATACCTTATCGATGCATATGATAAGTAAAGGTATAAGATAAGTAGAAGTATGAAGGAAGCTATATTGCCATACATGTGGATGGTTGAAAACATCAAGTTTGATTTATAAATTTAAAATATTGTCTCACCCAAACCTTTTTGATGCATATGATAAGTAAAGCAACCAACAAAATCACCTCATCCTTTTTTGTTCCAGTTGTTGAATAAGAGAATATAAAATATGCAGACAATGTTGCCTAGAATCACTTCTATGCTAATCCTTCTTTGGGCAAATTTTGACCCATTTTTTCCGTTTATTTGTAATCCTCTGTCCTATTTCTACTTTTCAGTTTTTACTAGGCGAAATCACAGCTGGGTAAAGAGAAATGTGTTGTGTCACTTCAGATACAATCTGACAATTTTTTTTTTTTTGAATTTAACATGCATTTTCTAGGAGCAAACCTAACTTCTGTGTTATCTTATCAACAACTGATTGGAGTTTTGCTAGATGCTCTTTTAACTCGGTTCTTGAATGTTGCTAAGTTGGAGAGTTTTTTTTCTTGTTAGGTCCAAATGGAAGTGGGAAAAGTTCTCTCTTCCGGGTTCTTGGAGGTCTCTGGCCGCTTGTATCCGGTTATATTGTAAAACCAGGGATTGGTGCAGATCTTAACAAGGAGATTTTTTATGTGCCACAACGACCATATACAGCTGTGGGAACACTTCGTGACCAATTAATCTATCCTCTGACAGCAGATCAGGAGACTGAACCACTCACTCATGAGGGAATGGTCGAATTATTAAGAAATGTAAGGTTATGCTATATCTCTGATTTTTGGTTTTGTTTCTCTTCAACGTCCCTTCAGTATTTTATGAATTAAGATGTCTCTCTTCACAAGCACTTGGATTCTTAGTTGCTAAAGGTAAAATCAAGAAGTTTTTGATTGGCAGGTTGATCTAGAGTATTTATTGGATCGTTATCCCCTGGAAAAGGAAATTAACTGGGGAGATGAACTTTCTCTTGGTGAACAACAAAGACTTGGAATGGCTAGGTTATTCTATCATAGGCCCAAATTTGCTATTCTTGATGAGTGTACTAGTGCTGTCACAACCAATATGGAGCAACGATTCTGTGAGAAGGTTCAAGCTATGGGCACATCATGCATCACAATATCTCACCGACCTGCTTTA
Source organism: Boesenbergia rotunda (assembly GCA_024364735.1). Taxonomy (NCBI): domain Eukaryota; kingdom Viridiplantae; phylum Streptophyta; class Magnoliopsida; order Zingiberales; family Zingiberaceae; genus Boesenbergia; species Boesenbergia rotunda. Next base: position 467,685 of record JAGFNQ010006139.1, on the reverse strand, counting down.
GTTGCATTTCATGACATAGTTTTATCTTTGGATGGGGAAGGGGGGTGGAGCGTCCATGACAAGAGGTAAGCCAAAAATTTTCTCGATATTCTGGTTCTTCAAGCTGTTAATAGATATAAGCATTTCAGAAAATTTTGCTAACCTCTCAGGGAAGGGTTGTCTCTCTCTTCTGAAGCAAGTGCTGATTCGATAACAATGTCAGATACAGATCGTCGGAATGATACAATTGCTGTTCAAAGAGCATTTTTATCAACTGGGAAGGTTTAAACAAAATACCTGCATTTCTTTGTTCATGTAATGTGGCCAAAAGGTTTCTGATATTCGTTTCTGTAGGGGAACAAATTAACGAAGTCAAAGGTGCATTCTTATTCCTCCAAGGTTGTTGCATCATCGCCTGAGGCAGATGAGCAAGTTCCTCTTCCTGTTGTTCCACAACTCTACAAGGCTCCAAAAGTCCTACCTAACAGAGTTGCTTCAATGTTTAGAGTACTGGTGGGGATCTGTCTCATATTTATGTTTACATTTGTGAAAATTCTTTTATCTGCTGATTTGAAGTTTTCTGGAGAGACCATGATGATAGTTGCTGTGAGACCAGCATTCCTTCTATTAAACTTGTCTGGATAAGACCTGAAATACACGAGATAAATTATATGCTTTCATGCACTTTCTTTGCAGATTCCTTCCCTTTTTGATAGACAGGGTGCAAAGTTGTTTGCAGTTGCATTACTTGTTGTGTCGAGAACATGGATCTCAGATCGTATTGCTTCCTTAAATGGTATGTGTATGTGACATACTCTGGATCTTTTGTCTGTTTTCTTCATGTGGCGTTGGCTTTTACAGGAACCAGTGTGAAGTATGTTTTAGAACAAGACAAAGCAGCATTTATTCGATTGACTGGCATAAGTGTTCTTCAAAGTGCTGCAAATTCATTTGTCGCACCTACACTAAGGTATGATTTTCTTGGATTACCACGTTTGTTTGATTAAAGAAAATGCAGATCCTACTTCTTAGTATAAGATAACATCCATACAATGGTAGACATGGCTGTTAGTCTGCTAATACTGGTATCGGATAATCTTTTGCTGCTCATATGATTGTAAGAAAATTTGAAAATTGTGCCCAAGTGATTTGCTAATCTGAGACTCTTCGCTATAGTTAGTGTAGAGTGAATGTTGGAAAGAGAAATGTAATTAAATTACCATGGATGATAACTCTCAATCATGTCTTTTAGGCTCACATCTTACTAGTGTGACATCAAATAAACCCATGAAATTGTCGACATTGCTCATTTCATTCATTGGCAAGTAAATGCCATACATTGAAATGCTTTGGATTTTTCAACAATTTGTTAGAAGGTTGAGCCATATTAGTTGAACATAGAACCTTTCCAATTCACTAAATTGGCTTTTGAGATTTGAAGTATGTCAAATGCCTAATTTAATTGCTATGATAATTAGTCTTTCCTATATTATTGTTATACATCCTCAATGTATGCTTGATTTTTCATTCTTTCTAATCTTCCTGGTTTCGTGCATTTCTAACCAGTAATTCTAAGTGATCATATTATTAGAATTCTTCTTTTGTGCCCATTCTGAATTATATTCTTCCATTTTTACTAGCCTACTATCAATAAACTACTTGGATTAATCAACCATTGCATCTTTAATAGTTTGATGGTAGTGAACAGAAATAGATGAAAAAGCATCTTTAATACTTGCACAGTAGTAAAAAGCAATAGCAAAACCTATAGTTAATAGCTACTTGCACTAAAAGAACAAGTATGATCCTTCCTAAACAATAAAATATGTTAAACATAAGGAACATATACTAATTATACCATCTCTAATTGCCTGAATCTCTAGAAAGAAGTTCCTGATCTTATACTATGAAGATAGTTAACCTAAAACCAAGGGACTCATCCTTAGAAAACTGTATACAACAACATAAACCTTAACAAACTGTATATGAGAAAAATTTCATCTCGAATGGCTAAAGCAGAAAGCACTCAAATGGTGATTTCAGTTGCTATGTAATAGAATGTTATGACCCTTGGGTATGGATCGCGTAATGGGACGGTTTACCGGCTGATTGGTGGAATTAATCTTTGTCTCCTTGGTTTTACGACCTTGACGGCCTATGGTAGTAGGCATAATTTGAGGCTCGTTGGGATTAGAGAACCTCTCGATCTAGGGTGTTTGATTTCCTTTTGTAAACTCAGTCCTAATTTTTATTGCATTATTCCAGCCATTTAAATATAACTACTACTACTAACATTCCTTCCCGACAAAGGAAGAAAACAAACATTGAATACGAAAGGTTTTATTCTTATTAAAAATAATGAATACTAGACTCAATCCTACTAAAAATAAAGATACTCGACTTAAATAAAAAATCAATTACTATAGGTACATCAATTCTCTTGAGATGCATTCTTCTTTCTAGATCTGTTGTGCGTTGTTGCATGGGCTTAGCCATGGTCCATAACATAGAAAGTTCAAAACTACTTTAGCTTAGGCACTTGATTTACTATGCCCCAAAGATATGATGTAAAATAAGTTGAAAATCTTTCTTTGTATGATAATGCCTAAAAATATGAAATTGCCTCATGCCTTTTTTAGTATGGATTATTACAGGCCTCTAGAATTTTTTACTTATTTTTTTGTATTTAATTTTGAATATGCTTTTTCTATAATGCATATTAACTCTCATTTAACTATCTATAATATTAACTATTTATATTATAGGAACTAACTTGTTCAGATCCCATGAATCAATTGAAACGCCAAATTCACACTAGAACCATAATCACTTAGTGAATGTATGCTTTGACTCAATAGTATCTAGAAAATTACTTTTCCTTTGATAAAAGAAGAGTGTGAAAGAAGGAAAATTGCTTCATTTAGGAAAAATATATTTGAAATTTTATCTGACTTCGAGGTCTCAGTACTGGGTATGGATCATATTTTTCATATTTGTTTTCTTGATCTATTCTATATTGCATTGATTTCAGGTTCTAGATACTAGAATAATTGTTCGACAAAATAGACTCATCTTGATAGTGATGATACAACTATTCTTCCTATTATCACTAGGATCAATTGTAAGTCACACATTCATGTTCTGAAGATACAAAACGAAATAAATTTCATGGTTGAACTACTAGAATGGTGTAAAAAAATCTTAAGTTTAAGCAAAATAATTTTTTAATTATTGAAAACCATTTCTTCATAATTCATTTAAAGTAAACTCATTGCAAGACCATATCCAGTAAACTGAAAAATTATATAGTTCCAAAATAATAGATTGAAATACTGCAAACAAGGCCCTACCAACTCTCATTAGTAGTGTAACCCGCCTGCTGATGCTACTTTACCATACTTTGAATGGTGTAATCCCCCTTTTGGAGCTACTTTAACATATATTGAATTCAGTGATTTCAATAAATCCATTTACGTTTTGCTCATCTTTACACTAATTATCCACATGCTCTCTTGTGTATCCAACAAATCAATAACAACCTAATGGATTTTATTCATTTCTAAAATTTTGACTTATTGCAGGCATCTCACAGCTAGACTTGCCCTTGGATGGAGAATCCGGTTGACTCAATATTTATTGAAGAATTATTTGAAGAAAAATGCCTTTTACAAGGTAATCCTCTTTTTTAAGTTAACACGCCGCATATTATTCTTCATGTGGGTTTCTTTCAAACTTCTATTTATTTATTTTTCTTTCAGTTGATCTTGCTGGAGCTGTTACGTTCATTTTTGGATCACATTATGTTTGTCTAATAGATGCCAATTTGAAAATAAAATGATTTAAGGTAGGCGAAATGAAAGTCTTAAGCTCTATAGGTTCAAGTTACATGATTAAAAAATTTGACATTATTCAAGTAATTAAGTTAGAAATGCAAAAACGACTGATGTTGAAACTTCTTTGTCTATAATGCAACAGAACTTGTTTGTTTGATATTGCTATGATCTAATTTTTTAGACTAGAAAATTAAAGAAAAATTATAATCGTTATATAATTGATTGTTTAGTGGCAATGATATAGAAGGAACTAATATATCCGTATTAACTAGATGATTGGATATTACAAAAAAAAAATTGGCAATAAAAAGATGTTGCTGCTTAGAAATTGAAGAACTACAATAAACAAGGATGACAAAAAGATGAGTGGTACTCATTGCAAATTCCTATGGTATTGTATAGTGGGAGGTATGATGAGAGATGCGACAATTTTCTTTGTTGATTGGTCCTACAGAATCTTCAAATGAAAGTCTAGTTGACGTATATCTAAACAAGGCAGGAGTGGACATAAGTGATAGATATTGAAGCAAAAGGAGAAAAGTAAAAGTACAAAAAACAATGGAAGAAATTAAATGTATTATCCGATATTGGCCTGGCATAGTGTGGCATACCCACTACAATCTTATAAATGCATAACACATAATTCTAGAGTGATTAATTAATGCCAAATTAATTTGGTCTCCAGAAAGCACACAATACATCATTTACTAGGTTCATGAAACCGCACAATATGCCCCTAGCATGGCGTGATGGCAAGCGGTTGGGCACTTCTCCCAAGTTGCGAGGGTTCGATCCCCCTGCAACTTGCGGTGATCAAATTTCTAGTGTGCATGGCTGCCATGTCAGGAGCTATAGCGTTTCCTAGATTTAATTGGTGAACAAAATGTGGGGCCGGACTATCTTCCCCGAGATACCTGGCATAAAAAAAATGAACCACACAATCTAAATAAAATGCATATGCATTAATTCTCAAAATTAACTTTTAACATTTCCTCTTAATTTTGAGAGATCTAGCACTCCAAACTTTTCACGTAAATAGAGAGATTTTTCAGTTGAAAGTGGCTTGGTGAAGATATCTACTTCTTGATCTCTAGTCTTGCAAAAAGCTAACTTAATTTCTCCTTTGCTTTCTAACTCTCTAATGAGGTGATGTTGTAGCTCAAAGTGCTTTGTATGGCGGTGAGAAATAGGGTTCTTGGTCAATGATAGACATATTCTCATAGAAGAGTATGGTAGGCATAGATTAATCTTGCTTCACATCCTTGAGAATTCTCCTCTGCTCCAGATGTTGATATATATATTTTAGCCTTAGTAGATGACATAGCTAAAGGATTTTGCTTCTTTGATGACTAAGAAATAGCTTTATTCCTTTGTAAAAATCATAGCCTGATGTACTCTTGCGATTGTATATTGAACCTGCCTAATCACTATTAGAAAAGCCTTGCAATTTATTATCTTCCTTTGCTTTAAATATAATTAAATAATTCTTTGTTCCTTGTACATATCTAAAATTATGTTTAGCTGCTGCAAGATGAAGTTTGCTAGGCTTGCTCATAAATCTTGAAATAACACTAACAACATACCTAGGTTTAAAATTTTGAGCCATATTTGAGTTTTGGTCTTTTGACTTGAATGTTTTGGTATTGTATCATGCTATGTCGATCCTGTTTCGATACTTATTGAATTATATTATTAATAATAACATTTAACTTTTATTTTAATTAATTATTTGTTTAATTATTGGACTATAATATATGTGTATTCTTCCATTTAATATATAGACGACGATAACGACAACCAAGTCTTATCCCACTAGGTAGGTTGACTTCTATTTACTATATAGGATTTTTCAAAATTTGGATGTAAGATATTATATTCATTATTGTAAAAGTCGGTCTAGGCGCCCGCCTAGGCGCTAGGCGGCACCCCACCGTGGTGCCGCCTAATGCCGCCTAGCGCCGCCTAGGCGCTAGGCGGTAGTCCTCCGCCCGACTACTGCCTAGCGATTTTTACAACCTTGATTATATTTAGGCTTAAATTAGATTTTGAATTTTTATAATTGAATTTATTAATTTCTAACTGAAACTAATAAATGTACTTTTGAAGGGTGGATTCTCTGTCTTCCCTTCCTAGATCTATACACTGTAAAGCTTCTTCTGTTTTGCTGATCATTGTATTTGTTTTCCTTTAGCAAAGCTCTTTTTGATTTTGTGTAAGACTTGGTTATAACACATTCCATATTCTTGAAAGTTGAGATATTGTTACTAAATGTTTTTTTTATGTTACATAAATTCTGTTGCTTCGCTTCCACTGTGTTTAAACATTAATTTTGATATGATCATCTTCGCTTCATAGACATTCTTCAGCTATTATTCCTTTTATACTTTTTCAAGCTTCATCTGGATGTATTTACTTCAGGTTTTCCATATGTCTGGTAAAAATATTGATGCTGACCAGAGAATAACACATGACGTTGAGAAGTTGACTTCTGATCTCTCAGGATTGGTGACTAGCATGGTTAAACCTTCTGTGGATATTCTATGGTGATCCATTTAGCCTCTATATAATGTCTTATCAGCATTTAAAAAAAAAATCATAGACAGCAGTTAATACACAAAACAGTCAATAGATTCTATCTGATTTATGGAAAAAAAAATACAGGTTTACATGGAGGATGAAACACTTAAGTGGACATAGAGGGGTTGCTATATTGTATGCCTATATGTTTCTTGGTTTGGGCTTTCTAAGAAGTGTTGCTCCTGAGTTTGGTGATCTAGCCAATAAAGAACAGCAGCTTGAGGGGACTTTTAGGTATTCAAATATTAGTTCCCTTGGCTCATGATATATGTAGTTCTACTCTTCAAGTACAATATCTTGTTTTATATATATTTTTTCTTGTAGTTTTTTATTGAGCATTATATATCCCCTAGGTTTATGCACTCAAGACTTCGAACTCATGCTGAATCCATTGCCTTCTTTGGTGGTGGTTCTCGGGAAAAAGTTGTAAGTTCATGCCAAATACAAATTTTTCGACATTTGTTACTAATCTGTCATGAAAATTTATGGAATTATTAAGGTTACTTGGCCATGTAACATTTGGTAGCCCTATTCCATTTCAATGATGCCACATTTGTAGCATGTTAGTCAGCATATTCTGTTGGATGCATATGGACAATAGAATCCACAATTTTATGATACTGAAATGCACAGTGGTGCGTGATTCATCAAATTATGTTAATGGGAAACACTGAACAAAACATGATTAAATATCATCTTTATATGTTGTATCTGGTAAAAATTTACTGTTTTTTTAGTGCAGGTTCATACTTAATGTATATATATTTTTGGTATTTGACTGTATGTGGTGTTTCTTATAATGAATTTCACATGCACTTGCATATGTATATATTTCATTATATTGACTATCTGCACTCGGTTATCATATTTTAAAATAAACAATTATATCTAGAATGCCAAAGAATCAATTCTGATTCAATGTTATTGTCTAACTCAAGCAATCACTAATTTTTACATGTATCCCATACAATTCAAGTGGCTTCTTTCCCATGGAGGGAATGAATTCACTTAACAACACTACAATCCCATCAGCAATAGATTGTGTCAACCATTAAATGTGAATAACATTTTGCAATCTATTTCTAGATATAGCATAATGCATAAACAGAACAATAGATGAATGCATGTTAATATGAGATATAATATACCACTATCTAAAACTACATAAGTCAAAAGTGCAAACAATTAATAGTACCAATTAAAATATTGACAAGTACAAGTAAAAAACTAAAAAGTGAAACATATGCAAGAAATATTAAAAATCAAGACAAGTTTCTAAAAAACCTTAATAATAAGATACATTATGGATAAGCATGTGATGATTGCGTTTAACACCTCTTACAACCACTAAGGAAAATTTGGAGGCAAGATCTAAAGAGGATGCCATTAGGTAAGAATTGGTTGGAATATAGTATAATACTTAGTAGAATATCATAAACGAACACAACTACAAGTATCTCACCTAGATAATCACAATAATGTTTTAACAATAATGCCTCCATGTTATATTATACACCTATTATGTTAGTACAATTCTAGCTAACACGTCCATTTTAGTAGGAAGGGTTGAGCAGAGGACCAATGAGTTTTCCTCACACTAATACTAAGCAGTTGCTTGATTGCGTTATTCCTAACATGTGGTCTTTGTAAGCGTTTCAATCCACAATTTATATACCTTTTATAAGATAAAGTTTATGCAAAGGCTTGTTTACTTATGTATTTTATCATACAATCTAAGAGATCCTATTTTGTAAACTTATTTTTGTAACAACTTAAGACATGCTTATTGGACTATTTATTAACAATCAGAAATTGTTGAGATATTTATGTAAATAAGTAACAACTATATGATTGTGAAATGTAAAAAACTATAGTTGATAATTATAATAATAACTGCATAGATAGAAGGGGGAACAAACTCTTTTTTGTAGCCTATGATTCACTCATTGATTAAGGTAGTGAGCGGTGTTGGTTGGCATGAGTGGAATTTACCTTTCCGTCTGCTGACCATCACTAAAACTCTTTGTCATGTCGGCCACCACAAGGCAGCAATGGCCTAGCACCCAGGTGAGCACGCAACGACCTCACAAAGGACTTGTGGCCAAGGGAGGCCGCCGTGACCATTCTTCCTTCCTCATGTTTCTCCTTTTTAATTTTCTTCTGTTGAATTCTTTTCTTTCCTTTCTTCCTTTTCCTCCTTGTTTTCATTTTTCCCCTTTCCTTTTCCTTTTCTTTTTCAAGATATTTTTTTCACTATTGATTCCTTTTCCTCCTACATCCATCTACAAAGGTAAACAAGAAGCATAAGGAAGAAAAAAGAATTAACTATAATATAATAACTAACCTCATAAAATATACTCACACCAAATTATTCTTTATATAAATTTGATTTAATTTTAAAATAATCGAAATAAATCTAAATTAAATTCATCTTAAACCTATTTGATCCTAATCGCTGTCTATTTGGTGGACTGTATCTAGTCTAAATTGACTTTTGCTCAATCTTGATTTTTAAATGTTAGTTTAAATTAATTTAATTATTTATTTAATATTTTTTAAAAAATAATTTAAAATGTAATATTTTCAAATAAAATAAAATTTGATATCTAAAATATTTTTTGTGTTTTAACTTTTGTGATGTCAATATAAATCGATAGAAATAGTGTTAGCATGCGATACGAAAACTAAAGTTTGTTGAGATAGTGTCGATCTTCTCTTCCTTTTTTATGTGTTCCTCAACTTTAGTTCAAATGTTAATAAACAACTAGGATTCAACACATCAATTTATTTAAATAAAAATTTATTTAATTAAGTCAAAAAAATAGTTTATTTATATTATTTTTAATTTATTTTATTAAAAATTTCATTTAAAATACATTAGACTTCTTTTGATATTAGTAACATCATATGTTATGTATTTTACTAAACTTATCTTAATTATTTATATAATTCATTTCGAGCAAGTGTTATATTATTTTTAAAAAAGAGAAATATATCTATTTGCTTTTATCTAAATTGTTCAAGGTTTGAAAACTAATATAATATAATATAGCAATAAATCAAAGTCATCACCTTACCCTTTTATTCTATAATAGAAAATTTATGCAACAATTACATATTCTTAAAATACAAAAATATATTAATTCATGAATAATTTAAAGTTTTTAATAAATGTAACATAATCAATGCCTAAAATCATCAAAAATATATCTTAAGATGTCGAAACTAAAGATCAATCATGATGATCATTTCTTAGACTTGATGCCTTTGCAATAAAACTTGAAATTGAAGATCAATCTTGATCACTGGACTTGATGCCTTAGTTTGCTGCAATGGACAGAAACACCCTTATACAATTCAGCTTTGCAGCGGGTGCAAATACTTCCTCATAGTCAATCCCATATGTTTTTGTATACCCCTAAGCCACCAAACGTGCTTTGTGTCTCTCTTTACTATTTCCAATGTGGGATTATCATTTAGTGCTTTCATTTCTTCAAAAATAGCATCCCTGCACTTGCACTTTGAATTTTTTTAAGGCATATATTGTAGGAATTTCCACATGATCAAGTTGAGAGACAAATGCCCTATGATTGTTAGACAACTGATCATAAGATATGTATCTTCAATTAGATGTTGAATACACGTCCTTGTCCCTTTCCTCATAGCCGTCCAAATCATCTATAGGAACATTTCCTTGTGGGTCTTGTGGTGGATCCACTATCGCTTTTGATGATTGGACATGTTGAGTAAATCGGGGTCTCCTTGAGTAAAGGATCAATTCATTTTGTTGTTGTAAAAGCTATTAAGGTTCTCCCCCTTTTTTGTCTATGGCAAAAGGTAACAATGCTCACCCCAGGCGGTCCCGAATCATCGCGCCCCCCCCCTTAGACACATGCAAGTAAATCATGGGGAGCTTCGTCCAGTAATAGTAGCGCATGTAGGGGGTTAGGTAACCCACGGGGCTTCCACACCTGCTTGGAATCGATCCCAAGCTTATCTATGGCAACACCGATGCATGAACCATCTGTGTCAGCCCGTGGGTGGGGCCCTTTTTGTGATTACATCATGTGATGATGAAGGTGGGGAGTCCCAATGCACAAGTAAAGAGATTGAAGGATCCCAATGATCAGCTTCTCTTGAATTCTTCCTTTGAAGATAATCATTGGAATAGGACTCATTCTTCAAGAATGTAATATTACTAGACACAGAATTTTCTTGTGATGGATTGTAGCACTTGTATACTTTTTGAGTGGGTTAGTAGCCAATGAAGATGCATTTTAGGGCTTTTGGGTCAAGTTTCCCACATGCAGGACGGTTGTCATGTACAAACATTAGACACCCAAATAATTTTAGTGGGAGAGAGTTAAAAATACAAATATGAGGGAATTCTTTTTGGAGACAATTGATTGGTGTAATGAATTTAAGGATTTTTGATGGAAGCATATTGATGAGGTAGGCTATAGGTAAGATGGAGTCACCCCAAAAGCGACGAGGGATAGAATTGGTGAGCATGAGAGATCTTGTCGCTTCTCATAGATGACGATATTTCCATTCTGCAATCCCATTCTATTGAGGTGTAGATGTACATGAGTTTTGATGGGACAATGTCATTTTGTAGAAGGTAATCTTTAAGGTTGTAAGCAAAGTATTTTTCTCCATTATCTGTGTCTAGTATGTGGATGTTACATTGGAATAAATTTTTTATCATTTTAGGAAATTATGGAAACACATTCTCAACATCAGATTTATATTTGAGATAGAACCAACAAGCACGAGTATGATCATCTATGAATGTGATGAACCATCTCTTGCCTCTTAAATCCTCCACCTTAGCTGCCCCCTAAATATCACTATGAACTGAAATGGTTTAGGTAATTGTAGATTGGATATTTTTTTCTGGTTTGCTTAGCAAGGATACATGACTCACAGTGAAAAGAAGATGGATCATTGTTAAGGAATAATTTTTTATACAAGTGCTTAAAATATTGAAAACTTGGATGTCCTAAACATCTATGCTATAAGATTGAACTAGGCACCGAGAGAGTAACTAGTGGCTTCTGTTGCAGGGAAGAACTAGTGGAATAGTAGAGGTTTCCTCATTCTTCAGTATTGTCAATCATCTTACCTGATGATGAATCCTGAAATACACAACTATCATAAAGAAATGTTATTTTATAGTCTTGATCTTCAAGACTTTAGTTATTTTGCTAACACATAAGAATTGTATTTCCATTTGCCACTGAAACTTTCACTTCATTTGTGCATATTTTGTAAGTCGAGAAAGCTATGCATTGCCCTGCCATGTGGTCACATGCGCCGGTATCAATAATCCATTTATCTTTATCAGTTTTTTTGTGATAATAAGGCTGATGAGATATTACCCGATTGGGCGATTGCAGCCTTAGGAGTGGAGTCCAAAAATTCAAAATTTTGGTTTTTGTTGAATATGAGCTTCAAAATCTTCATTTGTTCAGGAGTAAAAGGTGTTGGAGGAATTTTCTTTAGCTCACTGGATTCAGCTATGTGGGTTGATGGTTTGCCTTTCCTTTGATTTTGTGGCTTCCAATCTGGGTGTTTTCCATGAATGTCCCAACTGATCTCTTTGTTGTGATTTGGCTTCTCACAATGCTCATACCATAGTTGGTTTTCCCTCCGTTTATGGTCAATGCAGATCCTTGGGGTTGCTCTTCTGCGACATTGAGAGTGGAAGGCTTCAACATATCTTTGTTGAGGCCGATTTTTTTTCAAGGGCCTTATTATACAACACTCTATCCTTAGCACACTTCCATGGTATTGTGTAAACATATTCATTTCTTGCAATAGATCAATCAATTGGTTGTAGTACTCAGACATTGATCCTTGCTTCATGTTCCTCAGATTTGATCAGATTTCAAAACATCGGGATGGGTTTTGAAAATCCAAGTACATCTCTTGTACTGTATTCCAAATTTCTTAGGTATTTTTGTAGAATAGGTAAGTCCTTTCAATTTGAGGCTTCATTGAATTAATCAACCAATCCATGACAATAATATTTTCAGCTTCCCATGCGATGTACGTTGCATCACTGTATTTTGGGATCGGTGTTTCACTAGTTAAATAACCTACTTTTCCTTTTCCTTTTCCTCGAATCACCAAAAGAGTGGACCGGAATCATTCTCTGAAATTTGACCCATTTAGATTGTGTTAGGTGATCTGCATAGAATGATTCATATCCGAAGTTTGACGATGGTTCTAAGGGACTTTGACGAATCCCTAGTTGAACTCTTGGTGTGATCAAGACCTTGCTCTGATACCATGAAATCAATGAAATCAGAAAAGAATTATGAAGAAATCTGTGTACCTTTCATTGAGAAATGATACAAATATATATACAATTCCATAATCGTTGTCTTGTGTCTAACATAGGAATCTATAATTAGGTCAAAGAATTTTGACTAATTTACATCATAACTAATTTGAAGGATTATGATTTTTATTCTTTTTTTTAGTGATCCTTATCATCTCTTTTCAACATTATATTGGGAGGGTGAGAGATAAAAGGAAATAGGGAGGTGTTCAACAAGAGAGATTGACATTGGTGAAGTTTGAGAGCGTTGGTGCATGGAGAAGAGGAGCTGAGTCAACTTCTTGCACGAAGAGAGAATGAGGAGAAGGAAGTGAGACAGGTGTCGGATGAGGGAGAGAACACATGGGGAAGAAGAGAAAATGGCTTCGAACATGGATGCGTGTGGATAAACACTTGAGTGAGAGAGAGAGAGAGAAATAATTATCCCAACTCCTCAAAAAAAAAAAAATCCCTAATTCATCCTTACCCAACTGAACTAATTTATCTCCACTTAAAATTTGATTCGGTCATAAATTTGTCAAAACAAACATAAAACAACCCCGGTTCGAACCACGCATGACGGGAGTCGCCACACCTACTCAATGGGTATAATCTGAGTTTAATTTAGCTCAACTCGGCACCAAAAATCTACTTTGACGACTTGGTTCCAGTTATTTTGTGGTTTAAATATTTTTAAAAATAAATTAATTTAAGTTGCAAAATTTTTTGATCAATTAAAACTCGATATTTAGGCTACGTTTGGTAGGGGGTAATGTAATCAAGTTTGTAATGTAATGTAATGTAATCTTGATTATATTGTTATGTTTGGTAATGAGTTGTATGTAATCTTTGATAACTATTACAAGTTGGATTCCTTTGTTTGGTGAGGGGTAATCCATCCTGTAATGTAATCAAGATTGACGACTGACGACCGCCGTAGGCTGGCCGGTGACCATCGACCGCCGCCGGCAGCCGGCGCCGGCGACCCGCGGCCGCGCCGCCGGCGCCGGCGAACCGCCGGCGATCGACGATCGTCACCACCCGGCCGACGACTTTACAAGCTGTAATGTAATCCAGATTACAGAGGTTTTGTTTTGTAATCTAGATTACAAATCATCAACCTCTTTTGTAATCGAGATTACATTACATTACAATTTTAAAGTTATTCCAAATAAAAGAATCAACTTGTAATGTAATCTTGATTACATTAAAGGGTGGATTACAGCCTACCAAACGCAGCCTTAACAAATTTGAAATGCTTAGCTTTGGTGATTTATGTGAAATATCTTTAGGATGGTTGTAGGAATATTTGTTGGCTGACCTTGTGACTGTAAGTAGAGTCTAACTGTAATATAATGTTTAAAGTATTAAGTTACAAAAAAGTCACAAATAGATGTAAAATGCATGTTAGATTAACTTGCCAAGACTGTTTGATTGTTAATGATCTTTAGTTAGTACGTATTACTAAATGATGTCATGCAAAATTAAATATGAAATATAAATAATAACTTTGTGATTTTTGATTAAATATTATGATGAGAATTTCTGTTTTATTTTCTTGCTTTAGCAATGATTCATCTTTCAGCCGATATTGTTCTTACTTAGATGTGACTATGAACTCCTTTAATGACCCAATACTTATTCTAATATCACACCTATGCTAGGTTGTGATTTCCTTAGCACCTTCACCAGGAATTTTTTTTTTTTTTTTGCTTGTAGCATCCATAGTCATTATCATAATATTAAAATGTATTCATAATTGATAAATTGTCTGTATGATGAAAAATGAGTTTCTATTGTTTCTATAATTAAAAAACATTATGTCGAACAGATGGTTGATTCAAGATTCACTGAATTGCTTGAGCATTGCAAGATACACCTGAAAAACAAGTGGTTGTACGGTATACTAGATGAATTCATCACTAAACAACTTCCACACAATGTGACATGGGTACTTAGTCTTCTTTATGCCATGGAGCATGAAGGCGACCGTTCACTTACATCTACACAAGGTTGTACAGAACAAAAAGAATTGCTCGTTTTGTTAATTAATACATCAATTATTCACAATCATAAATGTTTGACAGGAGAGTTAGCACATTCACTAAGGTTCTTAGCCTCAGTTGTATCACAAAGCTTTTTAGCATTCGGGGACATACTTGAGTTGCATAAGAAGTTTCTTGAACTCTCTGGCGGTATTAATAGAATTTTTGAACTAGAGGAACTACTGGATGCTGCACAAAGTGGTATGTGTTGTATGAAACATGACGAATGTTCCTTTTTGCATCCTGCTGACTCACATTCATTTTACATGTATAGAATTATGCAAGTTTCTTACTGGCACAGCATTCTAGTAATATATGTATTCTTTCCTGCAACCTAGTACAAATAAATCCTTCCACGTAGTAAATCAATGATAGTTACACCATCTTGTCACATATCCTGATTGATGTCTACTCTTTGTCATTAAAATTGTCGATATTATTTACTAGAAATCATACTTAAATGCTACATTGAGCACTTTAAATTAGAAATGTACCTTATATGCATGTGTTCATATGTAATATAAATTCATGTATATCTGTCTACGAGAGTACGAGCATATTATGGCTCAGATGTTGAACTTATTCACCAAAATCATGTCTTTTCCTCATATGAGTTTCCCTTGTTTATACTTTCAGGGCATGTAGATGTTTAGGTTGAAATGTAAAAGAGGATACTTCATTAGGCCTGCGATCTTTGAAATTAAGCTAGAATCTTTTGTTTTACTGTTATCCTTTTTGCCTTGCAAATCATCATTTTTTCTTCTTAATAATGGATTCTTAATGCTGACCATTGTGCTGTAAATTTCCTGAAGATGCAGAAGCATCTTTGTCAGAAAATTCTGTCAGCAATGATTCCAATAGCCTGCCTGATCAAGATATCATTTCATTCTGTAAGGTGGATATTATCACCCCATCACAGAAGCTACTGGCTAGGCAGTTAACCTGTGATATTGTACATGGGAAAAGTTTACTTGTTACTGGTCAGTATCAGAAATTTAGTGCATTTATTTTTCTTTGTATCAGAAACTAAGTACAGTATTATGATCATATTGAAGGTCCAAATGGCAGTGGAAAGAGTTCCATCTTTAGAGCTCTTCGTGGATTATGGCCAATTGTATCTGGAAAACTCATAAAACCCTGCAATGGTGTGTTTTATGTACCACAGAGACCATATACAAGTTTAGGAACATTGAGGGATCAAATCATATATCCTCTTTCACGAGAAGAAGCTGAATTGAGGATGACTACTATGATGAGGATTGGTAAGCCATTAACACAAGTGTCTAAATGCACTAAAAACATCCAAAATATATTGTAGTAAAAAAATGACAGTTCCCCGTACTAACTTTAGAAAAAAAATTTATCACTTAATGACATGTCTACATATGATTGCAACTCATTAGTTATAATTTATAGGGTGTAGAATAACTCTTTTAATCTAAAACGAAGGCATTATGCTAGGTAATACCTTGACTAGCCTATCCAAGCTTTTATTGTTTGGGACTCTCTATTGGGTTATAGCTAATTTTTATCATGCCTAATTGTTACATGGAAATTTAAATTTACATGAAAAGGCCAAGTAAAATTGTCAGTAATTTGTTTTTAGAATAGTTACCCGATCTTCTAAAATCCTCCTGGGCACAATTGCATCACAAGTGAAATGGTAGTGAACCTCAATTTAGTATATTTATGAAACGTTGGATTATTTGCAATTGCAAGTGATTGTCTAATCGGCATGCTTTATTAGTTCAAACTGCTAAAATCAAGAGATCATTAAGGAAAAACTTCATTAGCATTATATCCCTAGTGCGTGTAATTACATTTAGCTTCACGTCTAGTTTATGCTACACTTTACCACATTACCAAGTTGCCTCTAACATGATATTGACGTACTAATTCTTAGTATAATTATTATTATCTATATTATGCTTACTAATAATTTGTATCTAATGAAACACAATATGCATTCTTATTAGATTAAACATCATGAAATCATTTTTATTTCCACAAATATTTGATAATTAGAAGAACCCTTAAAATCATCACCTTTTGACCGCATATATTATGATTTTCATATTTGGGGTTTTTTTTTATATTTGCATCCTGGCTTATCAACCTTTTTTCTAAAAAAAATAATATCTATTTTGTATTTTCTTTTAAGATAAAAATTCCATTGAGTTTTATATAGAACTTCCACTTGATATCTAGTAGTGTAACGAATAAAAACTAAATGGTCTACTTTGGTGTAGCCACTTAAGTACATCCTAACAATACGTGTTGAAATAATATTCTAGGACTTCGGTTGAGATCGAATATTTCCTTATTATATTTTCATTTTCTAGATCACTCTTAGCAATATATTTTAGGGGTTGCTCGAATGAACATTTTTAGGAGCAATATACATTCTATATAAAATAGTAATTTTTATATGCATTTGAAACTATCGAAACGAGTACATAGATTGGTCAACAATATGAGAACATTTCAACATAGTAATTAATTGAAGAGACTAAAAGAAAAGAGTTTCTACACATAAGAAGATAATTTTTTTTTTGTGATTCATGTATCACATTTTTCACGTTTCTTTTAGATTCCTCTTAATTTTTATGCCTTTTGATTCAAATCATGTCTTAAGCATAAAAGAGTGGGAGGAGCCTACTCTATTAACCTATTCTCTTTTACAAGTTTGAATAAATTATCATAGAATAAAACTCCACAAATTATGTTTTCTATTAATGGATTAAGCAATAGCTTGTTGTCGTGGGAAATCTAAAAAATAAAAAATTCTTTGGTTTTGCTTTCTTCTCTTTTTATTTATTTAATTTGAATTCTAATATATTAGTATATGATCCTGTCGCAGAGTGAGGCGGATTCCCAAGAGCAAAGTGGGTCGAGTACTGATGAGGCTGGCTTCGACCTGTAAGAAAATGACCGTTAGCAACCTGCGGGGAAAAGTTCCGGCAAGGCCCTCCGACGGTCAAGTCAGTCCCCGCGAGAGAAGAGAGCAAAAGCAATGGAACAGTAGGAAAACACTATTGCGCGCGTACCTACGAAACTGAGAACGGAGGGACTTATATAGCCGAGGGAGCTGACAACTTCTGCCCGACCTGCCACCTTTTGTCGTTTGCGAGAGCAGGGCGAGGTGTAGCGTGCGGTGGCAGGGTAAGGTGTCGCATACTGGAATAAGGTAAGGGGCGCTGTCAGCCCGCTGGTGAGCGTCGTCTGGCGCCACTCGGTCTTACACAAGTGTAGGTTGCCGTGGTACGGAGTACGAGGGTATGACAGGAGGATCACTGCATCAGCGAGATACTCGCGATTCGGGCACGAACGTGTCAGGCCTGCGCCGACTCCCGTACCACTTTTGTTAAGTGCTGTGTCAGAGAGGTGGTTACGGGGGTTGCGACAAATCTCGAATAGGAGTACCAACCGGCGGTTCCGAGTGAATTCTGGCTATTCAACCACTACTTCCGAGATTGAGAAAATGTACTTTCCGAGTCATGGAGCGCTCGGAAAGTGGTTAGTGGCTCGGGAGTTCTCCGGCTAGGCCACCGGTATCCCTTAACGTCGTATGTATATCGGTTGGGGTCGGACTCTCGATGTTCCCGATTGGATCGGGTCAGGCCATATCGGACCGACCCCTTGGTCGATCCACTCGGCTCGGTTGGGACCCGGGGCCCCAAGCTCAGGTAGCTACTTCGATCTTATCCATACTCCCACGGTTCCAACCCCACCTGATGTGGAGCCAGGCTGGCCGGTCGAGTTATCCGCTAGCTAGGCCGGGATCATAAGCATCCCCTTCGAGTCTAGTCGAAGGAGGCGCCGAGTCTGACTGACTGGACTGTGGATTTAGAGCAAGCCTGGCGCACCCGGGTGGTCTACTTACCCGAGTGATCTTTACGATTGGGTGCCCGATTGTCCGATCGACGTGTCAACATCACGCCAACCGTCTTTTCTATCTTATCCCGACTCAAGCCGGCTCGATTCGTATCTTCCTACTTAATTATCGCCTTAACTGCCACGGCCACGTGTCCGATGGCTATGGGTCCCCCGAGTAAC
Source organism: Boesenbergia rotunda (assembly GCA_024364735.1). Taxonomy (NCBI): domain Eukaryota; kingdom Viridiplantae; phylum Streptophyta; class Magnoliopsida; order Zingiberales; family Zingiberaceae; genus Boesenbergia; species Boesenbergia rotunda. The sequence goes on along the minus strand of JAGFNQ010006139.1, from coordinate 448,870 downwards.
GAAGCGTCCACCTCCTCACCCAGCGAGTAAACACCATGCACGTGTGCCGCCTTGCCTCGGGAGTGACCTCGGGCTCGATCGGACGGCCCAGATCTCTTCCCGCTTTTTCTTCCGATCATCATCGGACGGTTGGCGTCGTCTGCTCGGCCCTATAAATAGGCCTTTACCCCACGGCTTTTTACCATTGCTTTTTTACTTCCGACGCCGAACTGCTACTGGTACTCGCTCTGCTAGGGTTCCGGCGACTTCGAGCGGCGTTCTTTCTCCGTTCATCTTCTCCGGCGAGCTCCTTTTCACTCGGTCAGTCTTCCTACCTTCACTACTTCTATGGCTTCCTCTTCTTCTCACTCGGACCCATGGTACACTACCATGGTGTCCGAGCTCCACCATCATGATCTAGACCAGATTCAATCGGACTACCACATCCCCTCTGGCCATCGCCTTCGCCTTCCCGATCCGACCGAACGACCCAAGACCACCCCCCTTAGTTATATAACCATCTCCCGAGACCACTTGCAGGTCGGGCTGCGTTTCCCGATCCACCCCTTCATCTCTTTTGTCTGTCGCTTCTTTCAGATCCCTTTATCTCAATTAGCCCCGAACGCCATCCGCCTGATCTGTGGGTCGGTGGTCATCTTTTCTTTTTACAAATTCCCCTTTAGCCTGAAATCTTTTACTATTTCTTCTATCCTAAAAAATAAGAGCCGGGCGATTTCTTTTTCCAAGCCCGATCCAAAACCTCTTATCTAGCGAAGCTTCCAACCTCCAACAAAGGTTGGAAGGAACGCTTCTTTTTTGTGAACACCACCCCGGCCCCGAGTTGGCCAACTACTTGGATATCCGACCTTCCTTCTCCTCCCCCACTTCCTAAGAACTATTGATCACTCCCCACCTATTAGTCGACCCTGTCTAAAATTGGGGGCCGACACTTCCACGGTGTTCACCTGCTAAGCGAGGACATCCTCTACGTGTTCGGACTCAGCCCCGTGTCATTTCGCCGACCTAGCTCACTCGGTAAGCTCCTTATTCTGTTCATTGCTTATTTATAGCTAACTAAACTTCTATTATTTCGCAGCGAATATGATGCTTGCCACAGTCTTGGAGGAGGGCTTCGGCCTGGATGATGTCGAGCTGGAAGCTCGTGCTGCCGAGCAACTGGCTCAGAGAGAGACTGCTCCACCTACTCCTGTACAACTGTCGCCTTCCCCATTGGTCAAACCGGCAGGAGACTACAGATGTCTTCATCATTTCGACCGGTCGGTGAGGGAGATTGTGGTGCTTTTGACAGGATAAACAGGTAGAGACCATTCGGTCTGCGTCCTTCTGCAGGGTCGACCAATAATATCCGGTTAGTAGCGCCTTTCGGGCAACAGCCCGAGCTCCAGCATGACTCCCACAGACCCCCATATGTATTTCTTTCAGCACATAGTTAGCATCTTCTTCACCCAGACACTTGAGTAGAGGTCGGGTGAAGGCTCTTTTGTACGACGCGTCCCCAACCATCGAGTATTGGATCGCTCGCTTCCTCAAGAGTTAGGCTTCCTCCCAGTCGGCCGGGAGGACCCCCTTTCTCAAGTAAGCAATGAGCGGCGCCCTCCAATCCGTCCTGAGCTCTAACTCAGCTTGCTGCTCAATGTACATCACCATCATTGTCTGACTGCTTGGCTGAGGAAGTACCCAGGAACCCACTAAGCTAACCAACTTGGCTAACTCATCTGCCCGTAGGTTGCTCTCTCTCGGGATCTTCTGTAATTGGACCTCCCGGAATCCAGCTTTTAATCTCTCGTAAGCTTCCACAAAGGCTTGTAACCGGTCACTGTTAACCTCGAACTGACCGGCGAGCTGCTGAGTGGCTAGCTGAGAGTCTGAATATAATACTACTCGAGTGGCTCCGACATGTTTAACCGCCTACAGTCCAGCGATAAGGACTTCGTATTCGGCTTCATTGTTTGTGGCTCGGTATTCCAGTCGGACCGATAGGTGTAACTGTTCTCCCTTGGAAGAGACCATCAGAATGTCAATTCTACTGCCTTGCCGAGCTAACGTCCCATCTACATAAACTTGTCAATCTTCTTCGACTTCTTCCGAGTACAGCTCGCTTAGGAAATCAGCCAGGGCTTGTGCTTTAATAGCTGGCCGAGCCTGATACTGGATGTCGTACTACTTAGCTCGGTCGTCCACTTGATCAGTCGTCCTGATGCTTCGGGTTTTGCTACTCGTCCTAGGTTACTATTGGTCAGGACCATGATCGGGTGTGCCAGACAATATGGTCGAAGCCTTCGAGCAGCTAACAACAGGACATAAGCCAACTTCTCGAGTGTCGTATATCAGCACTCGACCCGCTTCAATAGATGAGCGAAGAAATACACTGGTTGCTGCTCGGTTCCCTCCTGCCTTACCAACACAATGCTGACCGACTCAGCTGAGGCAACCAAATACACACACAACACTTCTCCGACCTCGGGCTTGGCCAATACTAGCAACTCGGTCAAATATATCTTCAACTCTTCGAACGTCTTGTCGCAGTCGACATCCTATTAGAACTTGGTGGCTCGGCGGAGGGTCTTGAAGAAAGGTAACCCTCGATCGGCAGATCGGGAGATGAACCGGGATAATGCTGTGATTCGCCCAGTGAGCCTCTGCGCCTCCTGGAAGTTTCATGGCGGGGGCATGTCAAGCAGGGCTTTGACCTTGCTCGGGTTAGCCTCTGACCCTCTCGGTGACTATGTACCCGAGGAATTTTTCACTCCGAGCCCCAAAGAGACACTTGGTCACGTTCAGTTAGAGCCCAAACTTGCGCAAGGTCTGGCAGGTTTCCTCCACATCCGACACCAGGTCTGCCGCTCGATTGGACTTGACCCGTATGTCGTCGACATATACCTCGATGTTCCGGCCGATCTGCGACCAGAAGACCTTGTTCATCATTCTCTGATAGGTGGCTCCAGCATTCTTCAACCTAAACGGCATGACCGTGTAGCAGTACGTGCCATCAGCCGTGATGAAGCTGATTTTCTCCTGATCTTCAGCTGCCAAGGGCACTTGGTGATAACCCTGGTATGCGTTCAGCATAGAGATGAACTCACTCCCCGCTGTCGAGTCGACCATTTGGTCGATCCGGGGCAATGGATAGCAATCCTCGGGTAGGCTAGGTTAAGGTCCCGGAAGTCAATGCAGACTCTCCACTTATTGTCGGGTTTGGCCACCAGGACCACGTTGGCTAGCCAGGCCGGGAATTAGAATTCTCGGATGTGCCCGACCTCCAATAACTTCTCGATCTCAGCTTGAATGACTTTATTTTGTTTCGTGCTGAAATCTCTCCTCCTTTGTTTGACAGGCCGAGCGTTAGGTTATACGTGAAGGTGGTGCTCAGCCACCTCTGGCCGGACACCCTTCAGCTCCTTTACTGACCAGGCGAACACATCCTGATTCCTGGTCGGGCATTCCAGCAGTGGCTTCTTCAGTTCGCTTGGCAAACCCGTGGCTATCTTGACTCGGGCCTATGCCCGGTCAAGGAGCAGCTGAACCTCCTTGTCTTCATGCAGCTCGTCCGAAGGGGAGGAATGTACCATATTGCAGTTGGTGGACGTGCGCTGGGTCTTTTGGCTCTCGGTCCGGACATCATCCACGTTGCATCGGCGGCCACCCTCTGATCTCCTTTAACTTCCCCGACCTTGTCACCGATCGGGAATTTGATCTTGAGGTAAAAGGTCGAGGTGACTACCCGGAACTCGTTGAGGGTCGGTCGGCCCAAGATTGCATTGTAGGCTGAGGGAGCATCCACTATCAGGAAAGTGGACCATCTGGTTCTTTTCAACGGCTCTTCGCCTAAGGAAATGGCCAGGTGAATCTGACAAATCGGCTGCACCTGGTTCCCGGTGAATCCGAACAGTGGAGTGGCCACCAACTCTAGTTGGGATGGCTCGATCTGCAACTAGTCAAAGGCTTTCTTGTATAGTATGTTGATCGAGCTGCCCGTGTCCACGATAGTTCGGTGGACCTAGTAGTTGGCGATCACAACGATGATGACCAGGGCGCCATCGTGTGGGTCCTCCAATCCCTGTAGATCTTGTAGCCTGAAGCTAATCTGGGGCCCTTGTGCTTATGCAGTGCTGGTGTCGACCTGGTGAATCTCTAGTCAATGTACTTGCGCCTTCCGGGCTCGGTTAGAATCTCCCCCGGTAGGCCCGCCCGAGATCATGTGGACTCCTCAGACGACATTCTGCCGATTGGCCTGCTCCTGTGGAAACAAATTACGGGTTGTCGGGGGATTCCGTCTACGTTCCCCAGCCGCTGGGGCGTTTGCCGGACTGCCCCAACTTGAGCCGCGTCTCGGGGATGCCTGACGCCCCCGTCCTCGCGCATCAGGCGCCCGGCCCCTTCTTGCCTAGCGGCACTCCTCTGTGTCGTGCATGTTGCTTTGGTGGAACGCACAGTAGGGTTTCCAGCGGGTCGGCAAGCAGCCCTGGGCCACCTGCTGCACTTGCCTACGCTCCATTCCCGTCCGGTCGGCTGTTCCCCACAGGCTGCGGATGGGCCCGCCTAGGGACCGGCTGTTTTGAGCGGGGCTCGGGACCGTCGAGCTGACTGTCTCCTTTTTCCGGGCAGCTTGCGCTTCCTCCACATTAATATACTTGACAGTCTTTCCTAGCAGGCTGTCAAAGTCCTTCGGCGGCTTCCGGATCAGCGAGCGAAAGAAATCTCCCTCCTGTAGTCCTTTGGAGAAGGCGCTGATTAGCACCTCAGGTGTCGCGGTCGGCACATCTAGTGTCACTCTATTGAATCTGTTGATATTAACCCGGAGTGACTTCTTCGGGCCCTGCTTTAATGCGAATAGGCTGAGGCTCGTCTTGTGATGCCTCCGGCTACAAGCGAAGTGTTGGAGGAATATCCTCTTAAGCGCCTCAAAGCTCGATACAGACCCGTTCGGAAGCCGATCGAACCATCGCTGGGCTGGCCTTGAGATCGTGGTTAGGAAGGCTCGGCATTTCACGCCCTCGGGATATTGGTGCAGCAGGGTCGTACTCCCGAACTTTATTAGATGCTCTCAGGGTCGGTCATCCCAGCATACATGGTATGGTGAAGAACCGGAGGTGCTTGGGGACCGAGTCCTCGAGAATCTGTTAGGAGAAGGGGTTGCGCACTAGGGAAGGTGGGGTTGGATCGGCTAGGGCCTTCCCCTTATCCAATCGTGGTCGGTGCGTCTGGTTGGAAGCCGACGCCTCAGCGGGAGGCGAGTGAGGCTCGTCATCCCGGGCTTTGTAAAAGGTGGCGGGGAACGGGACCGACCCCCCTTCCAGTCGAGTCCCCGACCTTCTGAGGGGCCAAGTGTCGAAGGCTCAAGAAGTCGCGTTACCGGACTACCGACCTGCCCCGGCCTCTATGGGGTCTTCTGAGCTCGAGCAGCCAACAAGAGCTCGTACTTTTCGGGAGTAACTGTCACTGTCACTTAGTTGGGATCTTCAATCATGCACTCTCGATCAGGCGGAAAGTCCTTTCTTCTAGTGCCAAATATGATCCTGTCGCAGAGTGAGGCGGATTCCCAAGAGCAAAGTGGGTCGAATATTGATGAGGCTGGTTTCGACCTGTAAGAAAATGACCGTTAGCAACCCGTCGGGAAAAGTCCCCTGCAAAGCCCTCCGACAGTCAAGTCAGTCCCTGCGAGAGAAGAGAGCAAAAGCAATGGAACAGTAAGAAAACACTATCGCGCGCGTACCTACGAAGCTGAGAACGGAGCTTATATAGCCGAGGGAGCTTACAGCTTCTGCCCGACCTGCCACCTTTTGCCGTTTGCGAGAGCAGGGCAAGGTGTAGCGTGCGGTGGCAGGGTAAAGTGTCGCATACTGGAATAAGGTAAGTGGCTCTGTCAGCCCGCTGGCGGGCGCCGTCTGGTGCCACTCGGTCTGACACAAGCGTAGGTTGCCGTGGTACAGAGTACGAGGGTATGGCAGGAGGATCACTGCGTCAGCGAGGTACTCGCGATTCGGGCACGAACGGTGTCAAGCCTGCGTCGACTCCCGTACCACTTTTGTTAGTGCTGCGTGAGAGAGGTGGCTACGGGGGTTGCAACAAATCTCGAATGTGCTGATTGGCGGCTCTGAGTGAATTCTGGCTATGCGACCATTACTTCCGAGATTGAGAAAATATACTTTTCGAGTCATGGAGCGCTCGGCTCGGACTAACACGACTCAGCCCAGGGCTCAGTGATTAGTGGCTCGGGAGTTCTCCGGCTCGACCACCAGTATCCCTTAACGTCGTGCGCATATCAGTCGGGTCGGACTCTCGATGTTCCCGATTGGATCGGGCCGGGCCATATCGGACCGAACCCTTTGTCGGTCCACTCGGCTCGGTTGAGACCCGGGGCCCCAAGCTTAGGTAGCTACTTTGATCTTATCCATACTCCCACGGTTCCGACCCCACCAGATGTGGCGCCAGGCTGGCCGGCCGAGTTACCCGCGAGCTAGGTCGGGATCAGTATACAACAACAAACCTTATCCTACTTTGTGGAGGCTATATAGATCTTTTTATGTCATTGGGCTCTATCATCAACTATATTTAAATATATTTTATCTTATTTTATCATTATTGACTAAGTCTTTTTTAGTCTTTCTCTTCCTTGTTTAATGTGAGTATTTGTCATATATTCACATCGTCTAACTAGAATATTTATTTATCTATATGTATGTACATCTTTAAAGTGTCTATGATATTTTCCTTAATAGGTACAACCTTGATTTTCTATCTTATGTTCTCATTTCTTATCTTGTTCATCCTTGTATGTCCACGTATTTATCTTTGTGACTTTCATCTTCTTGTATGTTTGAGTCATAGTCCAACATTCAGTTTCATATAATATAGCAGGTTTAATCGTTGTTTTGTTGAACTTCCCTTTAAGTTTTAAAGATATTTTACATTTTAAAGAACTCGACGCTCTTCATTTTAACCATCCTATTTATATTCTATGTATGACATCCCTCTTAACCCCTTTATCTTGTTGCAAAAATGATCTTTTTCTATCTTACAATTGTTTTATTATGTCTAATATTATTAAACTTAAATTTATATATTCTGTCTTTATTAAAGCTAAAACCTTTCACTTTCAATATTTCCTACCAAGATTCGAGTTCAACATTTATTCCTTCATATGTCTCATCTACAAATAATATGCACCATGATAACATATCTTAGATATGTCCAGCGTGTTCATTCATTATTAATGTAAAAGATAGACTTAGAGTTCATCATTAATGTAATTCTATCTTTATAGGAAACATTTTGGTTAATCTGTCCGGAGTCTTCACTCTTGTCATTACATCCTCATTACATATCCTTAATATTTTAATATAAGCTATACTAATATTTTTCTTTTCTAGAATTCGCCACATAATTTCCTTTGGGACTCTATCACAAGCTTCTATTCTCGACCATTTGGGCATGAATTTAAATTGTTTTTTTGTCACATGGTCTTCTTTCTTAGTCTTTTTTTTTCTCTTACACTTTTTAAAAGTTTCATGGTATGACTCATTAACTTAATATTTTTTATAATTTGCACAATTGTATACGTCTCATTTGTTTTTATATAGGGGACTAGAATATTTACCCTTGTACGTTTTTTTTTTGTTTTTAATATGAGGTTGAATAATTTTGTAAGTCATTTAGTATGTTTCTTCTTGGGAACTTCCATACATCTATCGAATATCATATGATCCAACTACTTTTTTGCTTCTAAAATTTAAATTATATAATAAAAATTTAAATTTCAATATTCCTTTAAGTTAAGTTAGTCATCTAAAATTTCATTAAAAAGCTAAAAAAATACAACTTTCATCGCTCTCTTATTTCGTCATCATTCACTAAACCGTATCGTAATCATTTTTAATACATTTTATTTGGATATGATCTTTTGTCTTTCTCTCTCTTCTTTAACTATTCTAAAGATGTCTCTTTCCCTTTTTTTGTATTCAGCTGTCGATACAAGAGCTCAAAAGTTTCATTTTTAGTTTCACTCATTAATTTCTTGACTTCTTTTTTAGCTACTACATGCTTTTTAAAGTTTTTTCGTTGTTATAAGTGTTTAATAAATTATAAGTTGTTTGTTTTTCCTTTATTTTCTCTTGTACTTTTTCGTTTTACTATCAAGATTTTTTTACTTTGGTGTATGTTCTTTTGACTCACCAAGTATGCTCTTGGCTGTGATTTATCCCATGTCGTACTCGTATTTGAGTCACCATGTATTTCTCTTAATATTTGTATTCCTATCCTCTCCTTAAATATGTTTTGCTTTACATCCTTTAACTTTCACCACTTGATTGTAGGACTCATGCATAATTTCCTTTAATTGATACTATGCTTAAGGTAGATATCCAACATTACTAACCTATATTGGGTAGTTAAGTTTTCTCTAGATCAGTGTATGCTCGTATTATTCTTGCTCTATTAATTCTTTTGATAGATCATAGGACCTATAGTATAATTCCACTAAATTCAAAACAACATGGGGAATTAGTGGATTAGTTAAATTTGGATATAAAATTCTTGTATGTAAAAGAGTTTTAGATATGTTCGAAGAATAGTTATAATAATCTATAGGAATACTAGATTAAAAGTGCTTTATGGCAAGGACTGAAATGTTGAACGCTTAACGACACAAGTAAAATTTATCGTGTTGCCAATAGATTGGCACACAATATAAATTGGCATCGATTTGGAGAGATGACATGCAAAGAAAATAGAAGGGAGAGATTAAGGGAGAGAAAGGGGAGAATGCACTAGAGAGAGAAGTACCTTAGAGAGAGGAGAAAGGGATGTGCAGGCGAATTGAATAATTTTTAATTTTATTAAAATACTAGCCTAATTAAATGGGTTGAATATATATATATATATATATATATATATATATATATTGCAGACAGCATGCGAGATTTTCTTCTTTTTTTATTTTTTTAAGCTCTCGGTTGTGTCAATCAGATTTTACTTTTAGGATTTAATAGTTGAGTTATAGTGTTAAGTATAAAAAAAATTCAAACCGAAAAATTAGTTGAGGTTTGTACGGAGTTTGCCGATAAAATCCTTAGCATAGCAACTCTCTCTCTCTCTCTCTCTCTCTCTCTCTATATATATATATATATATATATATATTTGATTTAGTTTTTAATGGATCAAAATAAATCTAAATCGAGTTTTGTTTGAATCCACATGATTCTAATTATCATATCTACTTGATGAGCTCTATCTAATCACATGTTTTAAAATTTTGAGTCATATTAATGTTTCAGTTTATGACCGGAATGATATGGTTTTGATACCGTATCTTAACGATATGATTTTGATATTTTTTAAATATAAAATATATAAATAAAAATATTTTTAAAATTTATTTTTTTAATTTAAATATTAAAAATGAAAAAAAAAATGCCGGTGAGCCTATGGAGGCTCACAATGCGGGGTGCTAGTGCTGGTATCGGTGCCAGAGTACAGTACATATTTATGGGAGAAATAAACAAACTGTAGGTTTTTTTATCATAACATTGTAGTTCTTATAAAAGTTCGTAGATAGAACACCAAATTAATGTTAAATTTTATTATTAATCAAGATGTATTTGACCCAACTAATAATAATTAATTTTTTGCAAATTTTTTGTAATTATTTATAAAATAGGTTAATGCACAACATTTAAATGTTAAATTTTATTTCTGTCCTTGTTGACTTGTGTGAAATTCTATTCACATTTTCCCTTGGAAATAATTTTATTATATATGAAATGTTAAAGGGTTTAATAAACCATAGCTCGGGAGTAATTTCTGTAAATAATTTGTTATTGGAATTTTGCAATTTATGTACGATTGTGTTGTAAAGAATAATATTTGCAAAATAATATTGGGCACTTTTTGTTCACATCTAGTAAGAAGTGTATCCTTAATATTCATGATATGTAGGTGAAAAATCTGAGGCAACTAGACTTCTGGATGTTCACCTAAAAACCATCTTAGATGGTGTTAGGTTAGTTTATCTTCTTGAACGAGAAGGTTGGGATGCTACTGCTAACTGGGAAGATGTTCTCTCTCTAGGAGAACAACAGAGGCTAGGAATGGTAATTTTCTTGACCTATATTTATAAATGTTTATGTCGATTGTTATCATTTATGCCTACCTTATGTACTTTTTCCAGGCTCGCTTATTTTTCCACCGCCCTAAATATGGTGTCCTAGACGAGTGTACCAAGTATGCAAGCAACAACATTTCTCAAATTTGGATGATTTTCTTTGAATTGAACATGAAATTTTAGTTGTTTTTTCTGTGACAGTGCGACTAGTGTTGATGTTGAAGAGCATCTCTACAAATTAGCAAATGAAATGGGAATAACTGTCATTACATCCTCTCAGGTAACAAATCAAAGGAAGGCTTTTAATTGTGTATATAAATTTGGGTTGAGGATTGCACTACTTAAATGTCAATATGCATTTTACAGCGACCTGCCCTCCTACCATTTCATTCAATGGAACTGAAACTTATTGATGGGGAGGGCAAATGGGAGTTATGTGAAATAAACCAATGAGAATTTGGATTTGCTGGAATATTTAGGTCCAGTTGCACTATTGTTTTTAGTTATCTATGCCATTTGAAGTAGTAAACACGGATATCAGTGCTTTCACAATTTGCAATTCAGATATTTGTCACTTTGGTAAGTGCAACAACAAACACAGTAACTTGGTCGAAGTCTCCACATACTGAAAATTCCTTTTTCAAGCTGCAGAGATGGATGAAGAATGCATCTCATTTCAGGTATAGGATTGATTCTGCATGCAGTTCACCAAGGCATACAATGTACATATTCAAGTATACGAGGACGCTGCGTCATATCCGTGCAATTGTTACAGATACTTCCGTGCATAGTTCTGATTCTGTAGAATAAAATGCCATTTTTTGACAACATTCAAATGGTTCCTAGATTTAGTACAGGGGAAAAAATTATGACAAATTTATTCAATCAAAATCGTAGTGATTATTTGAAAGTTTCTGGATTATTGTTTGCCTTCTAGTCTGTTTTCCAGACTTCGTAAGAGCGCAGCTTAGTCACTGCTTTCAAGACGTCATAAGAATGCAGCTTTGCGGCGTGTACTGATTGTCAAAGGGATGACAAGGTATAACACTATTAGTCATGGACTTTATTATTAAATAATTGATACTATTATTTGAATTGTTTATTATAGTTTACCAATTACGCAACCTCATGCTTTATGATTAAATAGATGATACTAGTGTCTATAGGCCAGCAGTTGATTCATGTAAGAGTGTTTTATTAATAGATTTGGAATCGATTTTCAGCCGGTGTGGAATGTCCTATGGTTGTCTCAACTATTCTTTGCATGCATTGATATTGCTAAGAAGTCCTTCGTGATTTACCTCGTTGACAGTAGAGGATCATTTTGGAGGAGCAATGATAGGGAGTGAAAATAGGAGAGTGAAAAACATATTGAATGATGTGGCATGATGTGACATTTTACATGCACACGTTCGATTATCGTTTGGATACCATCTGCGGCCGAAAGGCCGCCGCTCCGAATCAAATTGTACCTTGGGGGATACGATGAACCTGTCAAAGATTGCTGCATATAAGGTGTCACGTCATTCATTATGTTTTTTACTCTTTCATTTTTACTTTTTCTATGTTAAAATAATGATTTCATTTTTTGTTGTCAATTAAATAGATGATATTATTTGAATCTTTTATTATAATTCACCTAGTAGATAATATCCTTATTTTTTATTAAACAACTGATAGAAAAGGAAGTAAATCACAACAAAATCCAATAAAAAGGATGAATGCAAATAATATCTTAATTTTTGATGTTTAGCTCCCTGGCAAGTGGTTTCAAAATTTACTGTTTCTGTTTCAAGAGGTACTATGTTGGGACAATTCTTGGCCTGAGTTGTGCCAATTGTCCTCCACTAGATGAATGCAATTGTCACGCTTTACCCGCATATTGACAAATCTCTTAAAATTTATAGTACAATATTTGTCACTACCAGCCTCCCTTCCTTTTCTTTAGGAGATATCAAAGGTGTTGAAATCACCCATAAGTAGTTACGGCCCATCCATTCCTTCACTAATCCTATGTAATTCTTCCGCAGGGTCTTCTTCCAACTATGATTACCCTCCCGTACACGAGATAGTTTACAAGCAATTCTGCAGTGAGTGAATTGCTCGTGCCACTACTCCCTCCAATTTGACCCTTTGTTGATCTCATATGATTAGCATTTAATTTCCACGGATGGATTAATCATTTATATTAGGTGTTATCATCGTGAGGTCTGAGAGCCACAACCTGACAAAGTTAGTGTGTCCGCCTTTCTCATGTATTAATCACAACATCCGGATTAGTAGTCTCGTGATTTATCTCTTCTGTGTTAATCTTGAGACAGAATGGCGAGGGTACTAAGGACTAGTGAATCATTTTTTCTCACCATGATTAGCATCTTACTCCTACCCATTCCAAACATGATGTGTTCAAGGCCGAGCGGTTGAAATTGCCGATTTCATTTTCTAATGCGCTGGTTCTGACAGGTTTGTTTCCAGTGCTCCATCCATTTCTGCTTGAGTCCCTTATTTGTGTGGGACCGATGACATTACTAGAGGAAGTGAATAGTGATTTACTTCATTCTTGTTCGTCGATCATGTATTCATCTACAAAAGATTAATATGCAACGGAAAATATAAATAACACTGCACACCTCGATTTTACGTTATTCAGAATCCCGATTTCTACTCCGCGACCTAGAATCTTAGTAATACTATTATCTTTTTTCTTGTCGGAGATGTTCGAAAAGCAGAGAAACCCCGTATAAGACTTGTTCTTTACCAGCAACACAAATAAGAAAGTAAAAGAAATAAATACAAATAAATACAATACAAATGAAACAACTCAAGGCAAGATGTGATCTGATTGTGGAAGACTCCGGATTCAAGATTGATTCTTCTTGCACTCTAGTCTTCATTTAATTCAATCAATTTCCCACCAACGATACCAAAATGACGTGTTGCAACCATAGTTTGCAAAATCGCGATCCTGGATCGTAGGATCGTACGATCCTACGATCCTGCACCCAAACGTCCGTCGCCAGAATCGGTAGGATCACGAATCGGACAGAATCGTATGATCGGACAGAATCAGCAGAATCGGAATCTTCAAGAAGTCTAATTTTTATCGATGAACTACTATAATATATCAATTGAAACTCTTCAGATCTACAGGTTAGTTTAAGATTGAATCCAAAAATATTATTTAAAGTCTTTTCAGAAGCTCAGAAATTATTTTTTTATTATTATTTTTTATCTTTACAGGTTAGTGTTAGAGTTTTATTTAAACATCTATTAATTATTTTAGTTAGTTTTGATTAATAATATTTTTATTTTTTCTATTTTAATTATTTACATTTTTTTTTTTTAGTTTTTTGATTAATATTATTTATATTTTTTCTATATACTTTTAGTTTATTTCTATAGTTGAATTAATTGATATTTGTATCATAATTTTTGAAGTTAACGTGATTATCATTATAGTGTTAATAAAATTTTATTTATTATATGTTAATTTGTATATTTTTCATTTTAATTTTTGTTAGATCGTACGATTTAATCATTGATGTTGCAACACAGTTGGCAATGTTGATGATTGAGGTGATCTATGTTTCATAAGCTAACTCGAACAGTTTGAGTTAACCTACGCACACTAGAGAAAAATGTCAAACCACACCAAAATTATCCAACCAATCCCCTTACATGCTTATACAATGCTTGTGAAAGCAATGGGGCGGAAACGTCTTCTTTCACCACAGTGAAGATAAGTACAGAGAACTATAGATGCACTGACTAAATTGCGAAGAAAGGAGACTGAAACTGGATTGCAAAAGAAACTTAAAACTTACAAGCTATTCTCAGAGTAAGGTTTGTAATGGTTCTCACTTGATGTCTTGCAATGAGATGGTCGAAGGCTTTTATAGAGGAAATGTGAGGTAACCAGGTGCTCATGGGGCCCCATCGACGTTAACTCATGTTTCCCACTATCGTGCCTTTACAGCGAAGCCTAGGACTTTTACAGCGAAGTCTAGGACTTTACAACTAAGTCTATACTAGACTCAAGTCTATATATAGACTAGACTTATTCAGCAAGTTTATCTTAAGGGAATAAAGTTGCTTTGTCCCCTCCACGCTCCGTTTGCTGGTTATGGTGGCAGTTTTTTGATGGCCACTGTGATGCTTTGTAGTTGAAGGATGGAGTTCCATAACTTTTGCGAAGGACTTTGATGGTGTGGAGTTGTTGGCGCCAGTAAGGGTCTTGTCCCGCTGCATGTGCCCTGTGGCAGAATTCGTACTCTTTGAGCTGGAGAACCTGTTCAAGTTCACGGAGACCACTGGTTGCTTTGTCAGTTGTCATGTCTTCAATAATGGTCATCTTTTGTCTGTTTCCTCTATCCTCTGGGAGTTGGGCTCCTGGCTTGTTTTGTAGAAAATAGCCTCATACTCGTGAAAGAGTGGATAAGGCCCGTTAGGTGCTGTGATGCCTTCGTGTTGGCTTCTTTTCCAGCTGCTCCAGGGTTTCCTCTATTTGGGTCACTATTAGATGGTCCTGATCCGTGGGCTTCCATGGACCTATAACAAGACAAACCAGTCGAGATAATGCGTCAGCCAAAAGATTGTCCTTACCATCTATGTGTTGAAATTGGACATCAATCCCCAGTCCAGTAATATAGTCCGTAAATGAAATCCAACGGACTCTAGATGGTTTATTTTGGGCCGACTTATTAAAGAAGCTTATGATAGCCTGACAGTCCGTTCTTATAATAAGCTCGTCTTTGTCCAGATAATATATTTTGAAGCTGTTTAAACTATTCATCACAGCATGGATTTCGGCGTCTATTGTGGATTTAACTGGACTGTATTTGCCGCTTGCATAGGCGCATATTTTCTCTGAAGATCTTGGGTCGTATTTCTGGAGTTTCCACTTACATATACCTCCCCAGCCTTCCATGCATCCATCAGTTTCAAGAATAACGTAGCAATTTTCTAGGGGAATCTCTAAGTCTGGTAATTCTTTAATGATTTGCTTGACCTTTCTGACCAGGGCCCAGTCTTGAGCGTTCATCTTCTTTTCACCATTTGGGCTAGTTTTTGAATATAACGGACCTAAAATTTTACCAAGGTTAGGAATATAACTTCGTGAATAGTTTAGCAATCCTAACCATGACCGTAGTCCTTTGGTGGTGTTAAGATCTTCTTCTTTGAAATCTGATATTTTGGAGATTATATGGGCTTGTAATCTTATTGTGGATGGCCCAATTGTAGCGCCAAGAAATTCAATAGAAGGGCTCCCAATCTTTATTTTGGTGGGGTGAGTATTAACCCATTCTTCTTGCAGATGCCCAACATAATCTTCAAATGTTCTTTATGCTCTTCTTCAGTCTGAGAGAATACCAATATATCATCAATATAAACAGTTATAAATTTCTCAGTACTTTGAAGCAAGTATCCATCTTTCTCTGAAATATAGCGGGGGCATTTTTTAGTCCGAATGGCATAACTAGCATTCGTATAGTCCGTCAGGAACCCAGAAGGTCATCCATTCTATGGATTCTGGATCCATAGCTACTTGGTGAAATCCTGACTTCAGATCAAACTTGGAGTAGATTTTGCTGCCGCCAATTCTCTTGATGATGGTGTTTATCCCGGGGAGGCTATACTGATCTTTATGAGTATTATCATTAAGCCTTTTATAATTAAACACCATCCTTTCTTTACCTTTGACCTCCTTCTTTGTTACCGGGTCAATAGTAGTGCCTGAGTGGACTATAATTGCGGTCGTTCGATGCCGACTCTGGCTAGGTCTTATGACCTTAAGATCAAGGAGTGCTTGAACATGTCGTTTGAAGGCATCTTGCATCTGTGGGGTGACATGCTTTAGGGGTCTGTCTTCTATTGTCAAATCTGGATTTTTGATTTCAATTTACATTGGATTTTGTTCTGGCTCCAGTATTTCATTGGATCATTACCAATATATCCAGTATCTGATAACTCCTTGATTATGCCTTCAATTCTTGATCCAGCCTGCCATGTACATATTTGCTTCTGAATCTGGTAGTATTCTTCTTCTTCTAGATCCAGCTCCTCAATTGCAGGTACTGTAGCAACATTCTGATGAGTTTTAATGGTAGTAATATTTTTGTAGAATGTACCTCATCTCCTTCGATTCTGATAACTCCATAAAGAGATCTGATGAAATTACATCCGATGATCATATTAATATTTCCTCCAATAGATAAAGGAAAAGCATAGGTAGTAAGGAATCCTGAATGAGTGTTCGCCAATCTTCATGTTTCCATTTTTAAGTTTCTTTGTAGCTGTAGTTCGGGAGTTGATGCCGCTGAAGTTGACTACGAAGGTATTGTTTTCAATTGCTTCTGTAGGGATTGCGGATTGGTTGATGCAGCAGGTAGTTGCACCTGTGTCAAGTATAGCATTTACTTGAAAACTTGTAATACCTGGAATAAAGAGCTCTACCTCTAAATTAAAAGGCCATTGGTCCTTTTTCTAGTTGGACTGCTTCTTCCGTGGAGAAGACCTTTTCATGTCCTTCAGTTATGAGCATGTTTATTTCTTCGTCTGTTTCCTTTTCGCCTTGGTCTTCATCAGGGGCTTGCTTACTTAGTTGCCTTCTCAGATCTGTATTTTCCAGTTCTAGTAGATCAACTTTGAGTCTCAATTCTTCATTCTCAGTATCCACTTCTAATTTGTCTGCTGAGAAATTTCTGAGAAGTTCTTCCTCTTTCTGTTGAAACTCTTTCTTTAATTGCTCCATTTGTATATCTGCGAGGGTCTTAGTGGTTTCAACTTCTTGCTTAAGTCTTGCTATTTCTGCTTCGGACCAAGCCATATATGTTTGCTGCTCTTGTATGAGATTGACAGGCTAAAAGGTATAGGAGCTGCTCGCTTTACGGGTATGGTTATATCAAAATAATTGTTTGAACACATACCACAGGAAGTAGTTTTGCAGGTTGTGCAGTGCATCCGGTGCTTCTTCATGGTTGGTCTTTTGCAGCAGTAACATTTTTCATAGGGGCAGAGGATTTCATCATTGATGAGCCAGATGTGACTGCAATCATGCTGCGTCTTTGTAACTCTTACCATAGGTGTCAGCCTCCTTCTTTTCCAATCATATAACAATTTTTCTGTTCAATGAAGACAAAAAGGTATTCATGAACATTAGAGTGTACCTACTGTTCCTCTCCTTCCGAGATGCTATAGATTGCATCTGATTGCTCGTCTCCCTCCTGGACGGACATAATTTCATATCCTTCTGGCAATTCAAGGCCTTCAAACATTGCAACCCTTTTGACATTCTTATATTCTTTGGGGCAATCTCTAGCGAAATGGCCTTCCTCGCCACATAAGAAGCATTTGCACTTCTTATTTCTGATAAGATGCTTCTTCCTTTCAATTCGGGCATGAGACTGATGGGGTTTCCCTTTATATGTGGTCGACTTTCTTACCCCATATCTTTTTCTTGAATTTTGATAATACCCTGGTATGGGTATTTGATTGCAAAAAGATAGGTCTTTGAGTGACCTATTGTAAGCTACCTTTTTGCATTCCTCTTCTAGGTACTTGTATGCAAAGATAACTCTAGGATGTACTCCCAGTGTGGTGCCTTGGTATTTTTCTTCAAAAGCTTGCTTTATTCTCCTCCCAAGGTCGCCTGGTAGTTTGAGCCAGAATTTTTCGGATAGCTCCGGTCCGGAAAATAGCCTTCCGGTTTTTGATGCTAGATGCATATAGTCGTTCATAAAAGGGATGATGTCTTTGATCTGAGAGCAAGTTAACCTTTCCAGATCTCTGTAGGCATTATCCTGCATTTCAGTAGAGCCTTGGAATGAATCTTCTAGAATAAATACCCTCCTTATTTGGGAAATAATGTTCTGGGTGCCATTTCTTCCATCTGATGATTTTACTAGCTCCTGGTAGTCGTTTGGATATGTCATTCTCCATTGTATCCAGGTGAGTCGTTCAGTCTCACCTAGTAAATTTTCAATAAAGTCGGCCTTGTCTTGATTATCAGTGAAGTTCTGCAAAGCCACAATATTTTTAGTAATTCCTTCCCATCTTAAGAAATATCTTCTATGTTACCAAGTTGTGTGGGAAGAGTCAGTATTGCTCCGTTTGTTGCTGGGCTGAAGGTAAGTTCCACCATTCCGATGTACTTTTGCCTTTAAAGGTTTTTCCTCCTGCACAGGGTTCTGCTGGTGGAACCATGCTGACTGGTTCTTCCTTTGGGTTTGGAGGGTACCCAACAGGATTCATTGTCACGTCCACGGGTGGCCGGTATTGTGATGTAGCTTCTTGGGAGTAAATATGCTCTGTGAGGTGTTTGAACTGGGGGTACTCCATTTCCCAGTTTTCTTCAGCCTCCCTTCCTGCCATTATTACTTGATCATGAAAACAAGATGATAATGAATTATTACCTCCGTCATCCTTTGCGAAGGGATTAATAAAGACTTCTTCACCGATGTTGGCGGGTGTGGCAGAGCCCTGGAGGGCTAGATATTGAAGATAATTAACATAATCATCTTCATCGTCTTCTTCTTCTATAGTTGTGAATAAGTAGCTGGAAGATGCTTTGGATGATGACGACTTTCGTGCGATTGAGAGATCCTTCAGCTGTTGTTGTAATTCAGCACAGTATGCTCTTGAGTCTTTGAGTAAGAGGTGTGTGTCTTCTAAAATGTTTCCATAATCACGATATTCTGGTTCATCAAGTATTTCCTCTCTCATAAGTGCCTTTTTTGCTTCTATCCTTTCAGCACTGTACTCCCATGGATATTTGGGCTGGTCTTCGATGTACTTTCTGTTATCTATATGTCTAGGTGTTGGCATCACATAGTCTTCATATGGTGCAGCACACCCTTCACAGTCACAGCAATTAGAGCATCCTTCACAAGTATGATTTATAGTTGTACACTGTGATTTGGTTGCTTGTGGTTTTGGAGGAACGAATGTCGTTGAGCCAAAGCCACCTTTTCCTCGTTCGGTATTATTTAATTCATCAACTTCTTTGACTAGTGGGGTTGCAATCTTTTCCAAAATAATCTGTGCTATGCACTCATTTTTTTGCAAGAATATATCTTTATTGGTTAAATTATAGGCACTAATTTTTACCTCACCTCGGTAGTCAGAGTCTATGACTCCCCTGAGTATTACTATGCCTTTGGCTGCAGCACTTGATCTGGGGGCAATGCGAGCATATGTTCCTGTTGGTATTTGAACACATGTCTGTTGTTAGCATAGACTTTCCCATCTAGGAATATCTTGTGCTCTGTTTATTGCCAGATCATATCCTGCGGATCCCTCTGTTTTCCTTTGGGGTAGGACAGTGGTTGCACTGATCCTTTTGACTAGCAATTCTTCCTCTTGAATAAATACAGCAATTATGTGTCCCTGAATCTCTTCCTCATCTGACTGTACTTCTTCATTATATCTCGGAGGTGTGGAAGTTGTTGCTGCTTGATAATTGTCAAAACGTAAAGAAATTCTTCCATCTAATAGATTTCTCGTATTTACCTCTGTGGGCTGCATTGGAATGTTGACTGTTGATTGCCAGATTATCCAATTCTGTCCTAGCACATCCCTTGTATCCTGCCTTCTGCCAGGTAGTGCTCTAACTCCGTGACTAGCTAGGTAGTCAACAACGTTTTGGACTTCGTAGGCAAAGCCGACGTTAGGAGTGTTGGAGAGTCTTCCAACAAGTCCTCTTGTTATTAAGATGTTGGCTTCACCGTTCCTCTAGTTTTCGTACCCTCTGGCCAGTACTGATATCTGTATGTTTCTGTAGAAATCAGAAATTGTTAGCATAGCGTCAGGGATTACATACACTAGCCGGCTGCCGTGGGTCAGGTCAACTTCCATAGTTGCAAATATTGCTTGATCTCCCTGCCATCTGTTGTCTCTAAAGATAACTAAGAGAAGGGTGCCTTCTTCTTGTCTGTGGAGTATTTGTACTCTTACTTGTATTACTCCCATATGGATAAATCTCATTCCACTCCTTTAAAGTTGGTTAAAGCTTTCTGGTTGAATGAAGGCACGGTCCACTTGGTTGTCTGTAACCAAGATAGCTTCTTCTGATCTGTGCACATATACTCTGTGGTGCACATCGTCTCTTCTTGAATGGTATAGTACCTCAGCGGGTACTATAGAGGCTCTTTCTTGCATAGAAAGCCGCAACTGAGCATGTGGGTCAAGCTGTTGTTCCAAGGAGTGATTGTAGGGTCCTTGGCCAATTATTCTCCTTGTGACTCTTTGAATGGCTCTCTAGGCGTTGTACCTTCATCTTTGATTCTGTCTGTAATCACGCACCTGATCTTCAAAGAGAGGGGTTTCTTCTGTTCTCATTCTTCTGGTGATCGTTGTTACAGGCGGGTCTTGTGGTGCTTTTCTTGTTGCCATCACTTTCTTTTCTCCTTTTCCTGTACTTGTTTAAGGATAGTATATGGTCAGTAAAAATCCTTAATGTACCTTTTCCTTCTTTAGGCTTCTCTTGTATGCTGAGAGTTTGATTTTCTCAAAAAGGCTGGAGATAACTTCGTCAGGCAAGCTAGGAGCTGGTTGAGGAGATCTTGCTTCAAGCCTTTTGAGTCGTTCTTCAAGTGACTCAAGTTTTTCCAGAATTGCAACTAGTAACTGGATCTGGGTGTTGGCCTGCTTGATAGAGGCCACTGAGCTACTTAAAGCTCCTTTGTACTCAGCTGGTTTGCAGAATCCGAGGGCTGGTGCTTCAATATTTTCTGTTGCTTGTAGGGCTTCTTTGTATGAGCTCGTTACTTGTGTGTTTATATAGCTCATGAAAAGTCCAGGCTTCGACCTTGTGTAATAGGGTTTCAACCCTATCAAGCTTTTTCCTTAGGCTTTCAGAGAGTTTTAAAGCCTGTTCTTCAATCAACTTCGGTTGCTCAATAATTTTTGAAATTAGTTTCTTAACTTGTTCCTCCGTAAGGGATTTGTTTTCTATGACTTCCTTTAAGTCCCTGACTGCCTTATAGAGTTTTTGATTTTCAGCCTTTAGGGTTTCTAGTTCCTCCTGAATTTGTTTAAAATTTTTCAAATGAACTCGACATGATAAACAGACACGATCGTAAATTACTGATATATTATGAGCTAGTTCTCTTCTTGTTGGTTGTTTTTCTGTTTGGGCTAAATCAAGGTACTCTAGATTTGAGGTATGAGATTTGGTATACCATTCCTGAATCTTTTCCTCCCAGTGTCTAGACATAAACGCAATTATAACCTCATTCCTTTATTGTTTTCCTTTTTGTTCTAAGACTGACAGCTTAGGGAGTTCTAGGGGTTTTCTTGCTCACACAGGTGTGGCCTTAGACTTACTTAATGGCTCCAAGCCTTCTGTTGCCAAGTTAGGACCTGTTCTTTTGCAATCTACCCGTCGTCCCTGGTCGCCTTATTGTAATAGAACAATCAGTTTTACATTAAAAGGAATTCAGTTAATCAGACATTATATCAGTTCATGTTTTTGCTATAAGTGATCAACAGTTGCAATTCACTAGACATGCCTCAGACGTTGTTATAAATGATCAACAGTTGCAATTCACTAAGTCTGAGTTTTAAGGAAAGATGTCTTTTATTGCCTTGCCTTAGTAGTAAGTGATCAAGAGCTTTACCTCTTCTCAGGGACCTGTACCCCGTAGAATACCTTGAGTAGGTTGAAAATTCGAAGAGAGATTGATGCTTATACTATGCTTGTGAAATCAAAGTAGGATGAAAATTCAAAGAAAGAAATTCCGCGCCTATCTATGAAAATTGTGACCGCGATCTTCTAAAAAAACAAATCGAACCAGTTCAGCACTTCCATGTTGTTAACCTCGCCTTAATTGTTATTTAATTATAACAACTTTGGCATTTAATTATAACTGAATAATTAAGTTTCACTTCTAAAGAAAAAAAGAAATTAATTTCACTAGCTTGATCTATTTTGGATATATATAAAGAAAAAAAAACCTTAGATGCATCTTTAAGAGATCTAGTCTTAGCCGTGTTGCTTTCGTGTGGCAAACTTCCATCAGGTCAACTACCGGATAAGCTCACCAATGTCTGTTTAGTTTACCGTCCAAAACACTCCCGTATCACAAACTTGATATTATCATAAGAAACCAAAAACTGAAATTCTTGAAACTAATTATCTTTAATTCAGAGGAATACCGTAGATAACAATGTGTTGAAGACACCACTTTATTACGAGACAAAACAGGACTAGAAGTCCCACCTTTTCTTAACCCGAAACAACAAAACTGAGTTACTGATATCATCCTGCGATACTTGGACCATGAACTGGACTTTCATCTTCATTGGAGCTGCCTTGGCATTGCCATCTTCATCCCCAACCTTCAGAGGAATATCCCAATAATAATTATTTTCCAAGTCAACTAATACATTACAACTACTCCATGCATGAAATAATTTTAATTTTTCATTTTCATTTTTCATTAAAATTTATGATGATGATAGCCGTCATCCTTGTGACTCTTAACAACTAACTTTTCCATAGATAACTCTAGTAATCATTTACTACTCTAAGATGCAGTCTGTAAATTAAGCAGCCGGAAATTGAAGCCTACCCAAAAAGATGCCCATCCAAGTCGCACCTCTGAGTCATAACCAGCTTTAAACTTCAGATCCTTGCCAACAGTGTGCTTATACACGATGCTCCAATCGTTAGAGTCAAAGTGGTACCAGTAACTGAAGGAAGAAAATATAGATAAAATTTACTCGAAACAAATTTTTGCAGTCCTAATTGAATAGGCAGACAATATTAGAAAATAGCAAGAATTTTGAGAGAAGGAAAAAGAGGCAAAAATAATTAAGTCGATGAGGAGATCAAAGTCTCAGCAAGAATTCCTTTTATAGATTTTGTGCATAAAGATTAACATTATGCCAAACATATACTACCACACTTTTTAAAACTTATGTAGGCTATTTCCAATCCTGAAGAAGATCAAGGCATTTTTTATCGTGTATCAATGGCACTTGAGAAAGATAATGAAACATCAACTTGTCACATATTTTATGCACTTCATCTTTCAAGCTCAGTACAATAGTAGGAAAATTCTAGATGATCATCAATTGAGGTAGACTCTGGACAATAAAAAATTCTTGCATATCATATAACCATAGTGTTTGTGCCCCTATCTGGCTGTGCTGGGCACAACCCAAATCTGTCAGGCGACTGCCATCCTCTATATCAATTCCAAATCTTACCAAAAAGGAAACAAAAAAGATTTTAAAAAAAACTTACCAAACTCGTGTCTCCCAATAAGGTAGCAAATCTCTATATTGAAAATCCGACTAATGTTTAGAGTCAATTTCATATTGCAAAAGTGCAGAAGGCGTAGGATCGAAAGAAGCTAGAGAAGGTGATTAGCCTTAACAAACTCAGATGCAGCAAGAGAAATTATTTTATAACAAGAAAACTATGAGTTTCGACTGCTAACTCAATGATTTATGAGTTTCGACTGCCCCCAAGCTCCTACTCCACAGCCTATAATCTTTCAACAGGTCACTTCACTAATTCCACTGCTTTCTCCTTCTCAAAAACCCTCTGAAGGTGGAGAAACTTCTTACAATGCATTGGTTATAAAAGTGTGAAAGAAAGGTAGAAATAGAGAAAAGAGCTTGAGAGTTGAGAATTTAACAAAATAACTTGTGAGTTGAATGTTTTTCTTGGCCAACATGCTCTGTATTTATTAGCCCTCCTAAGGTTCCAAGAATCATCCAATCTACCCTGTAATCAAGCGATTGCTCCTCAACTTCACTCAACTGGTCACTGGTGCTCCCTGTAGCTATCAGTTAACCACTTTCAATAGTAGCTTCTGGAAACAACTATTATAACGAATTAAGTGTTGATGCAGAGAGCACCACATTGAACCTGTGTTTTAATGTATGACAAGGAAGTTTAAAGTTAGACTAGTTTATCCATCTAATATGTTTGTCAAGTGTGCAGGTACAGAAAATTTGATAAGAAGACTTAGAAAGTCAGGTGACCAAGAACCCAGTCGAACGAAAGCCCTAATGGGTGGCCAGACATTAGGTAGGAAAAGTTCAAATGGATCGGAGAAACCAACATCGGGTAAATAGGTCAGGTGGCTAATATCAAAAGTAGTGAAAGTTCTAGTAGATGAGCAGGTTAGATCAGACACTTGGCAATGTAAGCCCTGGAGGTACCAAGAAAGTAAGCAATGAGAGATTTTCTAACACAGAAAGTAATGAGAAATGCTTCATCCTTCAGGGGAGCAAACTTGATGGAGAAATTGCTTTCTGTTTCCAAGTTAAGGAGGGCAACAGTTGTTGTCCCAATGTTAGAATATACTTATGGCTAACCTTTGGTAAGAGAAACTTGGTGATCCAGGCGGCTGGAAGAGGTCCGAGTGACCTAAAGTAGTGATGAATTTGATCAAACCAAGTTAGGCAAAAAAATCCGATCTGATCTGACTTCCAGATGATCGGAAGAGGTCTAGGCGACCTTAATGTTCAGGCGAAGGCTTCCAAGCAAACCGAAGTCCAAATCCAACAATCCGATGGAGGTGGTCAAGGGATAGAGTTGACCTTGCTTCTAGGGACAAAGCTAGGGTCTTAGTTCAATATAGGCAACAATATAATATAATATAATTAATAGAATAAAATTAAAATAAAATCTTATAATCATAAAACACAACAAAATAATTATCGTATAATTGTTATTTTCGAATCTTCATATTTTGCAACCTTGGTACAATAACTTCATTATTGACCCTTAAAAATATATCTTTCTCTACATAGATAATAAGATTATCATTCATCCAATCATCATTCATTCGTTTGCGCACCTTATCTTTTACAATTCTCATGACAGAAAATACTCTCTACCTTCGCAATCGCAGTCGCAATCACAATCGCAACAGGTATAATTAATATCAATATCAAAAGTTTATCAATCAACAACATCATACTTTTCTTTGACAAAACTAATTTCTCCGAAAGATAACCAAGGTCTTTCAATCCTTGAAATGCTTTGTTAGAATGCATATCACATGATCATCAAATACGAAGATATCAAATCTTGAGAAATCTTATGGATAAAACTAAGCTAGCTACATCAATTTTTTTTTGTTATTAAAAATCAAAAATGAATTTTGTGGACACAAACAAGTTACACAAAGGAGTAACTTCTGTTGAAGTGCATATCAATAACACCATAAAATAAATCAACACGAAAGTGATGCAAATTTGTCACTTATGGTAGAAAAAATTACAAATTTATCATTTCTATAGAGTTATAAAATATTGTATAAAAATAAATTTTCTAAAAATAACTTAAGTAAAAACTGATGATGTTTACTCAAAAATTTTGTTAGTCTTCGCCAACTTCCCCTCGATTGATTCGCATGCCCGTCAAGGCATGCACCACCTGCTTGTGTTGTTCCATATTGAAACGCCACAAAGCTTACAGCGCGGCCCACCCTGCTCATTTTAATATAATTGCCCTGTTTAATTCATTTGATCCCGCCTTCCCCTCCAATGCTACATATACCCTGCTAGCTGCATGATTCCCTTCATCTCCATGTAGATTAAACACCAACCAATTAAATGCATCAGCAATGCTTCCCCTCAATTTATTTTTGGCAAAAATCCAAAGGCCTCCCAAATTTTACAAATCATCAAAAGAGCATCCCTTTTAAAAAAAATCAAATGGGCGTCCCTCCCATGATTTTTTTTTTAAATATCCCTTGATCCAACATTGCTATCAAGTAGCTTCTGCAACGTGTAGCAGTTACCAGGTAGCTACTACAATGTGTTTAGGGTGATTTTAGGATTTATACCATGTAGAAGCTATTCAGTAGTACAACATGTTTAGTGAGAGTTTAGGGTTTATGATTTAGAATCTTTGAACATTATTATAGTACAATAGTATTTACCAACATGGTCAAAATTATTTAAATCCATCAAAACCACTTTAAAACAGTTATAGAAGCTATTATGTTGCTACTACAACCCTAAATCCTAAACTCACCCTAAACATATTGTAGCAACTATTAGATAACTTCTAGACGTTGTAGCAGCTACTCGATAGCTTTTACAAGGTATAAATCCTAAATCTTAAATCATAAACTCACTTTAAACACATTGTAGAAGCTGCCCGGTAGCTTCTACACATTATAGAAGCTATTCGGTAGCTTTTACAATAGTGTTGGATCCAGAGGTGTTTTCGGGATAAAAGTATAGGAGGGGTGCTCATCTAATGTTTCTCATAATTTGGGGTGCCTTTTGATTTTTTTTTCCCCATTTATTTTTTGGGTCTGCTTGCCCCAAGCACCTGAAAGGCATCCAAGCGACCGTCAACCAAATACGAACTTCAAGTGGATGATATCAACAACCGAGTCAGCATAGTCTGAGCAATTGGGAGAGTTTCCAGGCGACTGGAAATGTATCGCGTCAGCAGGCAACAATCGTCTATAAAAGGAAGACCAAAGTTCTAATTCCATACATAGACATTGATTTACACGTAGTTCTAGAGGAATTTCGAAAGCGATCCACCTAACAGGCTCGCGATCCTATAATTGGTATCAGAGTAGGTTAAGCTGATAGTACATTAAGGAAGCTCTGTTAATGCATGTGTAGCCTAGATAATTGGAGAAATTCTACCTGGTGTAATTAATTGAAGTTAACATTAAATATTTTAGATGTGTCATTTTGAAATAGCTTTGTCTAAGGCACAGGGCTACTTTCAGAATAGATCATGCACCTTGTCGCAGCCTATAATCCAATCCTAAAATTAATTGCTTAACGAACCCAAAGCTAAATTTGAATCTAACCTAGGGTCGTGATTGCATTTTGAATTGGGTTAAACCCTAATCCTAATTCTTAATCAAAAACTAAACCCTATCCTAACCAAGCCTAACCTCGAACCTAACCTAAACTCGAATCTAACCTAAACAATCAACACTAGTGTTGTGTTGCTATTTATACTTCTGCTACTTACCCAAGATCTTTCACAGCCTGGGAGAATTTGTCTTCAAGGATTTGCAGGAAGGCTACAGTAGTTATCGTCCTCTTTTCAATAGCAACATCTTTGCCTATTGCAAGAGTAGAATGAAGTACTATCTAATAAATGAAATTGAGAATTATATCAAAGTCAGCTTTAATCTGCCAAGGGATGCAAATGGTGAACTAGCAGGATTCGAGTCATGGACCAACGACAAGGCGGCTCGAGCAAATGCAAGGGATGCTACTACTCTTCATTGCAGTCTAACTCAGGAGCAGCTCGATAAGGTTGGATCATTCAACAGTGCAAAGGAGTACAGGAGCATAAAGGATTAGCTGACTCAAGAACTGACAAGACTTACTTTTAAATCAACTGTAAATATTCAAATGAAAGAAGGTGAGTCAGTGAGTCAACTCAACGGAAGATTCAAAGAAATCCTCAACAACAACCATGCAATCAAAGAGTAAGTCGAGAGCCAAGATCTAATCAAGTATGCACTCAAAATATTTCCAAGGACTACTTTATGGACATCTATAGTAGATGTGTATAAAATGTCTAAAGACTTATCTTCAATTAAATTAGATGAATTATTTTGTAAGTTTGAACTATATGAGCATATTAACCTTGATCAATAAAAGAAAGGTATATCTTTGATTGTATAAAAATCTGATGGAGCCAAGTCAAAATCAAAAGTTGAAAACGAATCAGAGTATGAGTCTGAACCCTAAACTGATGAAGAAAATCTATCTTCAGAAGTTGCAAATATGGTGAAAAAGATAATAAGAAAGATTTTTTCAAGAAGACTGGTAAAAATAGAAATACAAAAGAAGGATCAAGTCAACAAAACAAATATCACATACTTTGAATGCAACAAGAAAGGACACTACAGGTCGGAATGTCTTCTTCTAAAGGAGTCAAAGGATTTAGGCAAGCCCAAAAAGAAAAGGAGAAAAAAAGCACTAAAGGCAACTTGGGATGAGCTCTCCTCCAAATTAGACTAACTTCATGGCATCGATGGCTATAGAAGACGCTTCAAAGTTCGGGTCAGAGCTCAAGCCAGAATTGAAATCCAACTTGAAAAATCAAGATTTAATCAGTGACTCGAATGAATCTACTGATGAGGTGGCAGATCCCCTAACTGAAAAACTTTATGCTACAATTGCCTATTTATCTCAAACATTATCTAAGTTTAAATCCAGAGTCAAGACACTTCTTAAGGTCAAAAACCTTAAAAGGGAGACTAACTTAGACTTGTTCAAGGGGGAACCTCTCACAACTTGAGGAAGAGAGCTCTATCTTGAAGACTCAAGTTGACAAGTTAAAGTCTATATTGGAAAAGTTCGCATTAAGATCCAAATATTTAGACATAATATTGGGGTCTTATCGTACATGGATTTAACTCGAGTCAACAATATATTTCGTATATGTCTCTATTAAATAGAAATAAATTTGAATGTGCTAAACATAAGATAGCTTGGGTTCCCGAGTCATATTTAGTTAACCAAGTAGGACATAACTCTTTTTGGATTATCATTCTTTTTGTGAATGAGGTTCATGTTAACTCTAGAAAAAACTGAAATCTACATATGTTAATTATTATATATACTTGTTTACTTAAAAAAATGAACTTAGCTTAGGATCTACAGTAAGTTATATAAACCTATAGATCTAAATAGCTTTCGCATCTCACAAACACTTAAAGTTAACTGTTTATGTATTGAGCCACGTTGACGAGCGTGAGATGCTAGGATTTAACCTTGATTCCATGCTTATGTCCATGCATCGATATAAACCAAGGTTAATAATCCAAATCGATCGTTTAGGTGACCAACTTGTTGAAAGGTTATGTCTCATAGACATTTAAGTTGGAAACATTTGTTTGGCATGTCAAAAGGATTTTAAAATCATTTTCAAAAATTTATACTTTTATTTAAAATTTATTTTGAAAGATTAACTTAGTTAACTTTTTAAATTAAGATTTTCGTCAATCAAAACCAACATAAACGACTTATAAACTTAGAACTCAATAACTTTAGTTAGAATTTAAATTGACATTAACTAAATTTTGACCTTCAGATCGCCCGAAACACTTCCCAGCGCCCAAACCAGTAAAACGATAAATTCAAATTAATTCGGGTTGGTGAAAAGCTAGCTGTCTTTAGTAGTATTTTATTTTGACTGTTGTTGACTGGTCTTGACTTAATCTCACTAGTTAAAATCCTAATTGACTATCTCAATTTTGTTTGACTATGGTCAACTTTTTTTTACTTTGAATTTACTTCATTTTGACTTGTTGACTTTTTTTGACTTTAGTTATACTAATACATTGCTTAATTTGACTATTATTTAGTTATAAATGCTCTAACTTATTTAAATTTACATTCATTGAATGCATCACAGAAAATAGAATTTTAAAAAACGGGTATTTTCAAAAATTAGCTTGATTTTGAAAATCCTAATTTTGCAATCTTGATTGAAAATAAGGTTATTTTCTGATCTTTTTTAATTTATAAAAAAATTTAAAATCATGTTTTCTTTCCTCCGGTGAGCTCATTTTTTAAGAAAAATAAAAGTTTTAAAGGAGAAGAAGAGTTTTGAAGTTAAAAGAGTTGAGAAAAAAGAGGGCGAACAAAAGTATTATATTCAAGAGGGAGAAATGTTTTATAAAACATCCTATTTCTAACTTTTAACCTGATTTTCATACATAAAAAAGGGAAGATTGTTGGTGCAGGGAGCACTACATCAAACATGTGCTTTGATGCATGGCAAGGAAGTTTAAAGTTAAACTGTTTGGTGGATTTGATAAGTTTGCCAAGCGTACAGAAGCAAGAAACTTTACAAGAAGATTTAGTAGGTCGGTGAGCAAAAACCATGCAGAAGGAAAGCCTAATAGGTCAGGTGATCAAAAACCAAGTAGAAGAAAACCCCTAATAGGCCAGATAGCACAAGGAGACTAGGCATCTAACAAGTAGGTAGACCTAACTCTGTGACCAAATGTCACATACATCAAAAGTAGTGAAAGTCCTAGTCAGTCAGTAAGGACCAAACACTTAGCAAAGTAATTCTTGGAAGTATGTAAGCTAAAAAAGACTTTTGACACAGAAAGTGGTGAGGATGTGAGGAGTGCTTCATCCTTCTAGGGTCAAGGGTATTCTTAACAACTAGGTGCAAACCTGACAAAGAAACCAATTTATGTTTCGAATGTTAGTGCAAGAAGCACCGTATGATTGAACCTAAGTTTTAATATTGGCAAAGGGTTAAAAGTTAAGTCTGTTTGGTATTTTGATGTGTTTATAAAGTTTGCAAGAAAGTCCTAATTGAGACTAGGCAAGGAAGTCATGATCGGAAGGACTAGGCAAGGAAGTCATGGCAAATCGAGAATATCGAGCAGGAAGCCCTAGGGTCGAGGACACAAGGCAAGAAGCCCTGGGGATCGAGAACACAAGCGGAAGTCTAGACAGGTCGAGGAATAAGGGTCTAGCGGAAAGACCCAAGGGTCAAAATCAGCTGAGCAAAAGTCCAAATACATCAGGTGGACCAAGGTTTGGCACAAGGTAAACTCTCTCGAGTGGAGTGGTGAGGGCGTGCTCTTGGAAAGAGAGCGGTAGGCGTTGATCCAACCAATGGTTTCACAAGCGACCTAAAGTTAAGACCAAACAATTTGACAAACTGTCAATCATAATCACATTTTTATTATGCCTGTGCTAACATTATGATGCAGAAAGATCAAAATGAAGCAGACTAGAAAAAGAGAACTCAAGGCGACCGGAGAGAATCCAGGCGCCCGGCCCTAAGTGGATCCAGGTGCCCGTATCTCTTGAAACTGAGCCTCGCGTCCCAATGAGATGGCACGCCTTGATTGGGAGGTGACGTCGGGTTCCAAGTGCCCAGAAAGGATCAAGATGTCCGGGAAGGGATAAAGTCGACGTGGATAGAGCTTCGTCCAAGTGTTACTACGTTAGTAGTCCAGGCGCCCGAAAGGGTCCAAGCATCCAGGGTTGGCTAACTCACCGATGGAGGTGGATTGGATAGCTCTTGCTACAGCGCCCGAGGCTGGTCCAGGCACTCGGATCACCCTACAAAAGAACCTTTATGTAGCACCTTCAGAAACAACTCTCTACCTCTTCAAGTGTTTTGTTATGCTTCCGAGACTACGACACGCTGCTACACTCAAGCCTCGACGATGCAACAACACGACACCACTACGAGCTCAAATGAGCCTAGTCTTGGGTAACATTTAGTTGTTGCTTTCTACATTATTACGCTTGCTTCTTTTTTGTGCTAAATACTCTAAGGTTTGGTAGGCTTGTTACCGAACCCCACACTTGTAAAAGAAACAAGCCTTCTTCTCTTTTGGGAAGAAAGTTGATAATGATTGTCCACCGAAGCGGATAAACTGACTATGGGACTTGGAATAGTAGCTACGGGGCTGCGAACCAAATCAAAACCAAAATGTCTCTTCTCTACTCTGTTCCACTGCGTGACTTTGGTTTTTCGAACGATTTATAAATGCGTACAAAGAGCACTATTCAACCCCCCCCCCCCTCCCCCTCCTTCTCCTTTCTAGCACTTTCTCGATCCAACATTGAAGTGGCAACAATTGTTGCCAAAATGATAGAATATACTTGTGGACTAATCTTGTGGTGCAAGAAGCAAGTCAAAGCAACCTGGTGATCCAGGTGACCGGAAGAGGTCTGGGCCACCTAAAGCATTCAATGAGTTTGATCAATCAAGTCGCACAACAAGATCCAGTCTAACCGGAGTCTCAGGCAACCGGAAGAGGTCGCGACGATCTTAATGTTCAAGCAATCAGACGGCTTCCAAGAGACCCAAAGTCCAAATCCAGCAATCTGATGGAGGCAGTCAAGGGATACAGTTAACCTTGGCCCGGAAGGCATCCTAGCGACCAGAAGTTGTTGTCACCCAAATGATAACCTTCTAAGAGATTGAAAATGTGTCACGTCAGCTTCATTTACATATTCAAATTGTCATGTTGTTACGTTGCTCGTAAGTGCTCTTCCAAATTTCACAGGCAACATTGTTTGTCATTTGGTATTTTTATTGTTGCCTAATACTTATTTACTTGTTATTTGATATATTAACCATCTCTATCTTGTTAAGAGGTTTCTCCACCTTCAAAAGAGATCTGGAAAGGAGAATTATTTGGGAGATTTCGAGAGTGATCCACCTAATGGAGCATAGGCCATGGAGTAGGAACCCAAGAGGGAAGTCGAACCAAGTTAAACGATTTGTCTTTGTCTAGTGTGGTCTTATTTTGTGTTTGCAATTCATATACCTAGTTTATTCCCCTTGCATTTAAATTATTACTCTATTTTTAATTACTAACATCTCAAAAATTGAACACATTATTCACTCCCTCTCTAGCGTGCTTGCGATCCTACATTAAACATTACATTATAACCGATTATGTGTCCATCAGTCGACTCAAGAACCTATTAGTCAACTATCTTCAGCAATAGCTTCTAAAAATGGTTGTTACAATGAACTAACCATTTTATTATAATGAATTAGTTGATGGTTGTCTATTCAACAAAGACCATGAACTACTCTCATGAGTCGACTCCTCAATCAACTCAATTAATCAGTTGACCGCTTAGTTAACCGACACAATCGTAATAAGGTTGGGTAGTCTAGAAAGTTGACTCGACTATCAATCAATTAGTAATCACAATTCAATGACTAAAGCATTAACTAAGCCATTTTTGAGGCTTTCGTCCGACCCTAATCTAGCCCTCGATTACCCAATTTGTCATCATTGCACGAATAAAATCTATGTAATCACTGGAGAATACCCTTCTCATTTAGCATGACCTTTGTTTTCTCGAGGACCTTTGTTTGGAAGTCTTTTGCACCTACTTAAGCCTTTAATCAACCTTGATCTACCATAACATCTTGTTAGATATCTATTCACCCTTGAACTGCTAAGACTTCCTCTTATCAAATATCCAACCACCCTTGATCTTTAGGACTGCCTCTTGCCAAACATTTGAACACCCTTGATCTGCAAAGCTTCCTCTTGTTGTGATCCTACATACACTTGTCACAAGCTTATCAAATACATATTCTAGCTTGTCTAACATCAAAATCGATTGTACCAACAGACAGATTAGCAAAAGTAAAAGTGCCATGGGAAAAGATTCACGGGCATTCACTTCCACTCTATGATAAAGATTAACTCAACTTCATAACAAAGAAGTCGCATTTGTCTTAGTTGAAAGGAAAATGCAACAGCTAGTATGCAATATAGGAAGTTAGAATAAATTGCTAACCTCATCTTGTCTGAGGGATTAAAACGGCGCTTAAATGCAAAGGAGAGTGCTTGAGATGGTAGCGACATACTTGGTATGAAAGACATATTTTCATCCTACAAATATAAAAATTAACTAAACTATAATTAGTTATAAAATGTTCTCCAAGTGAAAAGGTACCATCATTAGTCAAAAAAAAACATTGCAAAAAAAAAGATATAGGATATATCACCTTGTAACGGTAACTTAGATTCAGCTCCTCATTCTGGTATAATGCAGTACACACTCCATTCATTAGGCAACCTTTGAGAATTCCACTTATAGACAGTACTTTCTCAGCTTCCTGGTCTTTCTTCTCCTCCACTGCCACTTCACCAAGGGGAAAACAGACAGTTGCTCTTGGCTGCAGATGTAATTTGTAGTTAATCAACTCATCGATATCAAATATATCAGTAAACTCAGTCATGTAAGTGAAAGAAGTCAGCAATAAGGCAGCTGAGCCCCATCATGTCCCAGAATTCTGCATTAGCAGAACTACTGGAGCTACAGATGAGCCTTAGTCATCTCAAAATCATTCATTGGCACTTTGACATAGTTTTAAGCTACAATAACCAGCTTTTGAGATTTGACACAATCCTCCATCCAATAAAAACTGATGCCATGGAAAAAAAATGTGTATATTTCACACGAGAAAATTAATTAAGCTTCGCCTCACTGCAATAATGCAAGTGAGCAAACTTCAACTATCATTTTTTTATACAAACTTACCAGACCAATTGATGGAACAGGTGAAGCCACCTCCAATTTATATGATGGGTTAAACAAGTTTGTTATAATTGCAATTTCTCCTTGTTGCTCCTGAGAGAAAAGTTGAAAGTAAGAAGGGTACACTGCAAAGAACGGTTGTTTTGAATCAGACGACCACATTTTATATCAAATAAAATACAACTCTGAAAAATTATACACTCGAGCAATGCCACATGTCCAATAAAAAAGAATTTAATAGCAACAGTATGTTTATCTGGTTTGATTGTTTCCAGACATAGAATCATTTGTTTCAGATACCAGAGAGGTATCTTATTGCCTTTTTATTTTTTTTTTTTCTCATATTAGGATGCAAAGACAATGAGAAAAAATGTCAAAACATTTTTCAGCTTGCCTGTTCAATTAAAAACAGAAATTTAGTAGAGCAACATGTCATCTCATATCCTCAATCTGCACTAGGATGTTTGATCAAACCCAAATTTTCAAAAACCACAAAGTATCCAACAATGCTTACCTGTTTAGTCACACAAAGTAACTATAATGAATTGCCACACTCAAGTATGAATCATACAATCACTCACATTGACACTGTAACGAACAAGGTATATTCCTCCAAAGTCCCTCCACCCAACATGGGCTATTTTCCACTCATTTTTATAGAATTTTCTTCCATATCTTCTCAACGTTTATTCTTCCTCTTTTCCTTTCTTTTCCTCATGTATTCTTACTTTTTTTAAGATTTATTCGAAATATTAAAATATTTTTTATAGACTATTCTTCTCCACTATTCTTGTTCATCCTCCTCAATAAGATACCTCTACCCTCTTCTTGATCATTGTTTACCATATCATGTATTTTTTACCCTATTGCTTTGAATCCATTTAAAACATTTGTAGTATCTTTATAATTTTAAAGTTGAGTGTGATCCTATTTTAATAATATTAACACTAACCTCCTATGTTCGTACCTAAGCACTCTAATATAAACAAGAAAATATATTGGTATCAAAAAGATAATGATTGAAGAAATAAGAAATAACATTCATCCCCATCTATATTTAAATAAATTTTATCATGTCAAGGAAAATTCTAGAAAATGATTTAAAATACTAAGTCAGCTATCTTTTGAGGTGATGAAATAGATACCCTAGCAAAGGAGTTTCAAGTACGGATACTATCAAATAGTGCCATTTATGAGAAATTAACAGATGCAAAAGTGGATTATATTGAAATTCCTAGTGAAAGGCCAACATAGATGACAAGTGGCAGCAAAAGGACGTGATGAGGCTTTCCTCTGACAGCAAAGAGTGGTGTTGAAGGTGAGCTCTGCACGCGGTCACGGCAAGTGCAGGAGTGGTGTCTTTGCTGCAACAAGAAGGAAGAGGGTTGCGTGGCAGCAACAACATTAGTAGCATGGAGTGCAAGAGCAACAGTACATGGGCGATGTCAAAATTGATGTCAATCCAATGCTCTCACATTGGCTTCAAGAGAGAAAGGCAATGAAGACCAATAGCGACAGCATCAGTCAATGTTGATGCGTGAGGGGCTTCGGTTAGGTGGCAAAGGTTGTTCAGGCAATGGCGCTCTAGAGCAGTAAAGGCACAATAGAGGGTATGCGATAGTTGGGACTTGTGATGTCAAAAGTGTCAAGGATTTCAAGTAGAAGGGAAGCATGTTGTTGAAAGATCAAAGGTAGAGTTGGAGATTAGAGTGATGATATAGAGAAGGTAGCACATAGTTGGAGAAACGAGAGATTTTGTTGGGATAAAGAAAATAATAGAAGAGAGAAATTTGATGGTGACATTGAGATGGTGATTATGTATGAAATTAATTAAGAATTTGAATAATGATAGTGGATAAAGGTATATAGGTGGCAACAACAAATCAGATAACACAAATTAAGAGATGATTCAAGAATTTAGAGTTATAATTGCACGAAGAGTATAAAATGAATTAATAAAAGAGCAAGACCAATGAACCATAAGCTATGATACCATGATGAAAATTAAAAATTATATTAGCTCATAACTTATCCAATATATCATACCATAATCCCTTTATAAAATGATAATATGACTTATTTTTCATAAAATAACAAACTTTTCTAAAATAAATCAAATTATCCCAATAAAACTCCAGTAGACTTTTCTAGAAAAATAACAAACCTTTTAGGGAAACTAGCTACTCTATTTTGTCCCATAA
Source organism: Boesenbergia rotunda (assembly GCA_024364735.1). Classification (NCBI taxonomy): domain Eukaryota; kingdom Viridiplantae; phylum Streptophyta; class Magnoliopsida; order Zingiberales; family Zingiberaceae; genus Boesenbergia; species Boesenbergia rotunda. The sequence continues at coordinate 412,567 of JAGFNQ010006139.1, read as the reverse complement.
ATTATGAAATATTTCAACCTAAATTTCAGATCATATTTATGTTTGCACTTCATGTTTTCTCTCTTTATGCTTTCTCTCTTTGTCAATGTGTTGATTTAGGGAAGAAGAGTGCATATTAATCCAAGGGCAAAGGGATTGTTGGTTAGGTGTTTTGGTAACTTGTTTCATTTTAATTAGATGTCAATATTATGTTTTTGTTTTATTATCACCATGTCTTACTCTACATTTTTGTTCATGTGATAAGAAAATTTTAAATTGTTTTATTAAAGTTAATTAGCTAACCATATATCCCAAAAGTTTGAGTTATTAAAAAAGGGGTGAATTAATATATTTATATTATCAATACTCTCCTTATGATGAACCAGAAAACAATCGAACCTGGGACTACAGGTCCGGCCCCATGGAAGTTTTCCATAGGCCGCTAGGATAGAGCTCGCGGTAGGTGATCCAGAAGCCCAACACCCCGTGATTGTGCGCCTCATTTGGAGCAAAAATTCTTGCAAAATGCGTTGTAGCTGGGGATCGAATCGCGGTGTGTCTAGGTGACAATTTAGCACCCTTCCGTTGCACCATAGCCCGGGTGCTCAATACTCCCCTTCAAATGTGGGTGGGATGCTTGACTTAATTGGATCAATCCTAACACATGGATTGGTTAGATATTCTTTTAACACAAAATGGCCTACAGTGTTAAAATTCAATTGGTTAGCCATTTATTCCAAAAGTTTGACACACTAGGAAATGGGGGCAATTTACATATTAATATAGTTAACAAGTATTTATAATCTAGTTCAAGGAAAATGTTAGAGCTTTTAGATTTATCATGCAATGGTTTAGTCTCACAATGAGTTTTAGATTTAGAAATTTATCATATATCACATGTAATTCGTGGTTATCACATTAAGAAGACAATATAATATTTTACTTTTTCCAAATTCAATAAATGTGATTCACTTTTTTTTTACCATATGTGTGTGTGGTGTGTGTGTGAATTAGAATAAACAATTCGTAAGTGTGACAAGAATAATTGTCCCACATTGAGACTTAGAGCTAGTGAACATAGAGTCAAGAATGACAAAGTCTTGACAAATTGAAGCCGCCTTCCTCTTATTCTCCTCGTATAGTGCCTCATGGTCTTCCTCTCTTCGATAACATGGATGCCCTCAAGACTCAAGTTGATAAGGGTTATCAACAATGATTGCTATATTCTCAAAAGAAGTTGGTGATAAAATGACTTGCCATTTCATTTCGATCATAAATAAAATGAAATAAAGTATCAATTATGAATCAGGATGAGTACCATTAATTATATATTAATCTATTAAATAGGATATCATATTATTTAATATATTTTAGGATATAAAAATTAGAATAAGGTTGGGGTCTTTTCCACATATTTTATAATTAAAAGTATAGTTTGCAGTATGATTCATAATTTAAAATTCACTAAAATGATTCACAACGTGAGTCGTTTTTTTTTTGACAAACTTCACATCATTTATAATCATCATTATGATGCATTAATTAATTTAATTAAAATTTAATTAATTTGACTAATTAAATTTAAATAATTAAAATATAATTTCATTAATTGTGATTAGTTTAATTTCAAATAATTTATTTGAAGTAATAGAACTCATTTCAAATAATTTAATTATTAAATTAAATCTTAGATTAAAGTAATTTAACTAAATAAATGAATGTTTGTTATCTTGTAATTCTTTAGTCATTCCACTTTTTGTTTTTTGCTCGTTATGTTCTGACCAATCAACTAATCAGATACGGCCAAACTTAGATCTTTGAAGATAATATTGATACTAAAATCCATGAATGTTATGCAACATAGAAGACTTTGAAAAACATAAAAAGGCATCTGAAGGTTGTTATTAAAATTTAAACTAATGGATTAGTCTAAAACATGGTCAGCATCTATATAGATAATAATCACAGCTCCAGTAATTTGTTGTCCATTAATTTTAGTTGGTTTATTTGAGAAGTTATAGTATTTGTTCAATAGTGAGAAATCTTAAATGATATTGTGAGCATATTTGAAAATCTCATGTCATACCGAGCGGCACAAATGAAATTTATCGTTCCACCTATCGAACGGCGCGGCGCCAACACTGATACAACCCTACGAGGCCTGCAGCCTCACAAAGGACTCGTTCAAGCCCACGACCGCCGCGACTGCGTAGAAGCCTCACGGAGGCCTCGCGTGGGGCTTCATGCGAGCTCGCTGAATTTTTTTGCCAATATTTATTTTTTTCTTTATTTTTTAACTTAATTTCGTTTTTTATTTTTTTAATAGTTAATTTTTTCCTCTTAATTCTTTCTCCTTCCTCCTCATATTTAAATTTCTTTATTTATTTCCTTTCATCCTTAAACACATAGAAAAAAATTCTGTTTAAAATTTTTTTTTCTTATTCATTTCCTCCTCACATACATGGGGAAAAATTTTCACCTTATACATAATAAAATAAATTCAATTCAATTTAATTTAAGTTTACTTAATCCTAATCATTATATCTAGACTTTAGTTAATCCTAAATTGACTTTTACTCTATTCTAATTTTACAAAAATTAGTTTAACATAATAGTAAGTATTTATAGTAATTAAATACAACAACAATCAAGCCTTATCCCACTAGGTCATTGGGATATATAGATCTTTCTGCGTCATTGGGCTCTATCCCCTACTATGTTATCATTTATATTTAAATAAATTTTATCTTGATTTATTGTTGCTAACCAAATCTTTTTTGGTTTTCCTCTTGCTTGTTTGATATGGGCATTTGTCATAATTTCACATCGCCTAACTGGAGCATTTATTGGTATTCTAAGTACATGTCTCTACCATCTTCCCGAAATTTTCCCTCAACAGATGCAACTCAACTTTCTCTCTAATATTTTCATTTCTTAATTTGTCCATCCTTGTATGTCCATACATCCACCTTAATATCTTCATGTCTACAACTCTCATTTTCTACTCATGTGTTTATGTCATAGTTCAACATTCAGCTTCATATAACATAGTAAGTCTAACCGCCATTTTGTAAAACTTTTCTTTAAGTTTTAGAAGTATTTTACAATCACAAATAACAACTGACGCTCTCCTCCATTTATGTTTATGACGCTATCATTTTAGAACACCTATCATTTTATGAGGTAACACTAATGGGCAGAAACCAAATACTAGGAAAGCTTAGCATAATGTAGGTATAAATATAATAATCTACAAGACATGACAACAGATATGACACAATAAAGGAGGAAAATAGCAGTAAAACACTTCATTCCAGAAACTTATAAATATATACCAATAAATAAATGTTACCACTATTACACAATATTATCATCCTTTCACTTTTTCATTCAACAAAAACATGTAGATGTTTTAATTTATCGTCTATCTCCTAACAAACATGAAATCCTTTGGCAAGTCATTGTTATCATGTAAATATTTAGATCTCTAAGCTTCCTAAAAGACAATTAAATTTTACGTAACCTTTATTTACAAATGTCATATTCATTATGGAACACAAATCTTATTTTAACTATCTCAAGAAGCATCTATTGTTGAAAATTTCAGTAATCTTATTTAAATCTGCTCTCCAAGATTATGTTGGTTCCTTGTCTATAGCTCCATCAAATTGCCTCAGCTCTCCAAAAGAGTATATCAATCACATACTCCAGATCCACAAGCATTCAAAATCAGCTATTTTGCATGTCAAATTTCATGCAACTTTGTTTGAGACATCCCTATGTAAATCCAATCATGAAAAGAAATTGTCCAGAAAACTCTGGAATTTTTATGCTCTGCCATCTGAGTAACTCTTAAAAGTCTCCCTAAATTTGAGAAATACTCTCAAAGAGACAAGCAAATTTTATATATGTCAGCCGTTGTTAAGTATCATATACTGACCAACAAGTTGGTATATATGGAAATTTGATTATGTTAAACGGTGATGGATCAAAATAAACATCACGCCTTTTTAGTATCTATTTTCAAAACCAAGAAAGGACAAACACCTCATTACAGTCCACACCTATTACATTGAAACAAAAAAAGACCACAAAAACTACGCTACTGGTTAACATGCTGTTGCTTTTAAATGCTGAAATATTTTTGATAGACTACCACATTTGCTAAAAATAACAAAGAGAGACGAGAAAAGCACTCACCTTTCTTTGGGTACACTTGAATATGAAGACATTACCAAAATTGAAGCAAGAAAGAAGAGAATTATTATTTTCATATGTGCATGAGACAGACAAACACATTGCTGATAATCCTATATGGAAATAATTTGGCACTCCAATAAGTCCAGTCTGAAACATAAGCAATCTAGTAAACTAATGATAGGACGACATATTCCCTATTATCAAATAATCTAACATATAATATTTAAAAAAAAAGAGTATGGCATAAGAAACAAAGTGAATTTTATTCTTTGATATAAAAAAAACACTATGCAGTATGACAAGTTATCTCAAAATGCACGAGAAAATAATGGAAGTGTGAGAAATACAGACCTAAATGAAAAACAAATACTATACATACATCACTAAACATAACTGGGAACAGGAGAGCTTCATTCAACTTACAAAATCATAACATACATGTGTGTTTATTTAAAACTACAAAAGGTTCAAGGCGTGGATATATTGCAGAGCAATAAAAAAAAGAAGTTCCACTAACTACAAAGTACATTACTAGAACAAGATAGCCAGCTTCATCATTAAATTGGTAATACTGGTCAGTAGATTAGTTTTCATTGTGTTTCTCGTTGGACATTGTTCTGATATGAGATATCATTTGTAGGAAGCAAGTGATGAAGCAAATTAGTCATAATAACAGGTTCAAAGATAAGTTTCTCTGATCCGGGTTTAGTTTTTATAGTTAGGGTCTGTGTGAGTCCTGGGTATTTTAATTTAACTCAGAATCTCTTGCCCAAAAATAATCAGGAACTAGGCATACTTGCTAGATCCAAATCATTTGGGAGAATTACACAAGAAAATTTCCAATTCAGTCAATTAGGTAATGATCAAACAATGAATTGAATCCTAGAATCTTGCACCGTTAAGAATGTCAAACCAAAACAAAACAATTATTTTAGAAAAAAAATAATCAGAGTAAGCATAGAAATTAGAAGGAAAAGATGTAAGCGAACCTTTGAATCGTGGGTGGCACGGACCCGCAAAGCGTCACCAATGTCGAAGAATCCCTTAAGCAGAGCATTACGAGACTCCAAGTCGTAAAGCGCAGTAAAGTGCTTGGTGATGAAACCGATTTGTGGATAAGCGACCACGCCGTTGCGATCGTTCTGGAAGGTGAGTTTGAGCTTGGCGAGGCTGTCGAAGAGTTTGCAGGAGATCTTGTGGACAAATAAGGAGCTGTCGCTGTCGAACTCCGATGTCACCCGCACAGCCGGACGGCGGAGGGAGAAAGAGTGGCCTCCAGCGATGGGCGGGCACTCGTGGCCAGGAGCTGATGATGGAGGCGGAGGCTGAGATGGAAGCGGAAGGGTAGGTGGAGGCGAAGGCGAGGCAGGAAGCGACGGAGGACGTGGAGCAAGAAGGAAAGAGGGGAAATTAGGGCCAGCATTTGGAGGGAGAGAGTCGGCCATTGACGGACAGGACGAGGAATGTCAAGGGGAGGCTGGGCGAGGGGCCATCTTATATATTGTGTGGAGAAAGAGGCTTATATATTATCAATTTATCGGTGTTCTCCCTTCGTCACAAAAATAAATAAATAATTAAAAAATAAAATATAACCTTTACTTTTATTATTATACATCCCATTTTAAAAAATATTGAAAGTACACTTCATATTTCAAAATTATATATTTTTAGCATGCAAGTTTAATCAAAATTATGATTAATTATTTTGTAATATTAATTTTGATCAAAAAATTATATATTATTGTGATTTTGATAAAAATATTTCAACTATAACCGTTTTAAAATTGTTCTAATAATATTTTATTAATTTGATCAAAAGTGGTTAAATAGTGTTTGAATAGTTTGACCAAATTTATTAATTTTGATAAAATTGAAATAATTTTAATTAATATTTGAGTATCGCAGAGGCGGTGAACACTTTCTAACTACATTGATTTGTGTTAAGGAATAACAAATAAGAAGACACTATATTATGTGATTCACAATTCTTTACAATTTCTCATTCATGGCCAATGGGCTATGATCATGATGCTACTATCTTTTCTCCTCTTCAATTGATCATTGAAGGTAAAAAAAACTCTTACAGAATTAGCAATTTATAGAAAAGAAAAATATAATACGAGCAAAGTCATAAAGACTTGTGTGGTGGTAGTAAGTGGTTGTAGTTTACACTTCGTTTCACTTGAGCCTCCTCGTCGAGCCTCAGCCTGTTTTATAACTTTTGCTTCAAATTCTATTGCATCGTTAATATGACAATCATTAAGCTACTAATGTTTTTAGTCATCAATCGACTCGACTGATCTTCTAAATGTTATTTTGAATTGTGTTATTTGAACTTTCATCTTTGGTTGAATTTGAACGATCATTCCAACATCGGTCGATCAATGCTTTACTTGTCTACACCAGTTCACCTAGAAAGCTTTATTCCCTTCCAACGACCCTTAGTCGATTGAAAAACCTTTTTTTTCATTTTCAAACGAGCATCAATCGATTGATCGATTGAAAACCTTGTCAAAGTCTAAATCGTCAATCAACTGATCCAATCAAAATACACCAATCAAATCTAACTCAGGGGATTGGACGAACAATTAATTATTCCCTGATAACTAGTCGATTGGGTCAGACCAAAAATTCCAAAACATTTGGGGTACTAAACTCTCAAGCACCAATCAATTGGTCAAACAACAAATCCCTTATACAATCCCTAACTCCAACTATATCTAAGGTCAAGTCTACTTGTCTTCTACCCTCATCCCTTATATACATATTATTCCATGCACATCTCTCATGGAGTCTTCTTCGACTTTAAGCTCTTTACTATACCAGGAATAATTTTGATCTACGGCTTTAATCCTCATAGCGCACCCTGAATCCTAGTTGTCTCCCTCTGGATTCCTATAAAGCCTGGGCCAGGGGGTCACTAAGGAAACGGTTCCACCTTTTTACTTCTTTTACTATCAAGTTGTGTCCCTCAAATGCTTTGCGATCTCGATTCCCCTTTAAGTTGTCCTTCGTGTCCTTGCTTATATAGTTTACCTCAGCCTGTTAAGCTCCAATGCTTCCCGTCCTTAAGGGTTCTCTTATTATATATTTTATAAGCTCTATTAGTGGATGAGTATTCAATAAGGATTTCTTTGACTGCCTTAAATTCAAATTTGCCCAAATAATCTTTGTATTTATGATATAACCTTGCGAACGAGCAACTAAGCACCTTAAGATTTTTTTAATTGAAGGAATTTTCCACACTAAATTTCATATGATTTTTCCCCCTAAAATCTATTAAGTTAAAATCATATTTTGGGCATACAATGTTGTAGTACCGTTTTAATGCTAGAGGGGGATAAATATTTTACTAGATGATAGCAAATTTCTAAATCAAACATAGCGGAAATAAATTCTATTCTAAATTACCAAGTATAAACTTTTCTATGTTGCGGATCATCCATCGTGAACCCGTGCGCATCAGACTCAAGGCACCTTTGATCTTTTTATTTTTTAAGCGATGAACCTTCACTCTTTTTATTTTTCCATTGTCGTAGTGTTTTTTTTTATTGTTTATTTTTTGGGATATCTTATATGTATTTAGGGTTCAAGATTTTAAAATTTAAGAGTTGAGTTATAGTGAGTTAAGCAAATAAGATTTTCCCTCTAGGATTAGTCTTTTCTCTTGAGTTATAGTGTTCAAAATAAAAAAAAAATAGATGCTCATAGTGTTAGGACCGGTAGGTAAGCTAGGGAGGGTGATTAACTCCAATCTTTGTTCGGTGAAAATTTATCGCAGTGGAAACTTGAGCAATGCTAACACCTTAGGATTTGCTTGGTATCCACCTCCTTGAGGTGACTAATCTAAGAATTTGTTCTTCCTCACTCTCTTATACACTATGAAAGATCTCCTTTGTTCAGGCAGAGAAGCCTCGTACAAGCTTACACGAAGAACAAACCAACAACAAGCAAAATACAAATGAATTTTATAAGATTTACAACAATGAGCTCTCTTTATTTTTCTTGCTTTCTCCTAGCTTAGAATTGCCTCTAGAACCTTGGAAATACAGCAGCACTATGCTCTGAGACTTCTCTTGAAATGACGATGAAAGGAGAGGAAGAGATGTAAAGTTCTATAACTTCAAATCTGTGTGAAAACTCTATATACTCACGACCTAGGGCTAACAATCAATCACCCAATTAATTACCACGTCAGACTAGTCATTACAACGGTTATATTTTGAAGCTTAATAGATTAGTCAATCGATTAAGAGGTTTTAATCGATTGACCAATCAATTCAACACACATCCGTGCTGAATCACAACCTAGCCTGAATCGATTGCCCACTAATCGATTGCCCAATTGATTAGGAAAGCTTCTATTCTCGCGACAACAATGTCATCAATCAATTGCTCAATCGATTGACGACCTCCTTAATCGATCACCCAATCGATTAAGAAGTCTTCTATTTGTGAGAAACCCAGCGCCAATCAATTGGCCCAATCTTAACTTGTGTGCACAAGTATAAGGTTCCCTTGCCTAACATATGTCAATCATGACATGCTAGGACTTTCTTACCAAGTGTTTGATCAAACCTTTAACCGACTTGGACTTTCCCCTGCCTAGTTCCCAACTAGGACTTCTCTCGTGCCAACGTGTGATCTCCCCGATCCACCTGAACTTTACCTAGTCTCACTAGGTGTGCCTAGTCCCACTGGGACTTTTCCTGTATCAGCGTACAATTTCTCCGATCGACCTGGACTTCACCTAGTCCCACTAGGTGTGTCAATCCCACTAGGATTTTTCGTGTCAGCGTACGATCTCCCGATCCACCTGGACTTTACCAGTCAAGTTTCCAGTCAACCTTGACTCACTTGACTCATATAATGTTCAAACATCATTGTCAAACATCGAAACCCAAGCTTATCCAAGCCTAATCAAACTAGGTCAACCTGACCTAACAAAGATTGCACCAACACATAGGGTATATTATAAGTACTTTGCGTTTAAGATTTTAGGATTTAAGGATTGGGTTATAGTAGGTTTAAGCTAATAAAATTTTTTCTCTAGGGTTCAATCTTCCCTCTTGGGCTATAGTGTTCAAGATAAAAAAAAAGATGTTAATAGGGTATATTATATGTATTTAGGATTTATAGAAGGAATGTTAATTTTTTTAAAAAAAATAACAAACTGAGCCGCCTCGGGAGGGCCCTCAGTTTGGTTTTTTTTTTAATAACTGACTCGAGGTGCCTCCAATTGTATTGGAGGCACAATTGGAGGTGCCTCAAGTCACGTCGCACATGGGCACATAGCGGACAAATCGTAGCGAAGCGATTATATATATATATATATATATTTGACAAGATCAACAAAATGATACATAAAATATATTCAATAAAATCAACAAAATGATACATAAAATCTAGTATTATAAGATCTAAGTGAATGTTACTTAAGATCTAGTATGTTAGATTACAAGAATGTTCCTTAATATCTAGTATGCAAGATTAAAATAAAATGTTGATTCATTAAAATTTCTCCTTTCTAAAAAATTTCTAGAGACGGAGAAACTCATTTAACAAGAATCACGAATTCAAACGTAATAAATAAAATATACGAAAACTTCAAAATAAAAATGTTACAAGCTCGAGTTGCCATTGATCTTTGAGAAGCACACATGTAGCACGTCTGCACAAGGAAGTAGAAGCGCAAAGAACAGGTCAAAACAAATGATTGTATTGTTCAAAAGTAATGCCTAGAGTCTCTTTATAGAGCTTTATCGAGGTTGACTTGGTACTACCCCGGTCAATTGAAAATCCCTTTAGTCGCTTAGAATATGTTGATGTGATTATAAACTTTATCTCTGTTGGTAACATTTCTGTAGGACTGAATCATGCGATAGAGAAGGGTAAATATCGCTCATTTAAATCTTTCTTTTCTTTTACAAAAACAAACCAAAGTCCCAGTGGAAAAATAATAAAGTACTGAAATGTTGGTTACCTCTAATGTTTTGATGTTTATTTGACAATATATTTAATGACCTAGGCAAGTGAGAAGTCTTGACATGTTAAGGCTGACCTAGGCAAGTAAGAAGTCTAGATAAGTCAAGGTTGATCGAATGTCTGACAAAAGAAAAGTTTAAGTAGGTCAAGAATGATCAGATGCTTAACAAAAGGAAAATTCTAAGGGAGTGAACCCTTCGTATAGAGAAGTCTTGGAAAAGTGGACTCTAACCAAAGGGAAAACTTTAGGGAAGTGAACCCTAGGTATTGAGAAGGAAAGGCAAAACCTTAGGAGAGTGAATTCCAAGTTAGTGTGACTAAGTCCAAATAGGTCAGTTAGACTAGATGTTTAGTAGGTAAGTAAGGTTAGTCTTAGAGAAACCTTTTAGTTTTGAAAGGAGGTGAGGATGAGTTCTAGTTAGAAACCAGATAGTGGAAGACTTAGTTGGGAACCTAGCAACAAAAAGACCTAGGTGGGCATTAGGAACTGAAAGACATGATTAAGAACCAAGCAGTGAAAGTCCACGAAGGTCGACTAAGAGTTGATGTCTTAGCAATGAAAATTCAAATGGGTTAACTGAGAGCTGAACATCTAGCAAATGTCACTAGGCAAAGGTAAGTTGAGTTTTGAGCAAGTATTTTTATTACTACTCTTTTGTACTAACTCTTTATCCCAGGAAGCTATTTGGCGGTTTCAGGTGATTAGATGAGATTCAGGAGACCAACTAGGGATAAGTTCTGACTTACGGAGGTAAGAACATCCAAGCAACTGGAATGAGGTGCAGGCGACCTCGGTGTCCTGGCCACTAGAGCTGCTTCTAAATGACTGACGTAGGCATGATCAAATGATCCAAAGGAGACAGTAAAGATATGCATTTAACTATGCTTCAGGCATCCGAAGGGAGTCTAAACGACCATAGTCTGCTAAATCATTATGATTATGAATAATTTTTTCATCTGAGTCAGCATGTTCTAAGCGACCACAAGGGTTCCAGTAGACCAGAAGAGTGGCAGGTCAACATTCAACTAGGCTATATAAAAGGAGGCTTGAGGCATTAGCTTCATCAATCAATTCATTCATTTATTCTTCTAAAATGGTCCTGCTCTTCTTGTGCTGACATGCTGTGGTTGTGCTTAAAGTTCAACAACAACCTAGGGCTTATAATATTTTCTTTACTCTTTCAAGTTTCTTTACATTTCTATGATATTTGTGTTTAATTGCCAAGGTTCTTGTTAAAAGGTTTATCCACTTCCAAAAATTTTCGAAAAGTAAATATTTAATAAGAATCTTATATTTCAAAAACTGGTATCTTGTCGTACTAGACCAAGAACTCTATTGCTTAAGTTTGATCTTGCATGTTAATTTTGATTTAGTTAATTGGTTCGCTTAGTCAAGTTAATATTTTATTCAGATTATTTACTTATTTTATTTCCACTATGATGAGTGTAGATTTGATTCATTTTTATCTTTATTTTCACGCTTATTCACTTGCTTTTATTGATTCATATTTACGTTGTTACGTCCCTTTCTTAGTTTTTATCAGCATATTTTCTATTTCTAGTTTGGAGACCTGTTTTCACTTTCAGGGAGCGTTTTGGAGCAAAAATGAATAAGAACAGGAGCAAAATGGAGCAAGAAGACTAACAAGATTGGTCGTGGCCCCGGAGGCACGACCCTGCAGCTTCCACGGTTAGGACATGCCTCCTAGCATGGCTCGTGCACCTCTTCAGTCGAGGTCATGCCCCATGGCACTGTCGTACACCCCACCGGACAGGGTTGTGCCCCACGGCATGACCCGTGCCCCACTGCTCAAATATGGTTGTGCCACCCAGGCACAGCCAAGCTCCAGCCGTGTGTCCACTTTAAGGCTTGGTTGTGCCAACCAGGCATGGCCATGCTCACGCCGTGCTTATCTGGTTGAGAGTGGCACAACCCAGCACGGCCGTGCCTTGACCGTGTCGTTCCAGTTGGGTGTGGTATAGCTGGGTTGTGCCACACCGTACGACCCATGCCATGGAGCTGTGTTTGGGGCAGCAGATTCTAGTATAAACGGGGATTTTGTCCCCTTTGTTTGGGGAGGAAGTTTCTACTTTGTGAGAAACCATCTCTATGCTCTCCCCCACTTTTCTGACGATCTCTGGTGACTCCAAGACATCTTCGATGCTCCTCCATCTCCGTGAAGGCTTGGATTGGATCTGAAGACTCGACTTTAAGGACGGATAAGCTTCTTCATCTCTTTCTCTATATTTGCATGTGAAGCTTTCCATTTTTGAGTCTTTGTGCTTCTCTCTATGTCTTGTGAGTAGATCTCCACATGTTCTAGGGTAGGAAGTAGATGTAATGTGTATTTAATGTAAACTCCATAGTTTATGTAATGCCCTTGGATTGATAACACGGTTTGGAACATATCTTGTTTGATTTAATGCTTCAATAAATGTTTTATCCTTATTTGTCATGAGTGTATGCTTATTGTTGTGTTGATTAAATGGATTGTGGAGACCAATTGTTGGGGTTGCAAGGTTACAAACATAGTCTCAAACTAAAAACACATGGGAAAGATCTTGGGTTTATAAGAAAAAGATATCTCTATTGATACGAGGTCTTTTGGAAAGAGCTCAAGAGCAAAACTATGAGGGCTTAGGCCCAAAGTGAACAATATCATACTATTGTGAAGATATCTAAATTCGTTTTGGTCTTAATAATTGGTATTAGAGCCTGGACTACTAAAAGGTTTAACCACCAACTGTGCACAAGAGCTATGGTCTAATTGAACCATGTGGGTTAAGCCTTGAACAAAGAAAGTATGAGACCATGTCTTAATCAAGAGAACTAGACACCAGGAAGAGAAGTCCTAGTTGTGGCTAGGCAATGAAGTCTTAGTAGGTCGGGTGAACCGAGGGGCAGAAAGTCCTAGTAAGTTGAGGATCGGACATCAAACGGAAAGGTTTTCCGCTTGAGGGGGTCTGTGGTCCTTTGTTTGAGGGGGGATTATTGAGGTTGCAAGGTTGCAAACATAGTCCCACATTGAAAATACATGGGAAAGATCATGGTTTATAAGAGAAAGATATCTCTATTGGTATGAGACCTTTTGGGGAGAGTCCAAGAGCAAAACCATGAGGCTTAGACCCGAAGTGGACAATATCATACTATTGTGGAGATATCTAAATTCCTTTTAGTCCTAACACCAATGCCCATTAAGGGTGAGATGATCAAGGTTGTATGCCTGGAGAGCCCTCCATGACAAGGGTATCCTTTCAACCGGACAACCTTAAACACTCCCTTGACTTGGACATTGAGCCCACACAAGCATAGATCTAACCCCAACTCAATGAGTCTCCCCTAATCCCGTGTTAGGAGATGACTTATGTAATTTAGGATCGTATGACCAAGAACCCTAGTGACAAGGGAAATCTTTTAACTTAACATCCTAAGTTACCTTGCCTATCTAATGCTAGATAGCCAATAGGGGGGACACTTCGGTGTGAAGTTACAACCCACGTTGATAATCTAGTTATACTACTTATGATCCTGAACCATAAAGGCCAAGACATTATCAACCTATGGAACATCAAAGGCCATCACATCGTAATATATACCCTAGGACATTCCCCTCTCATAGTCTTTCCTCCCTAAGAGCCTAAGGGGGCGTTTGGTTTGCGTTTTCCAGCTTGTTTTTCATTTTCATTTTCTGTAAAAAATGCGGTTTTCTGGAAAACATGTTTGGTTTGCATTTTCCAGCTTTGTTTTCTTGAAAAAAACATAACGTTTTCTGGAAAACTAGATAATGAAATAAAGTCATTTTCAGAAAACGAGAAAATACGATTTTCTGGAAAATAAAAATGAAAAATAGAACAAAGCAAACGCCCCTTAAATTTCCTCTCTTCTCTTCTCTTCTCTACTCTCTTTCTCTCTGTCTCTCTTAAGCAAGTTTCTGTGCAACCTCCACTCTTTTCCGACTTATTTAGCTAGCTCATGCTTGTGAACTCCTAGTGGTTGCCAATCTTAGTCCCTGTGGATATGATATCTTTTTATTACTTGACGACATTTTCGTGCACTTGCAAACACCACATCACACTACATATAGCATACTTATTGATTTAGAAAGCTATCTATCAACTCAATTAATTTGTAAATGTTATTCACCCCCTTTAGCATAGTCATGATCTTACATGTCTCACCATCCTTCTATTAATGTAATCATGTCCTAAGTGGTCCAGTGTGACCATGGATTATGATGTCTGGACAAAGAGTTTTAGTTAAGTCTTGTCTTGTAATTTAATATATGTTTTTTATTGTGTAACGACACGGTCTCTCAACCCCTTTTGGCGGCCAAATCAACATTTGGCGGCCCAACAACCTGGCCCGTAGGCCCAACAACTTGGCCCGTAGGCCCAACAACCTGGCGGCCAAATCAACATTTGGCGGCCCAACTATGTCATCGACCAACAATCGATGTCGACGACCAACAACCGTGTCGTTACTCACTAGGTCTTTCCACCCCTGGCCAGTGGATTTTTGCCTTCCTCAGGATTCGAACTCTAGACCTCCAGGATAAGTACTAGAGTTTATGAATCCTGATACCGATTGAGCTATTGAGAGACCGTGTCGTTACAATAAAAAGGCGCCTTTTTATTGTAACGACACGGTCTCTTAACCTCTTTGGCGGCCAAATCAATATTTGGCGGCCCAACAACTTGGCGGCCAAATCAACATTTGGCGGCCCAACTATGTCGTCGACCAACAACCGATGTCGACGACTAACAACCGTGTCGTTACTCACTAGGTCTTTCCACCCCTGGCAGTGGATTTTTGCCTTCCTCAGGATTCGAACTCTAGACCTTCAGGATAAGTACTAGAGTTTATGAATCCTGATACCAATTGAGCTACATATAGTCCATAAGAAATATCAGATTTACCTAATCATGCATAACATATAGTAAAACGACATAGCATAAAATCCGGGTAAGCACTAGGCATGTATAAACAGCTCAACAACAATAATATCAAGATAGACATGCATGTCAAACATATGCAACAATCATAGCTCATATAAGTGCATCAAACACAAACAAATGCATAAAAGAAATACGTATGCACATGATGCAATGACATGTGTCACCCCTTACGCCAGTCAAGCCGTCAACACATCCCATCTGTGTGACCGAGTGGGTAGGGCTGTGATAACTGTACCACTCCAACAACAACAATAACAATACCACATAAGGCGTGGTTGAGTGGACAGGATGCTGGGAAGTCAACACTCCAAACCCACGGTACATCGGGGGGGGGGGGGGGGGGGGAGCTATCATAACTACAATATCCCTCAAAAAAATAAACAACAGTGAGGGTGAGTCACCAACGGCTCATCCCTCTAAAACAACGATGAGGGTGTCACTGTCTGGCATGACAGGACAAACACTCGCACTCTAACCACTACCATGACAACATGTGGTTGAGTGAATCGAGTAACAATATAACTAACGACGGTTTAACTAAATGTAAGTCAACAGTCGTTAGTATGCAACGTGCAAGTATGGTGCATGATATACAATGCACAAACAACCGAAGAACCCACGATGCAACAAAATCCAACGAGTGAAACATGCATCGATACAACCAACCAGAAACCGAAATCCAACGATTATGCATCTACACTACTAGGTAGGGTATTTCTAGTACCAAATAAACCTTATGGTGTTAAATGAACTTCTAAGTGCTCGCGTACAAGTGACACTTTACAGAACAGAAAATCAATAGAGGACTGTACGGATACAAACTTGGAATACTCGAAGATCAACGAAGAATAAGTCTCAACGTCGATGTTTAAATAACGACAAAGAACAAGATCAAGCAACCTACTTAGACATAACAGTCATGCTTAAAGGTAAAGGAAACTACAAGAGCACAAAGGAGAAGTACCCGCCTTTTAATTGTAGAACGTATACGAACAGAACCTCCCACGATCGACAACGTGAGTCCAAAGTCAAGGTCATGTATCAATGATAAAGTTTATCTAATTATAAAACTAATTAACATAGCTAAATAATTTTAACACATAATTAGTTTAACTCAATTTAATTTAAATCCTAATCCAAAACAAAGTATACATATCTTTCTCCTTTATTAGTTATCAGAGTTCTTTCTCAATAACTATTTAATGATTCTAAGATTTACCTGATCACCACTAAGCCATTTCAATTAATCAATAACTTAATTAAACCCCTCAACTATAACATATATGAACTTAGATAGAAAGGACACCTTGTGTAATTAACCCCCAACATAGTAATGAGTCAATTAATACCATTGTGACTCATAACAAGCCAAATCAGAATCCTTTAATTACTAATCCAACACACTCAAAACCAGCCCACCGTTCGACTCCAGTGAAGTTCACAACAAGCATCCGAAAATTAAAAAAATCAGTTCACATGAACTTCACAACTTGCTGATCTACCAATTCATCAATCTTAAGCCTAATCACAGATCCAATATCACCACATATACTAAATCGATCTAAGCAACTGGACCTTACCTGAGTGGTGACTTAGTCGTGTGGAAGAGGAACTTGCACAATGAGGGTTCGCGGCAAAGAGGGAGGAGATTCGTCACCGCGTGCTCACGCGGGAACAGCTACACTGAAGGAAGACGACCTGCAACCTAGGGTCTTCCGTGAGGGATTAGGGATAATTAACTAAACCAAAGATCAACTACTCCAATCGAAGAGCCTATTCTTACCGGCGATGATATGTCGAGTGAGATCACACGAGGGAGAGAATCGCGGCGGCGATGACGGCGTGGACAGCGTCGCCGTCGATTTGCTCAGGGGAATGGAGTCGCGCCGATTGCCCAGAAAGAAAAAGGTTGCTCGCACGAGGAGGAAGACTCCGTAGAGCAGAGGAGTTGGTGTCGGCTTGCTCGAGGTCGGCTGCGACGTCGGCGATGGGTGGCTTAGGGCACGCTGCGTCGGGCGGAGAGGGGAGATCGGGGAAAAAAAACTGCAACGGGTGGTTTCAAGACTAATGGGAGAAAATAAATTAGGGCACTTAGGGCTTTTTAATATGATTTTGCCCTTTTTGCAAATAAGCCCTCCTACTTCGATTTATTCCAATTAAGTCCCTGCTTTTCGAATTTTTCCTTTCCAACCCTTAAAAATTCAATATTTAACATATTGTGTAGGGATATGGTAGATACACATGGAGACACCTTCGCATAACCAAAGTCATGACCACCCATTAGCTTGGGTCGATATAGATTAAAGAATGGTGGTATGAGATAACCAAGGAACTACAGGATGTAAAGCATCAAAGTGCAATTGTAACTAAGAAATGAACTACATAAGAGAAGCATCAAGGATAACATGAGAAGAGAGTAGAGGGCTTGGTACCTCCAAGAGGAGAGAAGTTTGATAGAAGATAGTCGGAGACAAACTTCTTAAAAGGAGCAAGAAGAATGACACAAAAAGAAAGTTAAGGATTGATGCATCCGAGAGACGATAAACTTGATGAGAGAAGTCCTTATGGCGAAAGACGGATGCATAGTGAGTTGAGAAGAAATATATTTGAGCAAGGGTAAATATCAACTTAGGAAAATTCGATCATTAGATTGGTCATATTTAACATTTCAATCAACTAAAGGAGTCTTTTAGTCAATTAAATGGCTTAGTCGACTAAGTAGTAAGCACTTGACTAAGAAACTAAACATAATCATATTTTTCTACTGAATAATTAATTATTGTGTACGAGCAGACGACTAATTAATATAGAATAGATGAAGAAATCACCAACAAGAGTCAATTGTTATCCAAAGGATTTTTTTTCAAAATTTAGAAAAGCAATCAATTGGTGTTCATGGTCAATCAACTAATGTTAAAGGAGATATATTCAATAACATTATAAGAAAACGAACCAACAAAACCTCTCTATCAATTAATCTAATCAATCAACTGATGGTGTCTAAAAGTCAAATGATAACTAGCACCAGAGCATCAAGACCATGCCAAGAATTCATTATAGGAGAAAGCTTTAAAAGGGGTTGATCCGCCCTCAGGACGTAGCACAGATGGTGAGTACATGACATTTTTGGCGTAATGGTCAGCGATCGATTCACAGGAGGTGATGACCTATATTTTTTATCCCAATATGCACCTATTATCTATGTACCTTCATGAATCTCCCTCTATATCCGTGGGACTGGCTCTAGAGAGTCGTTAAGGTAGCAGATGTACCTTTTTTTTTAAAGGGGTTGAACCTATCCATGAGCTGTGAAGTGTGATGCGGCAAGATTTTTGACCGAGGCTATACTAGCACCATCATCTGCGAAGTATACAAAGAGATCACTCAAGCAAAAAGTCATTAGTAGCAAGCCCAGAAGGGTTCCTGGCACGTGCACTCCGATGCTTAAGTCAGTTTCTCCTTATGATGATAAAGAAGAAGAACTTGAATGGATTAGAAAATGGCAAGAACTCATACCTACACAATAAGGAGAGGCCCTATTTATATGCAACGTTCCTTAGTGACCCTCCACTATCAAGATGTCACCTCAACCATAACAGGGCGGTCATGTTTATAGATTTCCTGTAAGAAATCCGTGGAAAGAAAATAAGGCAATGGATTACTGAGCAGGTCAGTGTTTAGGCCTATGGGTTATTGAGCAGGTCAGTATTTAAACCCATGGATTATTGAACGAGTCAGTGTTTAGGCCTATGGGTTACTGAGCAGGTCAGTGTTTAAACCCATGGATTATTGAACGAGTCAGTGTTTAGGCCTACGGATAAGCAGGTTAGTGTCAGTGTTTGAGCCAATAGATTATTGAATATTGAGCAGGTTAATGTTTAAACCCATGGGTAAAAGGGGTGTACGTTTGAAAGGGCTAATGGGTATGTATGTATAAATGGAGGCCCAATAAAAAAAGGATCCAGTTTGTGGGTCCTGAGATATGGAGTTCGGCTCATAAGACCCATGGAGTCTCAACCTGCTAGTTAAGCTGATTAAGATAGAAAAAAGGGGGAACAAACCCTGAGTGTCTTGTATATGGACCATTTAAAACATTGGAATATTAGAGGGATGTTCCCGCGTTGATCAGTCGGCTGCAGTGGTTTCGGGAGCAAGCCGAGTGATGTAGGCGGGTTAGCCGATCGGTCGTTGCCTGGGCTGCAACCCTTGTAAGTCCACTATAAGTGGTTTCCGATCAATCGTTGTGGGTATCTTGACCCTTCATAGTTACCCTTTAGGTAGGCTTGCCCAACTATTATAACATCTCAAATCTGTAGGTTATGTACTGTACGTGGCCCCCAATAGGCTGAATATCCGACATGAGTTGACCGATCGGCTATTGTCTACCTCCCTCATTCAAACCTCAGTCGTACCTTGCGAAGTGCCCATTAAAGTCAAGGAGACCGTGTTATGGATTATGGACAAATACTCAGATTGGTCGGCCTCATTGACTTAGGCAGTCTCGGATTGTCGAATCAACCTATCCCTTTTGACCCCAATCCTAATATATTATAATCATAGTCACGTCAGCCGTTTGACCTTGACTTTTTCCTATATGGATTGAGGGGGCCCCGGATTCTCCCGTATCAAGGGGTTTAAAAGTTATGAAATAGATACAATAGATTGAGCAAGCTCTACATTCCATTATTATTTTCTTAAGCCTTATTACAAACGCTAACACCTCTGGTATAATAAACCTCTTACCCTCTTTGCAATTAACTTGTCTCTGCGTCTTATATTTGAGCATGAAAGAGAAAATATAGAGAATTTCAAGAGCGGCCTGCTGAAGGATCATAGGCCGTAGAGTATAAATCTAAAGATTTTTTTTCATATGATTAATGAGGTTTTTTCAACCAACCTCGGGCGATCGGTTCGGCCACACGGAAGTTTCCCATCGGCCGCTAGGGTAAATCGGGAAGCGCTCGCAGTGGACGGTCTAGAAACCCAGCGTCCCAGGGTTCGCGCCCCATTTGGAGAAAAAATTCCTGCAAATGCGCCGTAGTTGGGGATCGAACCGCGGATGCTTAGAATAGCGACTAGTCGCCCTACCGTTGCACCATAGCAGGCCACATAAACTCTGGTATCCAATTATGATTTATGTTATCATTTTATATTCATTGACATGACCGGTACAGCCCCTCTACTAATCGTCTTCTAGATCCATGTGCTCCAACATCTTCGCCACTCAGTTCGGATCCTCTGTCCGAACTCCCGCCTGTCCCTCTGTCCTGAACACAAAACGACAAAAAAATCACGTGCATCTCGCGTGACTTCGCCTCCCACTCGCGATCAAATTTCGCCTCCCGCTCGACCCATCCCCTAAATCCCTTCTCACCCAACTCCCGAGCTCTACGCCTCTACCCCTGACCTAAATCTCGAGCGCCCACTACACGTCCTCGGCGACGGTGACGGCGACGGCGACGTCACACAACGAACTCCCTAAACGCGTGTGGTTCGCCCTTCTCGCCGACCTCCCCTTCTCGCTGCCAGATCTCCTCTCGCCTCCTGCCTCCTCGCGTTCCCCTCTGGATCGCTGCTTCCCAGTCGTTGCTGCTTCCCAGTCATCGCTGCTTCCCCTCTCATCTTCGCTCCCAGTCACTCGCTTCTCCTGCTTCGGCCTTACAGAACAGCAATTGATATTTTACAAACTGAGCAGGACAGCAATTGATATTTTACCATCCCAGAAGCAGGAGAGCTATACAAAATATCAGTTCTGTTGAACCTTCTCGCTTCTCCTGCTTCTGCCTTAGTTGAACCTTTTCGTTATACATTATGTTAGTTTTTGCAAGTTCTTTTGGAATTGTGTTAAGTGAATTTGAATGTTTATTTTTGACATTGGATTCAGGTTTGTCTTCTGCTGATAGTCATTTGTATAAAATTTTAACTGTTGCTAAAGCAACATAAATTCCTTTTCTAGTTCAATGCTTTGGTGGAGGTGAATCCTGTCCAAGGAAGAAGATTAATCTTTTACCAAATTAACTCCAACACTATTACCCTTTTCAATCTGATTCCTTCTGGATTCATCTCCAATTGTTTCCTAATTAACCTCATATATTTTCTTGATCCATGGTGATTCAATGCCATCTATGTACATTCCAGAAGCACAGAAACTTACAAACTGAGTCGCTATTCAGTGGAACCTTAGTTGAATAGCGATGCAGGTTCAGTGAGGCAATTGCTATTGAACTAAGGTTCAGTGCTGATCCATGGTAGCACAGAAACTTACAAACTGAGGGACCTCCTTCTCGCTTCTCCTGCGTCGCTATTCAGCTAAGGTTCAACAGAACAGCAATTGCCTCACTGAAACTTACAGAACAGCAATTGACTCATAGAAAGTTACATTCATTCAGCAAGTAACACGTCTTCGTTTGTCAAGAAACTTAAGCAAGCATAAGCTATCTGAACAGCATAGTCAAAACAAACTCAGAGATATGAACTCGCACAATCAAAATAAACTCACAGAAATCTGAACTCGCACAGTCAAAACAAACTCAGAAATTTAAGCAAGCATAGTCCATCAAACTTAGACTTGAGCATTGGCAATGTAGTAGCACGCCTTCGTTTGTCCATTCAAAATAGCAAGCCAGAAAGCATAAGCTTGCAGAACAGCAAATAACAAAAGATTCATTCAGCAATTGACTCACAGAAACTCACAGAAACTTAATCACAGAAACTTACAACAAGTAAATTGATCAGGAACAATTGATGACTAAACTTACAGCAAGCCACAGAAACAAGTAACACGCCTAAACTTACAGAAACAGGAACATTCAGCAAGCCACAGAACAACAAGTAACACGCCTAAACTTACAGAACAGCAAGCCACAAAGCATAAGCTATCTAAAACAATTGATGACTAAACTAATCAGGTGATAACATCCTCATTCCCATCAGGACCTTTCAATGTGCTAAACTCCTCATGACTCCATCAAGACCATTCTTAGAAGTGAAGAACCAGAAAAAGATTGTAGATCATGAGATTATTTTAATGGAAGCAAATCTGAAGACATGGAATACGCAAGTTAGATATGGCTTGAGGATCAAATCATGAACCACTTGACAAGAGCCGATTGGTTTTCCTGGTGTAAGCTTCACAAAAGTGCTGAGTTTTTGTGATATGATCTGTACAAATACTGTCTGCATATATTCAGTAATTAGAACATTCAACAACAGTTTACTAAAGAAATTGAAATTCAGGCCAGAAAATCCAATTGATCTGTATATGAAAAATCGTTGAGCCAAACTGTTCACTCATCACACACTTAAACCAGAAACTCTCAAGAACACTGAATAGAGTTTTTCAATAACCAAAAGGACGCAAACATTCTCTTTGTTAACATCAACTGAAAACCGAAACTTGCACTCAAGAGATTACGAAACTTGAACAGCTTCAGCCCCTACTTTATCAGCAGGCACCTTAATCTCTTCAGGCTTTTCTTCAACCTTGCTGAAACTGCTGAAGTTGCCTTTGGTCATGAACAGCTGGGCATGGTGGTGCTTGCAGTAAAGCCTGCCCTCATGTGCCACAAAGTTAGCTGGGCTGATGGTGCAACCTCCATGGCTACACCTGAAGCAGGGGCCTGTGGTATGAGTTCCCATTAACAGCCACCTGAAAAAGCAATGAATGATATCCACATTCTGTCGACAAATTCTCATGCATTTTGAAAACATCCAAAGGTAATTGAGAAAAGAATGAGAAGCATGCACCACTTTTACCTTCTCAATGGGGTACACTGTCATCTTGCACTCTGCACATTTGCCTTGAGTTCCTAGAAATATACTTGCGTATCTGCTATTAGCCCCAACCTATGTCACATGGAGAAGGCACGTTGTGAATTCAAGTGATCGATAAGCTTCTTCTATGTCAACGTACCATTTGGCCATTAGATCTGTCTGTCTTTGTAGGTTTTGGAGCACCTGCAGCAATGGAGATTAACACCAGGATACAAACATGATGTTCTATGGAACAAATTAAACTAGACAATATACCTTCGAAACTTTTATCCAATCTTCCAGTCATCTTGAAAAGCTTATCATAGTGAGGCTTGCAGTAGAGAGCTCCATCGATGGAGCTGTAATTGCTGAACTGGATTAAGAATAACAGAGAGGAAACAGAATAGAGAATGAAACAAACTAAGAAGAAACCCTTTATCAAACTTCTGAAGTAGTGGAGCTCGATCGAAGTAGATGAGGAAATCAGAAACCTTTAGGGTGTCGTTGTCACTGCTTTTGCGAGGAGGACCACGATGGAGATGGCGGAGCTCGAGCTTCGTCGTCACTGCGAGGAGGACAGCTTCGTCGCCACTGTGAGGAGAGGGCGAAGGGCAAGAGGAGGAGGTCGACGACAACCTCGTCGTCACTGCTTTTGCGAGGAGAGGGCGAAGGGCGAACGAGGAGGACAGCTTCGTCGTCACTGCGAGGAGAGGATGAAGAAGGGCGAACGAGGAGGACAGCTTCGACTTAGGCAAGAGGAGGACAGCTTGGTCTTTTGGGGCTTAAGTCTAGAAGAGGAGGGCTTAGGGCAGAAGAGGAGGATCGGAGATACAATGCGGTTCGGCGCGTCCTCTTTTAGATCAGACCGGATACTCTATACCGGGATCTCCCCTGTACCCGTGTACCAACTCGTCGGCGATCGCCGGTGAGTAGTCCGATCGACGATCGGACACCATCAATAATTTTTGATCGTCGTTCAATAAGATGATATCCTCGGAGAACGATGAACCCATCGAAATCGTCGCATCAGACGTCTCATCGGATTCGACGGTGAATACGATAACATCACAATTGCGGCGATTTTCAACGGGTTCACCGTTGTCCGAGGATATCATCTTATTCGAAACGACGATAAAAAATTATTGGTGGTGTCCGATCGTCGATCGGACGACTCGCCGGCGATCGGCGACGAGTTGGTACACGGGTACAGGGGAGATCCCGGTACAGAGGATCCGATCTGCTTTTAGCTGCAGTTCGGCGCGTCGAATTTTTTTTTGTCATCTAGCGTTTGGGACAGGGGGACAGAGAGGTGTTCGGGACAGAGGATCCGAAGTGTTCACCACTCGCCTCACCACTCGCCTCCAAATACACTTCAATACAAAACTTTAGCTGGATCATCAAATTACTTGGTTGCATCCAATCAACCATAACTAAGCAAGCCTTCCAAGTTTCAAGTAATCTCATGTGGCTTTGCACACTTAGGGTGCGTTTAGTTGGAGTTATCCTTGATAACTTTGATTATCCATCCAAAATTATCAATAAAAATCTTATTCGGTTTAGATAATCAACGATTCCCAAGTAATAATCGATGCCCGACACGTCAGCAAAAAGGACATGCAACTCGGAATCGAAAAACCTTAGTAAAGTAAGGTTTTTCTTGATTCCGGGATTATGAAATTTATCTTTTCAAAATCATCCTCCAATATTTACTTTAACAAAAGAGGTATTATTCGCGGGTGACCGCCGGCAATGACAGCGTGGCCGCCGCCGGCGACCGACGACCAACGACCAGCGATCGCCGCTTGCGATCGACGATCGTCGACGACCGACGACCAGCAACGACGGTCGGCGACCATTATTCGCTGTCGACGACCGGCAACGACAGTAGGCGACCACCGCCGACGACCGACCATTATTCGTGGCTGACAACCGACAACGACAACCGACGACCACCGCCGGCAGCCAACGACCGAGGGTACGAATATGTATATAATATTATCTTACTTTTTATTTTAAATTTATAAGCGTATAATATTATTATACTTAAATTTAACTAAAGGATAATATCATAAAATATTATATTATGTTATAAATTATTATCTCCAAACAAACAAGATTTTATTTGATTACCTAAATTGAACCAAACAATTTCAGGTTATGTTATATTCCTCATTATTTTGATTATGTTATTACTTGATAATCACATAACTAAGATTATTTTTGATAATTTAAATCAAACACACCCTTAATATACATATATTTGTGAATATATTAAAATAATTTAGTTACCCTGGACCATGTAGAAACAACTTCGCATCATTAATACATATTTGTTATATGATTGTCTCGCTTTTTATTTTTTTTAAAAGATAAAACATATAATTAAATGTATTTCGTAGACCAAACACAACCTCAATTTCCATTTTAGATCGAGGCATAACTTTGTTTTCCAAAGAAATATCAGGCTGTCAGCCGATCCACCACTAGTTATTTGGCCGCGGGAGAACGATGTGCAGAGCACGATATATCGCACCGCACTTTCAGATATCGTGCTGCGCAAACTCAACACTGTTACGGACGTGCAACGCACGACGACATCTCGCATACAGTGTTGCTGCGGAAGTTCCCACACTATGTCTTTCTTTTCCCTTTTTGACTTGCTTATTTATATAGACTTCAACGCCCTGGTCTTCGTCTGCCCGCGTCGATCAATCCGGCCGCCGTTATCTCCTCCATTCGCTAACCTTCCAAGTTTCCACTTATCCTCCCTTGTATTTGAGACGATGTCGATCGAGGAGCCATTTACGCAGAGAAGCATCCCGCGGCGGTTTAATTAGGCCGCGTCGAAGATTACATCTCCGGATCTCAGCTTGACCTAGCTACCAGGCGTTGTGAAGAAACCCATCACCTAAAACGCGTCTTCTTCTTGTCTTCTCTCTACCTGAAAGAGGAGAGAGTTTTTCAAACTTAATATATTTCCTGCGACTTGGTCTCTCCTGCCCGCTGCCGGCTGAGTTGTTATCCATCCGATCGACCTCGTCAGTTGGATCAATTCAACGAAAGAAGAAGCTTGAAAGTTCCTCTCAATTGAATTATAATTGTGTTGCTCTGACATTTGGAATCCATCAGCTAGCCGTCTCCTCTGTTACCAGGCTCTGCAAAAATGCTTCGCTAGTGACCGACCGATGCTTTGATCCGAAGGGAGAGGGTCGCATATATAGCAGGTTTGTACCGATCACGCATTGCAATGAAGATTGGAATATGGAATAAATAGTCATCAGTTTAAAAGGAAGGAAGGTTGTTAATGAGGCGTGATATTTTCGGGATCAATTTTTTTTTTTTTGTAGTATTCCATTTTGCTTTGTAATTTCATATATATATGTAACAAAATTGATTCTTAGCAATTAAATCTTCACGGGCTTCTTAGCTTGTTCCGCGTGAATATAGATGGAATTGTAATACTAGTCGGTGGCGCAGGTGGAAATCGAAGCAGGGTGAGTACTGACTAAGCACAGGAAGCGGCGGATCGGAGTTGCGGTAGCTAGGCATGGCGTCCAGTGGCATCCACCGCACGAACCGGTCGAGCCGCGGTGGAGGCGAGCCCCAGCAGGGCAGCGGCACGGAATTGCCGCCGATCCCCCGGGCGCCGACGGTCCAGTTCGGGAGGCGGACGGAGTCGGGACGCTTCATCAGCTTCTCCCGCGACGACCTGGAGAGCGAGCTGTCGAGCAGCGAGATGGGCAGCGGCCGCTTCGCCAACTACCACGTCCACATCCCCATGACTCCCGACAACCAACCCATGGACCCCTCCATCTCCAGCAAGGTGGAGGAGCAATACGTGAACAGCTCCCTCTTCACCGGCGGATTCAACAGCGTCACCCGCGCACACGTCATGGACAAGGTGCTCGACTCGGCCGAAGACGGCGGAGGCCTGCAGGGCCGCGAGGGCAGCGGTCTCGCCTCCTGCGCTGTTCAAGGGTGCGACTGCATGGTGATGCGCGACCAGCACGGAATCGCGGTGGCGCCCTGCGAGTGCGACTTCAAGATCTGCGTCGATTGCTTCA
The DNA here is from genome assembly GCA_024364735.1 of Boesenbergia rotunda. Taxonomy (NCBI): domain Eukaryota; kingdom Viridiplantae; phylum Streptophyta; class Magnoliopsida; order Zingiberales; family Zingiberaceae; genus Boesenbergia; species Boesenbergia rotunda. The sequence goes on along the minus strand of JAGFNQ010006139.1, from coordinate 385,631 downwards.
CGGACGCCGTCAAATCGGGGGGCGGGATCTGCCCCGGGTGCAAGGAACCGTACAAAACGACCGAACTCGGCGAGTTGCTGAGCGGCGGCGGGGGGCGGCTGGCGCTTCCGCAGCTGCCGAGCGGTGGAGGTGGGCCCAAGATGGAGCGGCGGCTGTCGATGGTGAAGTCGCAGAAGCAACTTGCGCACTCGCAGACCATGGCGCAGGGAGGAGGAGACTTCGACCACACCCGGTGGCTGTTCGAAACCAAGGGAACCTACGGCTACGGAAGTGCCATTTGGTCGGAGGAAAATTACGACGATGTCGATGGCGGTCGTGGTGGGGGACATGGACATGGCCATCCCAAGGAGCTGATGAGCAAGCCGTGGCGACCTCTCACCCGCAAACTGAAGATCCCTGCGGCCGTCCTCAGCCCATACAGGTGCCTACGTATATTCAAATAATAATTAATTTAATTTGTTTGCACCCAAAGTACAATCTTAATTACATTACATATATTTTGATCATGATCTGCCTTAATTACCAGATTTTCAATTAATAATTGTAGTCCTTTAGTTACATTCAAAATTTATATATATATAGTTTTTTAGTTGGAATGAATTGGTCAAAACTCAGGAACACCATACATATAGACTGATGACGGAAGGATGTTGAAAATAAGAAGGATTAAAATTCCAGCCATATTGAATAGTCTGAATATGTAGAACAAGTCAGATTTCTGAAATGTCTTTGCTTAGAATTTTCTTACGTCTCAGATAGACATACATAGAATTAATTAAAGTGGCTAGATATATTCAGAAATGATTAGCTGTCCTCGATCCTCCTGCTGAAGAGACCCGTAAGGAAGTAACACATGAGGCAGAAAGTCATCTGTGATGATCAGATGAGAGGAAATGTTGAACAAGAATAGGAAATTATTGGAGTAGAGGTCTTCTATTTTTCATTTTACATAGCTTGAAGGAGGAGTTAGCCTGGGTGCATGCTTTAGAATAACGCTAGCACTCGACTCCATCTATCCTGGTCATGCCTAGACTATCTAGAATAGGATCACTTCAAAAATGAAAAAAAAAAAATCCTTGCAACAAAAAAGTACAAACTTTAGTACCTAATTAAAGAGTGCTTGTGTGTGGATTCAGTTAGTCGAATCGACTTAAATCATAGTGGAAAATAATGTAAATAATAAAAAATAAAACTAATACTTACAATACAATTTTACATGGTGGTGAAAGACGATTCGCTCGCCCGAGCCCCTCTCCCCCTGGTCAACTTTGTCTCGGAACTAACACGGAGGAAGTAAATCATGGGAACTACTAGCCTGAATGTTATGACTAGCACGTGGAGAGGACGGACACACTGACTTTGTCAAGTTTTGACCCTAGATCTCAAGTGGCAACACTTACACCTAACTATCAGTTTATCCCGTGGAGACACAATACAATTCTACATGGATTAGTTCCCTACTACTTCATGACCTATCGATTTCTTAGGTAAATCACTCCAAAAAAATTCTACTAATCAATCTCCATTGCTTGAGGTGGAGAATTATAAAACCTCTTACAAATATTTCTTCTCTCAATGCTAATATAAATTAAAGTGAGGGAGAGATGAGTAATACCAAGAGCTTTAGAGAAAACTTCGCGTTGGATGTGTAAGCCCTAGAAAAATGTTTAGCTTAAGCTAATGATCATAGAAATTTCACATGAGAATTCACGCACCCTTCTCACAAGCTAAACAATCCAAAAATCTTATATAGAATGATAGACTCTAAATTACTAAATTTTTAGCACCTCCAATCAACTAAAATAAGCTCAAATTGACTGATTAAGCATTTGTAGTCATTCCAATAGTCAAGTTAGTTCTTCTGTCAATTGCTTGAAGAAAATCTAATCAACTTCTCATCAACCAAGTAAGCCTAAACAAAGCTTGAGAGCAAGCTTAACCACCAACGGCTATTATTCGGAACTTTTTCTGATCGAAGGCTCCCTACAAAGCTATTCGACAGTCCTTACCAAGTTTACATGCATCATCATTTGACAATTATAGTTTACTTATAATCTCTCATAGCTCACATTGCACCAAGATTTTTAGCATGGTCAATGTTTTACATTACCTTTGAGTTCATCTGAGATATTGCATCAACAACGAAGGCTGACACTGTGCATCTGAGAGGGATTGAGGAGATCACGTGAGGGAAACTCTGCTGAAATCTAAAGTATTGACAAAGTTGAATACCTAAAATCTTGGAGTTCATACTTCTTAGTAGCACCATGAGGAGTTCATACATACTTCTTACACAAACTTATTCGAATTCAAATGCAGGCTTCTCATCGTCATCCGCATGGCCGTGCTTGCTCTGTTCCTGACATGGCGAATCAGCCACAAGAACGAGGACGCGATCTGGCTTTGGGGGATGTCCGTCGTCTGCGAGCTCTGGTTCGCTTTCTCTTGGCTCCTTGATCAGCTGCCCAAGCTGTCCCCGGTTAACCGCACCGTCGACCTCTCCGTCCTCAAGGAAAAATTCGAGACGCCCACCCCGTACAATCCTACCGGCAAATCCGACCTCCCCGGCATCGACCTCTTCGTCTCCACCGCCGATCCTGACAAGGAACCAGTCCTCGTCACCGCCAACACCATCCTCTCTATCCTCGCTGCCGACTACCCCGTCGAGAAGCTCGCCTGCTACGTATCCGACGACGGCGGCGCGCTGCTCACCTTCGAGGCCATGGCGGAGGCCGCCAGCTTCGCCTACCTCTGGGTGCCCTTTTGCCGCAAGCACAACATCGAGCCGCGCAATCCCGAGAGCTACTTCGCCTCCAAGAGGGATCCCTACAAGAATAAGGTGCTGTCGGACTTCGTCAAGGACCGCCGACGGGTGAAGCGGGAGTACGACGAGTTCAAGGTGAGGATTAATGGTTTGCCAGACTCCATCCGCCGCCGCTCCGACGCATTCCACGCCCGCGAGGAGATCAAGGCGATGAATTTGCAGAGGGAGAAAGCCGCCGCCGGGGGCGACGAGCCAATTGAGCCAGTCAAGATCCCCAAAGCCACGTGGATGGCGGACGGCACGCACTGGCCGGGCACTTGGATCAACCCATCTTCAGAGCATTCTCGCGGTGATCACGCCGGAATCATACAGGTCGGTGGCACACAATCAGCTAGGATTAATCACAGAAAGAAACAGGAAGCTAATGTAATCTTAACAGGTGATGCTGAAACCTCCGAGCGACGAGACTCTGTACGGCAGCAACGACGAGAAGCTGCCCCTGGACTTCACGGACGTGGACATCCGATTGCCGATGCTGGTGTACGTTTCCCGCGAGAAGCGCCCCGGCTACGACCACAACAAGAAGGCAGGCGCCATGAACGCGCTGGTGCGTGCCTCCGCCATCATGTCCAACGGCCCTTTTATCCTCAACCTCGATTGCGATCACTACATCTACAACTCGCAAGCGATCCGCGAGGGCATGTGCTTCATGATGGACCGCGGCGGCGACCGCCTCTGCTACGTTCAGTTTCCGCAGCGGTTTGAGGGCATTGATCCCTCCGACCGCTACGCCAACAACAACACCGTCTTCTTCGACGTCAACATGCGGGCTCTCGACGGCCTGCAGGGCCCCGTGTATGTGGGCACGGGCTGCCTCTTTCGTCGCATCGCTCTCTACGGATTCGACCCCCCGCGAGCTAAGGAGCACGACCCCGGCTGCTGCTCCTGCTGCTTCCCCCGCCGCCGCAAGCCCCTACGATCCACCGCCGATGCCGATGCCGAGGAGACTCGTGCACTCCGAATGGGAGACTACGATGACGGCGACATGAACCTCTCCACCTTCCCCAAGAAGTTCGGCAACTCCAGCTTCCTCATAGACTCGATCCCCGTGGCAGAGTTCCAGGGCCGCCCCCTCGCCGACCACCCTTCCATCAAGCACGGCCGTCCGCCTGGCGCCCTCACCGTCCCCCGCGACCTCCTCGACGCCTCCACGGTCGCCGAAGCGATCAGCGTTATCTCCTGCTGGTACGAGGAGAAGACCGAGTGGGGGCAGCGCGTCGGATGGATCTACGGCTCCGTCACAGAGGATGTCGTCACGGGCTACAGGATGCACAACCGCGGCTGGAAGTCCGTCTACTGCGTCACCAAGCGCGACGCCTTCCGCGGAACCGCGCCCATCAACCTCACCGACCGCCTCCACCAGGTGCTCCGGTGGGCCACCGGCTCCGTCGAGATCTTCTTCTCGAGGAACAACGCTCTGTTAGCCAGCCCCAAAATGAAACTTTTGCAGCGCGTGGCCTACCTCAACGTCGGCATCTACCCCTTCACCTCCGTCTTCCTCATCGTCTACTGCTTTCTCCCGGCGCTGTCGCTGTTCTCCGGCCAGTTCATCGTGCAGACGCTGAGCGTCACCTTTCTCACCTACTTGCTGATCATCACATTGACCCTCTGCATGCTTGCGATTTTGGAGATCCGGTGGTCAGGGATAGAGCTGGAGGAATGGTGGCGAAACGAGCAATTCTGGCTTATTGGCGGCACCAGCGCGCACCTGGTGGCCGTCATGCAGGGGCTGCTCAAGGTGGTCGCCGGAATCGAGATCTCCTTCACGCTGACATCCAAGTCCGCGGGTGACGACGAGGACGACGAGTTCGCGGACCTGTATATAGTGAAGTGGACATCGCTTCTTATCCCACCCTTGGCCATCATCATGGTGAACCTGATCGCAATCGCAGTGGGGGTGAGCAGGACGATCTACAGCGAAATCCCTCAGTGGAGCAAGCTATTGGGCGGCGTCTTCTTCAGCTTCTGGGTGCTTGCGCATTTGTATCCCTTCGCCAAGGGCCTCATGGGGCGTAGAGGCCGAACCCCCACCATCGTCTACGTCTGGTCCGGCCTCGTCGCCATCACCATCTCCCTGCTCGTCGTCGCCATCAACCCGCCCGCCGGCGCCAGCTCCCAAATCGGCGGCTCCTTCACCTTCCCGTAATCAATTACTGGATCCTCCAACTTGTTGAGCAAATTGGTGGCTCTCGACCTCGAATTCAGATGGGGCAAGGCAACAGGTCTTAATTAAATGTTCATCCACATCATCATCATTCATTCTTTTACGAACTTTTTTCATTATTGTTCCTTGATGTTTTTCTATCTCATTAATTTTTCTTTGGCTATTTGTTTGAGTTTATATAATTTTGGGTCGTTGAGATAGAACCGAAGCAGTAGTGTCCGTCTTCAAATGTAAAACATGTTTCAATTGTTGTATCTGTCATTTATATATACAAATATAGCATAATACGTTCCGCTTCAGAATAGTGTTGCAAGATTCCCCCGAGATGCACATGCCTGATGCTTGGTGCAATCATCCCGAAGTAGTTTAGTACTATGAATTTTGATTTTTTTAAAAAGTTTAAGTTATGTCTCTAATGAAATCATGTGTCTGAATACCCATAAAATTGATGGAGACACATGTTGAGGTGATTTAACAAAGTCAAGGCTACATAGATTAGAGAAGGGTGATATAAAAGACTCGATAATTCACTAGATGAGGAAAAGTACAACATTATGTCTGAGAAAAATGAACTATGTAAGTAGAGCGGGAAAGATGAGAGAGAGAGAGTTGAGGGTTCAGTGCATCCAAGGTCAAAGAATTTGATGGAAGATGGTTGAAGGCAAAACTATGAAAATTGTAAGTAGGGAGAACTCTTCCAAAAGGAAGACACTTATATTTAGGAATAAAACATTACAAAGAGAAAGAGTAATGGAGATCGGGTCCACAAGTCCACCGCCAGGAATGGAAGGTCGCAATGGATAGAACCAACGTCAGGGTTGGCCCATGGAGAAAATCTAAATAGCGTACTGGGGATCGAACTACGAATACCTGGGATAACAACTAGTCGTCCTACCGCTGTACCATAACTCCCGGAGTCAAGATGGTTGGAGGCAAAACTATGAAAATTTGTAGGTAGGGAGGAACAACTCTTCAAAAAGGAACACACTTGTATTTAGGAATAAAGCATTACAAAGAGGGCTTTACAAAAGGGGGCTAGATCGGCCTTACACCTTGTGCAAAGACAATAATTATTCCTCTTCCTAAAGGAGAGAAGAAGATAATTTTCTTGTTATTGCAAATGGAAGAATGAAGCCTTATTTTCAAGGCTTCATAGTTTTCTCTACTCATAACTTTTAGATGTGGAAATAAAGTCGTTGAAATTCAACGACTTACATTTACTAGCTGTTGGAACCCAACATATTAGATTAGCTAGTCATTGGAAATGTTAATTTTATTATCAATAAGTTGAGAATGTTTGGTAGAGAATGTCTTGCACGTGACTACCCGTTAGCCCCTAACTCGATGACAAGGCTTGAGTATAAGGATTGGTTCGTTGCTCCTTTGATCTAGTTTATTGGGCATGTGCGTAAGGCATGCCAAGCAAAGCTAGGATTGCTGCAGCGTGCGAGGGCTGTCTAAGCACAAGTTAAGTAGGAGGTCGACTTAGATTGAGACGAATAGATATGAGGATTGGACGTGCATAGTCTGAGCATTTAGCCAAACAGGGCTTGTAAGAAATGCGAGCCATGGCATGTGGGGGGGGGTGCATGCAATGCAACACGACGGATGGAGCAGCGAAGGGGCGATTTTGCCTAAGTTTGTGGAGTCTGGCTTGGGCCAAGCACAAGGGCGCAAGCTAACTTTTGACATGATGCCAAAGCAGCGAATCATATGAACAAATGGTTTTGTACATGTGGCAGGAGTGGTTGGTACAACTACCATGTAACCGCTACTTATGCATGATAAATAGGCAAGGTTGGCATTGGCAAGAGAGAGAGGAATATGTGAGCAATCCGTAAAGAGTTCACTTTTGTAATCCTTTATGATTGTGAGGTTAGGAGTGTTTCTTGTACATTGTGTGTTTCTTACTTATGGTTGCGTTGTGCCTTTGTCTTGTGCATCTTTTGCACTTTGGTGGTGTATTTGTGGGTTGAATCAAGCGCGGGACTTAGTGGTTGCGCAGGAAAATTTCTAAAGCAGAAATTGACCCTATGACAATTAGCATCAGAGCATAGAAAGATAGTTGAAGGTAATCACGAAATCAGAGAAAGGATTTCAACTCTTGAATCCTTAATCGGTTATGTCCATGAGGCAGAAGATGTTTGCAATTTATTTGTAAGATTCTCAATCTGGAGGCCAATATGGAACAATTACAAGAGTCTCTAATGGAGCAAATGATTTAGGTTCATAAGGACAATAAGGATCTATGCATTGAAGTGGTTATTCTACGATGAATAATGACTTCTAATGCAGAAAGAGGGAATGATCGTCATGTTGTAAGAGTTCCTGAACTCAAATCTTTTGGAGGCACACGGAGTGCCAAGGAACTAAAAATTTTTTGTGGGATATGGAGCAGTACTTCTCGGCTACTAAACTGCACGAAACTGAGCATGTGACAATTTCCAACTTATACCTTATGGGTGATGTAAAGTTATGGTGGAGAATGTGTATGGTGGATTATGCCAATGTAGGTTTGAAAATTGACACATATGATCGGTCGAAAAAAGAAATGAATGATCAATTCTTTCTAGGCATCACCTCATAGATTCCACGAGATATGTTAAAACGTCTCAAACAAAATGGTTCTATGAGAGACTATGTCAAAGAATTTATTTCTTCGATGCTGGATATTCACAATATGTCCGAGGAGGATAAATTGTATACTTTTTTGTATGGTTTGTAGCCTTGGGCACAGATAAAACTTCGAAGGAAAAATGTGAAGGGTTTGCCTAGTGCACTTATTTCTATGGATAACCTTCGCATGAACAAAAACATACTGAATACTTCTTCATCTTCCAAATCTAATAATATCTGAAAGGATAAGAAAGGAGAATGTAAAAAGGATGACAAAAAGAAGGATACAGGAAACAACTAAGGGAAAGAGAGGACTAATCATCCTACTGCCCATGAAAAGGATAACTTGAAGAATCAAGAATGTTTCTCGTGCAATGACCCTCATTTTTCCAAAGATTATCCCAAACGCAAGAAATTGAATGTCATCTTGGTGGTGAGAATGGGGATGTTCCAAAACATGAAGTTGTTACTCCTGTTAATCCCTTACAATTGTTAAATCTAATTGGTGATTTTGATCCTATCGAACTATTAACCAATATGTTAGAAAACATGGTGCTGTGCATTCTTTACTCTTGCACATTTCTATGCAAATGAATGGGAAGCCTGTGGATGCCTTGGTTGACATGGGACTACTCATACCTTTGTGATTGCAATTGGGAAAGAAATATGGGTTACTGGTAAGCAAATGTCCAAGCTACATCAAATCAATAAATGCAAAGGCACCGTTGTAGGTATGACTTATAATGTTCCTATCACTCTTGGCACTTGGATTGGTAAGACAAATATTATGGTGATTCCCCTCAAGGATTTTCAACTAATTATTGATATTGATTTCTTACGAAAGACAAAAATAATACCATTTGGATGGAGTAATGGTGATGCAGGAGTCAAATCCTTGCTTTATTCGTTGTGTGCACCCTTATAGCAAGGGCCAAATAAGGGGAAAACGAACATCTTATTTGCGTCGTCCTTTGAGAAAGGCTTGAAACAGAGTGAATCAACTTACTTAGCTGCCTTGATCGACATCAAACCTGACAAAAATTATAAGTTGCTTGATTGTGTTAAAGGCATTCTAATAAAGCTTGTTGATGTGATGCTGTCAGAATTGTCGAAAAGTTTACCACCAAGATGAAATATCTACTACAAAGTTGAGTTAATTTATGGTGTTGTCCCTCCCACAAGGCCCTATATCAGATGTCTCCACTTGAACTTGTAAAATTATAAAAATAGTTGAATGAATTGTTAGCGGCGGGATATGTCCGACCATCCAAGGTTCTATTTGGTGCACTAGTATTGTTCTAGAAAAAAATAAGATAGCGGCTTGAGGATGTGCGTGAATTATAATGCCTTGAACAAGGTGACAGTAAAGAACAAGTACCCAGTTCCTTTGGTATAAGATCTGTTGGACAGATTGAGCAAGACCTCACGGTTCACAAAGTTTGACTTGATATCAGACTATTGGCAAGTCAAAGTTGTGGAAAGGGATGAGGCAAAAACAACTTACGTAACTCCTTATGGTTTTCATATATGTTTCTTATCATGCCATTTGGTTTGATAAACGCCCCTGCCACCTTTTGTAATTTGATGAATAAAGTGTTGTATAACTTCCTTGATAATTTTGTTATAGTCTATTTAGATGATATTGTAATCTATAGCAAGCTATTGAAGGAGCACTTGGAAACGGCGTTGATTCGGCTAAGAGAGTATCAACTCTATATGAAGAAGGGAAAATGAGAATTTGCTACAAAGAAATAATGTTTTTGGGACATTTGGTCAGTAATCGCTAGGTTCGGATGGATCCAAAGAAGGTGCATACTATTGTGGATTGTCAAACTCATTCAACAATTTCTGGACCACGATCATTTTTCGGCTTAACAAACTACTATCTCAAATTCATTATGGGTTATTCAAAGAAAGTTGTCTCATTGATAGACTCGTTGAAGAAGAATGTGTGGTGTGAATGGTTAGATGCATACAAAGAAGCCTTTGAGAAATTGAAGACTGTTATAACATTTGAACAAGTATTGCATTTGCCCAACTTCAAGTTACCCTTTAAAGCAAATACTGATGCTTTAGATAAAGTAATTGATAGTGCGTTGGCGTAGGAAAGTCATCCAGTCACCTTTGGAGGTAGAAAACTTAATTTGACTGAACAAAAATACTATACACATGAGAAAGCAATGGTTGTGGTTGTCTATTGCTTACAAGTCTAAGTCTGAAGAGTTTATTTGTTGGGAACAAAATTTCATATATGAGCTGATAATGTGCCTAACATTTTCTATGCCACTCAGAATAAGTTGTCTCCTAAGCAAGCTCATTGACAAGAATTCTGACAAAATATGACTTGGTGTAGAAGCACAAACCTAGAAGACATAACCAAGTTGCAGATTCATTGAGTTGGAAAGAAGTTTTTGTCACTTTCTACTTTATCACAAGAGTAGAGTCGAATATGCTAGAAAAAATAAAGACTGTTGCTGCAAAATGATACAACTTATGGAAAGTTAGTGCAACAAGTAAGAGATGGGACAATACGACAATACTAGATTGAGGACAATTGCCTAATTTATAAAGGGGTGAGAATCTTTATACCCACAGTATGCAATGAGAATTGCTAAAGGAAACTCATGACCCACAATGGATTGGTTATCCCGATGTCGAAAGGATGTTTGCTCTCTTGGCCCATTCTTACATTTGGCCTAAAATGGAAAATGATATGAAAGCTTATGCGAAAACTGTTGGATCGAGAGATGCGATAGAGGGGGGTGAATGTCGCAAATCGTTCGGATTTCGTAAAGAGCAATTGCGTAGTGGAATAATCAAAATCAGACAATGCGAACACCAAGATTTTTACTTGGTTCGGAGCCTGGGTCGACTCCTACTCCAAGGCCCACGGTCGTTGACCGTTTACTATGGGCAATACTATAATCGCGCAAAACAATTTTACAAAGATTGATTACAGTAAATTGCAGTAAGAAAAAAAGACAGCTTTTCTTTGTTACCGACGTCCGGTGTAAATCGAAGTTCCAGAGCAGTTGGACGTCGCCGGCGCTTGTATCTCGAGTCTGGAGGGTTCTGGAGCAGAGCGCGGGAGCAGAAGAGCGTGATTGCGTTCAATGGAATTGATGATTTAAACCTGGGGTCGAGGGCCCTTTATATAGGGCTGGGGGCGCCCGGAATGCTCGGGGCGCCCTCCCACGTGGCCTCTGATCCGGCGTGCTCTCGGTCGTGACTGATCGCTTCGACTTCGGGATAACAGTTGACCGGGGCGCCCGGAGCGCTCGGGGCGCCCGGTTGACCGGTCAAATCTTCATCCATTTGGTTTCGCGAGGGCGCGCTTCGGCAGCTGGCAGTGGGGGCTTCACTGGGGGTGCCCGCGACACGCGGGGCGCCCGGAGCGCGCGGGGCGCCCGAAACATCAGGGGCGCCCCGAAATGCTGCTGTCGGGGCTTTTTCTTTGTCTGCTGACTTCGGTTGACTCTGGGGGCGCCCGAAACCTCCGGGGCGCCCTGCTCAGCTACTGCCTCACTCCTCTGAGGTTCTCTGAGCTGCAGATACACAGTCCTGCGGTCCTGCATCCAGGGTTAGTCCAAAACAGCAAATATTATGTTAGTTTATACAGCCTTAGCTGTCTTGGTTCTGACTTTGGGTCTCCAAAATGGAGCCCTAGGTCGAACCGACGCCTAATGTTCCCTCAAGGGGAACGCGTCCTCACCTACTCCTCTCGGGAGAATTTACCTGGTGCCAATCGGATCCTCCAATTGGACTTTTGCCCGGCAGCCCTTCGCCAGGTCTTGAGTTTCGCCCAGCAGCCCTTCGCCAGGACTTGGTTTCTGCCCAGCAGCCCTTCGCCAGGTCTTGAGTTTCGCCCAGCATCCCTTCGCCAGGACTTGGTTTTCGCCTAGCAGCCCTTCGCCAGGACTTGGTTTTCGCCCAGCAACCCTTCGCCAGGACTTGGTTTCTTGACAGCCCATCGTCAAGTGCCTAGCATCCCTTCGCTAGGACTTTGTTTCCTGCACTCTCAAGCAGCATTGTTAGACAACAAATAACCCTTAACTTTGAATCCTTTGCCAATATCAAAACAAGGTTCGATCTGGTGCTTCCTGCACCAACAATCTCCCCCTTTTTGATTATGACAACACAATTCAAAGTTAAGGAAAAAGATAGCAGTTTAAGCATAAAGGTTAAGACTAATAAAACATATCAATTCGTAACAGTCTAAACCCAAATGTAATTTAAACAGTGAAAAGAGAGAGAGAAAAAAATTTCTCATGCTCATTCTCCCCCTGAATAATTAACTTAACTCTTAACTTTGACCTTTCCTCCCCCTTTGACATATATCAAAAACAAGCATGGGTGAACAAGGTATCTAACAGGGATTTATGAGTTTTTCTAAGTGCTTTATGTTTTTGACAAAGTATTTTTCAAGAATCGAGTAAAAGCATTTTCAAACCTTTTTATACTTAGATAATTTACCATTATGAAAAAATTTCAGGCTAAAAAAATTTACAACTTTATAAGGGAAAAAAAATTTACTTAGGCAAAATTTCCAAGTTTCCAAAAAAATTTTAAAAAAAATTTTTCAAGAAATTTTTCACGCTTAGAAAATTTTCAAGAAAAGGATTTTTCAGGCTTAACAAGTTTTTTAAACTTTGGAGCAAGTACTTTTTAGAAGAATTTGAAAATTAAGTGTCAAGTACTTGATTAAGAAAAAAAATACCCGTTAAATACTTAAGTACTTAGAAATGATTTTTGAAAAGAATGATTTTTGAAAAGAATTGTTAAGTACTTAGAAATATTATTCAATACTTAAAATGAGAAAGTTAAGTATTTAACTTGATTTGGGAGAATATGTTTTTGAAAAAGAATTAAGTGCTTAATATGTTTTTGAAAGAGTTAAGTAAGTACTTAAAACATTTTGAAAAAGAAGTTAATACTTTTTGAAGAGAGACAAAGAAAATTTAAATTTGAAAATTTTGATTCCCACTCTTCTTTCCAATCTCTCCCCCTGGATATATATCAATAACGGAATATGTTTTGAAAGAAGTTTTGAGAAGAAATTGTGTATCAGAGCTTATGAGTTTTGAAAGCATGAAAATACTTAGTATAATTCTTGAAAGTATAGCAAAAAGTTTTAAATTGTACCAACAAAACTTTATTTGGAAAAGTATTGAAAAGATATTTTATATTTGTAGGCCAATCTTTTAGAAAATTCACGCACTTAGAACAATATTGCCTTGAAAAATATTTATACTTTTGAAAACATTATTGCAGTACTTTTTGACAGATATTATGTATTTTTGAGGATATAAGTGCTTTTGAATCTTCAAAAGTATTTTTGAAATAAATATTATGCATTTTTTAAAAATCTAAGTACTTTTGAAATAAGTTAAGATTTGAAACACATAAGTACTTTTTAAAAAAGTATTTAGACTTTGAAAGATATAAGTAATTTTTGAAAAGAATTAGACTTTGAAAAGTATAAGTAATTTTTGAAAAGAATTATGCATTTTGAACACAAAATATTTTACTTGACTAAGTTTCTTTTCCAGTCTGACACAATCCTAGGAAACCTTGTTGACTACAAGGACATTTTCCTAAGTGTCCTGGAAAATTTTCTCCAACCCAAGTAAATATTATAAAATTAATTTCAAAAGCCACAAGAATTTTGTAAAATAATAGTATTTTGACAGAAAAGTTATTTAAGTTTTCAAAAGGATTTTGAACTTGCAGTGCATGAAAACATATAATTTTGAAAATGTTCAATAATTCTTTTAATTTCATCTCCCCCTAAACTTGACCCAGTCCTAGGAAGCTTGTTGACTACAAGCGATCTTCCTCTGAGTTTTAGGGTTTGATTTAAATTATAAGAATTATCTAATAACTTCAAAACAAATAATTACCAAAAAAAATTTCAGAAATTCTTCTTTTGAATCAAACTCCCCCTAAAATTTGACACATCCTAGGAGTCCTAGTAGATCATGAAGTGGACCTTCCTCTGTGTCTTTAGGGTTTATTAAAAACAAAAGAATAATTTTGAATAATCTTCTGAGTATGAAACTTTCAAGGAGATAAATTTTTGACATCTCAATTTGAAGTAATAATAATACCACAGTTTTTGAAAAGAAATATTTTGAAATAATTTTTCAAAGAGATAGTAATATACCAAGAATTTTGAGTAATTTTTGAAGGCCTTATTCTGAAATGATACTAAATTTTAGAGCATCAGGTTTTGAGAATAAATTTAAAAAGAACTCCCCTTGTATTCGACTTGTCTTAACTTTATCTAAGTGCTTGAAGGGTCTTTAGCATTAACTAGGTTTGACCATGTTTGACTCAGTTGACTAAGGTTTAACCATGTTTTGAAATTATTCTCTGAATGAAAACACAACATAAAAGAAATTTTAATTTGAACTTAATTTTCCTGTCTCACCCAATCTAGGGTTTTCAAACAGTTAGCCTTAAAAGTTCTTGTGAGACAGGTTTGAAGGTAAAAATGTTTAACTTTGAAAAGAAAAAAAATGTTTGTTTTTGAAAAAGTATAATTGACTTCGAAGACAGAAAAAGAGTGATTTTGAACAAGAATTTTTGAAAACAGGTTTGAATCTATAATTATTTGAAATTTGTGTTAGATTCGAATTTGACATAAGATAATTTGAATTTGAATTTCAGAAATTGGCTTCCAGGTCTTGGCGAGGCACTAGGCCTTCTTTGGCCGTAGCCTTATGGGATCATCCACCCTTTCCTTGACAAAGCCTTTTAATGAAATTTCATTTTCAAATTAAATTAGGTCATTTTCTGGTCCAACTAGCTTGGGTATTGGATCGGTAGCTTCGGCTGGTTTCACCAGTCTAAAGAGACCAAGTAGACTTGATCTTATTAGAGTTGGTTTCCCCAACGTACTATCATCTCACCTCCTCCCAATACTATGTTTTCAAATTTCAAGTAATTGGTTAAGTCCTTAAGCTATCTAGTCCTATGAATAGCCAAAACACAACTTCAGATAATGTCATAGTGAGGAGAAATTTCTGGATTTTCTAAGTTTGCAAAATTATTAATCAGTTTTTCTTGTATATCAATTTTAATTTTCAAAGTCTCATTTTCTTGTCTTAACATTTTGAATTTTGACTTTGCTAATATACATGATTTCATTAAGTTATCTAAGCATGCATCCATATCTAAATTTGACCAAGGGAGATTAATTAAACTATCAGTATTCAAGGTAAATAATGGATTTTGAAATATTGTAAATTTACCTCTTGATTCCCGATTGGGAATCTCCCCCTTGATTCTAGCCATCTTTCTTTTGATTGATTGTTCTTTCGGCATTTTGTAGTGGTTGTGAGCCATTCGGACCCGTTTCCGAGGATCTCCTTCTTCATCGTCAAGTTCTGAGTCGGACTTAGGTACTGGTTCAGGCCTCTTTTGCAGTTTTCTTGGAGTTTTCCCTGCAATAGAATTTATACCTTCCTCGACCATTACAGTATCTATTTGATTATTTAATTCTAATTTTGAACAGAATTCAAAATTGGTTACCGTCTCAGTCAATTTGTCTTCTGATTCTGGTTCGACTTTGGATTCGAGTTCAGTCTCTGACTCGGCTGTTTGTACTTGGACCGAAAAGACAAGATAACTTACCTGATCTTCTTCTTCATCTGAGATCTCTTGATGAAGGTCAATCAGTTTTTCCCAGATTTCTTTAGCACATCTGAAGGATCCGACCCGCTTCAATTCTTCATTGGTTAGGCCACACTGTAGGATTGCAGTAGCCCTTGCATCGGACTCAATCTTCCTCAGAGTTGGTTCGTCCAGTTTATCCCAGGCGATCAACTTTCCATCTTCTGTAGGTGCTGAAAACCCTGTTTGGATCATCATCCATAAATCCAGATGAGTCTTTAGGTGAGATTCCATTAGGCTCTTCCAGGTTCTGAAGTTCTCGCCACAGAATAGGGGTGGACGGATACTATTCCATTCTTGATTGGCCATTTAGTTTATACCTCGTACACAAAAATAACAAAAAAAATGTACCAAGACTTGGTCTTGGATTAGTAGTGCGGGAGAAGGGAAAATATAGCCCAAAAAAATATTGCACGAATTTCGAGGCGGAATAATAATAAAATAATAAAAACAATTTATGATAAATTTTTGAAAATGTTGATTTTGTCAATTCTGGTTAATGATGAAAAAGTAGGAATTTAATGTTTAGAAAAAAATTTTCTCAAACTAAAGTAGCACAAATTTCGAGAAAAATATTAAAATAAAAAAAAATTTATGACAAAATTTCAAAAATTGTTTGTTTTATCAATTCAGACTTATGGTGAAAATATGAAAATTCAAAATTGAAAAAGGTGTAAGGATTTTTTAAATCCACCTACAGATATTATTTATATAAAATAAAAAGCGAACGAGATTGAGTTGCGTTGATTAACAAAAAGAAAAGAAATAAAATTAAAAAAATTCGTAAATCCGAAAAAAAACTTTCAAACTGGTGGTTGCACCAAGTTTGAACTACCCCGCTCTGATACCACTTGTTGGATCGAGAGATGCGATAGAGGGGGGTGAATGTCGCAAATCGTTCGGATTTCGTAAAGAGCAATTGCGTAGCGGAATAATCAAAATCAGACAATGCGAACACCAAGATTTTTACTTGGTTCGGAGCCTGGGTCGACTCCTACTCCAAGGCCCACGGTCGTTGACCGTTTACTATGGGCAATACTATAATCGCGCAAAACAATTTTACAAAGATTGATTACAGTAAATTGCAGTAAGAAAAAAAGACAGCTTTTCTTTGTTACCGACGTCCGGTGTAAATCGAAGTTCCAGAGCAGTTGGACGTCGCCGGCGCTTGTATCTCGAGTCTGGAGGGTTCTGGAGCAGAGCGCGGGAACAGAAGAGCGTGATTGCGTTCAATGGAATTGATGATTTAAACCTGGGGTCGAGGGCCCTTTATATAGGGCTGGGGGCGCCCGGAATGCTCGGGGCGCCCTCCCACGTGGCCTCTGATCCGGCGTGCTCTCGGTCGTGACTGATCGCTTCGACTTCGGGATAACAGTTGACCGGGGCGCCCGGAGCGCTCGGGGCGCCCGGTTGACCGGTCAAAGCTTCATCCATTTGGTTTCGCGAGGGCGCGCTTCGGCAGCTGGCAGTGGGGGCTTCACTGGGGGTGCTCGCGACACGCGGGGCGCCCGGAGCGCGCGGGGCGCCCGAAACATCAGGGGCGCCCCGAAATGCTGCTGTCGGGGCTTTTTCTTTGTCTGCTGACTTCGGTTGACTCTGGGGGCGCCCGAAACCTCCGGGGCGCCCTGCTCAGCTACTGCCTCACTCCTCTGAGGTTCTCTGAGCTGCAGATACACAGTCCTGCGGTCCTGCATCCAGGGTTAGTCCAAAACAGCAAATATTATGTTAGTTTATACAGCCTTAGCTGTCTTGGTTCTGACTTTGGGTCTCCAAAATGGAGCCCTAGGTCGAACCGACGCCTAATGTTCCCTCAAGGGGAACGCGTCCTCACCTACTCCTCTCGGGAGAATTTACCTGGTGCCAACCGGATCCTCCAGTTGGACTTTTGCCCTGCAGCCCTTCGCCAGGTCTTGAGTTTCGCCCATTAGCCCTTCGCCAGGACTTGGTTTCTGCCCAGCAGCCCTTCGCCAGGTCTTGAGTTTCGCCCAGCATCCCTTCGCCAGGACTTGGTTTTCGCCTAGCAGCCCTTCGCCAGGACTTGGTTTTCGCCCAGCAACCCTTCGCCAGGACTTGGTTTCTTGACAGCCCATCGTCAGGTGCCTAGCATCCCTTCGCTAAGACTTTGTTTCCTGCACTCTCAAGCAGCATTGTTAGACAACAAATAACCCTTAATTTTGAATCCTTTGCCAATATCAAAACAAGGTTCGATCTGGTGCTTCCTGCACCAACAAAAACTTGTCTTGTGTGCCGACAAGACAAGATTGAGTGAAAGAAGGAAGTGTGATTACTTCAACCGTTGCCTATTCCAGAAAAACCTTGGTATTGGTTTCTATGGACTTTATTAGAGGGTTTCCAAAGGTTGATGACATGTCTTCTATCATGATGGTGGTGGACAGATTCTCGAAATATGCTATGTTTATCGTGGCTTCATTGGCTTTCCCTTTTGATGTTGTTGCGGAACTCTTCTATAAGAACATGGTAAAATTTTTCGGTTTGCCTAACGATATTATGAGTGATAGGGATAGAAGGTTTACTAGGAAATTTTGGACTTCCTTGTTCAATATTATAGGGGTTGAACTCGAATTCTCTACTATTAAGCATCGGACTGGACTCAAATTCTCTATTGCTAATCACCTGTAAACTGATAGATAGACCAAAAGAATCAAGCATGTACTTGAAGAATATTTGCGACACTACCTTATGACAATTTAGAAGAATTGGCTAGAGTTGTTAGACAGTGCACAATTCTGTTACAATTTGTACAAATCTTCGACCATCGACAAGAGTCCTTTTGAGATAGTGTTGGGGGAGTAGTCAACAACTCTTGTGGAGATAGCCAAACAAAAATCAAGAGGAAAATGCCTTGCTGCATATAAGTATGTAAGAGAAAAGCAAGAATTGCTTGAGGAAGCCCAAGACAATTTGAGAAAAGTTGCAAAAAGAATGAAAAGTATGTTGATTAGATGCGAATTCCCTTAGAATTCTTTGTTAGGGATAAAATATTGTATAAACTTACTCCTCAAATATGGAAGAGAATTAGTAGCAAAACTTCTCACAGGGGATTAATTGCAAAGTATGACAGACCTTTCGAGATCGTGGAGAAAATTGACAATGTGCAAAAGGCGAAATCGCTCGCCCTCGGCGCCCCCGCCGCACCCGTCCCAAGGCCATCACGAGGAAGGTAAATCACGGTTCCCGGAGTAATTAGTGCACAGTTGGGCCAAGAATTTATACACCAAACGCCCAGAGTTTTAATCCAGTGCGCCTCGTGCGACTCGAACCCAGATTCTCTTGTGCAACACCCCCATGCACTAACCACTCCAGATCCCCGTGGGGACTAAAGGTACATCCTACATTACATGTAAGTTTTTTTTAAGAAGTTGTTAGTGTTAGCCCTAGAGCCAATTATGAGATGATTGTTTAGGGAACATTTTGTATCATATTCTACTTAATAAAGATAAAGTTTGATTATTATATTTATTTCATGATTGTGCCTAATGAATAAGTATAACAATGTCTTTGGGTAGTATATTCTGATTTACATTATATCAATTGGTTGAATACTACTCTTAATTATTCCTAGTTTAGTATTAATATTCAAGGACGATATTAATGCGTTAAGACTAATATATAGGTCAATTGATAACTTGATCTTATAAGTCATGAATATGAGATATTGAGTTGACACATGGGTATACATTAGATAATGTGTACTGAATTAACTTGTCATAAGAAAGTTTCATGGATCATTATATGAGTGTTATAAACTTTCTCATGTGACTATTAGTATGAATAATCCTTAGACCTGAAGTCACTATGGTTCCCTATATAAGAAATTGTGTGCTTTGGTATCGTCAAACGCCACCCATATCAGGGTGGACTATAAATGTGATTACTGGGTATGCAATAAATTATGCCGAGGGATATGAGTGATGTAGATGAGATCTATCCCTTTCATATGATGGGAGTGATATCTGTGGACCCCTTGATCGAGTAGGACTACTAAATACATCACCATGCTCAAATAAGTCAATATGAGATATTGAGCTCATTTGCTTGAGTGCGTCTACATGGTGATCAAGAAACACAAATATTGATTAGAGGATGACACGATCTATACCTTATTGATCAATCTAGATATCGAGAATAGAAGGACAAAGTTATATATTATGATAATCACCGAAAGGTTATGTCGGATCTTGACATTCTCGTCACTTGGGTAGCAATGATGCATTACTAGATGTCGCTCATTGTTTATATATCTAAAGTCATTTAGATACATTACCAACGTTACGCGAACCTATTGGGTCACACATAAAGGACACGATATCTCGAAGATAAATTGAATTTAGTTTGACTAAATTATGATCCTAAGTTGGATTAATTAAGTTAGACTCTAATGAATCCAATTGAGTTGATGGATTGAGTCTAACCAGATTTAAACTCTTTTAGATTATACTCAACTACTTGAGAATGAATAATATTCATTAAAAGGTTAATGAATATTATTATTAGAGGAAGAGAAGATAAAAAAACCAAATTTAACTATTCTCTTCATTAGATGAAGAGAAGATGGAAAAACTAAATTGAGTTATTCTCTTCATTGGATGAAGAAAAGATGCAAAAGCTAAATTGAATATCAAGATATTCATTGAGTTTTATTAGCATTCACACTAGATTCATCTTCACTTGGATGACTATAAAAGGATCTTTTGTGATGAGACTAGAAGTCATACTTCTTCTTCCTCCTCTCCCTCCTTGTTGGCCGAAACCCTTACTTGGGGGTTTTGGTATTTTGTGAGTCATCCCAAGTTGCTAGCATAACTAAGGTGGTTCTTCTCCGAGACGTAGATCGTATACGTGTGGATACTACTAGAGGCACAGACACTTAAACCTGCAAGAGATCCGGTGAACCGAGGACTAGCGAGATAATCGAAGGGCACGCAACACAGGTATAACCCTTAGTTAGATAGATCTAACTTTGTATGAGTTTTTTTTCGCATGGATCGCTCGAAGGGATCTCAATTTTCCATTGCATTTTTAAATATTTTTCTTTTAGAGATCCCTACAGAAGTTTCATACAGATGAAATAGATCTATTATGAAGTAGTGCCAAAAGGGCTCCACCAATTGTAAGAAAGTAATTCACTGATGATGTTGAGGAAATCTTGGACCACACTTAGAACCTTCGTAGGGAGTAAGAAAAATAGAAAGATGGAATTCTTGGTTCTTTGGAAGGGAAAACCTAAACCAAAGGCTACTTGAGAAAGGGAAGTTACACTTTGGCAATTCGAAAAGCAAATTGAGGCATACATGCAGAAGCATTCAATGAGGACGTTGATTTCTTCTGGTTGGGGTGTTTTGTTAGCCCCTTAACGCGATAGCAAGGCTGGGTATAATGATTGGTCCGTTACTCCTTTGATCTAGTTGATTGGGCATGTGCATAAGGCATGCCAAGCATGCATGCCAAGCAATGACAGGATTTGAAGCAGCGCACGGGTGTTGTCCAAGTATCAGTCGAGCGGGAGGTCGACTTGGATTGTGGCAATAGATGAGAGGATTGGATGTGCAGAGTCTGATCATTTAACCAAGAAGAGCTTGTAGGAAATACGAGTCATGGCATGCGGCGGGTGCATGTAATGCAACATGATGGATAGAGCAAGGAGGTTGTTTTGCCTAAGTCCATGGAGTTGGGCTTAGACCAAACACAAGGGTGCAAGCTGACTTTTAGCATGGTGCCAAAGCAACGAATGACGTGGACAAACAGTTTTATACATGTGACAAGAGTGGTTGGTATAACTACCATGTAACCACCAATATAATCGTTGCCTGTACATGATAAATAAGCAAGATTGGCATTGACAAGAGGGAGAGGAATATGTGAGTAATCTATAAAGAGTCCACTTTGTAATCTTTTATCATTGTGAATATAAAGGTTGTAAATTTTTCTTGTACATTATTTCTTGCTTGTGGTTTCGTTGTGCTTTTGTCTTGTACATTCTCTTACACTTTAGCGGTGCGTTTGTGGGCTGAATCAAGTATGGGACTTGGCGGCCACAAGAAAATTTATAAAGTAGAAATTGACCTTCTAACACTACTCGTAATTCCCTTGATAAAAATATCAACAAGTTGCTTATGACTATGATTTTGTCATTAACTTTCTAGCGAATGAAGACAATAAACTTAAATGTGTTTCGTTCTTTCCAAGATTTGATTTGAAGGAAGGCGGATGGTAGGGGTGCGTTTGTGGCCTGAATCAAGTACTAGACTTGGTAGCTATGGACGAAAATTTATATAATAGAAATTGACCCTCTAATACTATCCGTAATTCCCTTGATAAAAATATCAACAAGTTGCTTATGACTATGATTTTGTCATTAACTTTCTAGCGAACGAAGACAATAAACCTAAATGTGTTCATTTCTTTCAAGATTAGACAGACAAAAAATAATAAATAGATTTGAAGGAATGTGGATGGTAGGCTAGTTATTATAAAAGAACTTGATAGAGTAGGTGGTTGCAAAAATAATAAATAGAGTAGAACATTTATAGAGTTTGACAAAATATGGTAAATTAATCGTAGTCATTGATTGAAAAATTATTATTAATTTAAATTGTAAAAAAGAGAGAAAAACATAGCCATCGGCCCGGCCCATCAATAGACGAATCATGGGTTTAAAAACCTAAGTCAAAGGGTAACCAACCTTATGAATATGGTTAAGGTTTGAAGTTGGATTTGATTTATACTCGTGATAAATGATTAACGAGATTGGGTAACGTTGAGCCTTGAGCAATCGGTCTAGCCTCATAGAAGTTTCTCACTAGTCGTCAGGGTAAATCGAGAAGTATTCGCGACGGACGATCCAGAAGGCCAACGTCCCAAAGTTCACGTCTCATTTGAAATAAAAATTCTACAAAAGATACTACAATTAAGAATTAAACTGCGAATACAACTGATCGTTCTTTCGCTGTATTATACCACCAGGAGATTAGATTAGACTCATAATATAGTCAACAGATTATGCCACCTAGTCTGTTAATTGGGCTCGATAGGTAATTTGGGCTTCGGGCGTGGGAACTCGACACGTGGTCGGGTTTCCATATAATTACAATTGGGGCCAGCATGGCTGCACACCACCCATGGCCTGGATCAAGCCCAATCCATCGTGCATGGCCCTTTAAGCCTAGTGTAGCGATGCACTGGCTATATTTGCCTAAGCCCTAACCAAACGCGATCGCTCGCAACTTTCTTTTCTCGGCGCCAAACTCCAACCCCCAACCCTTCTCTCCTCTCCTGTCTCCATAGTCCATGGGCAGAACGCTCGACGTCGCCGAGGTGGAGACACTGCAATCTTCTCGTCTCGACGAAGGAGAAAAAGACCCTGTAAAGAAATCCAAGACGAAGAATAAGAGAGAAAAGAGCAAAGTTAAGGAATCCAATAGCAGTAGCAGAGCCATCCGTGAGGATGAAATCGCTGCCGTGGATTCCCCTGCAAATGGGCACAATGAATCCGTGAAGAAGAAGAAGAAGAAGAGAAAGGCAGGCGATGTCGAAATCGAGTTCGACCCTCTGGAGAAGGCAGAACAAGATGCACAAGTGGAGAAGATTAACAAGGTTAAGAAGAAGAGGGAGAGTGAGAATGGTGCTCATTTCCGGGATGAGCCGGCGGCAAAGGTGAATGGGGAGAGGATGCAAGTCGAAGAGGAGGGCGGAAAGAAGGGTGTGGAGGTGGAACAGGGACCGAGAGTATGTGGATCCGCGATTGTTTCTGGAAACAACACTTCAGGTGCCAAGTACAAGGCTCTCACCTCATTCTCCGACACTGGGCTCCCGGCACAAATCCTTGATTGCTGCAAAAGCTTCAGCAAGCCTTCGCCTATTCAATCACATTCATGGCCTTTCCTCTTAGATGGTCGCGACTTGATTGGTATCGCTGCCACTGGATCCGGTAATCTCATGAACCTTTTGCCCGACTCCTTGTTTTAATTACTCTTCATGATTCATGCTCATTTCAATTTGCTCCTGCCAACCTGATTTCTTTTAAACCCTTAACCCATGAATGTATCCATTGAGATTAACTGCGGTGATTCCATCTCGTTGGACTATACTATTGTTTGCTATAGGCCTGTAGCTTGTCATAAAGAATCACATACTATGGTAGACTGAGAAATATATCATTATTTGCTATCAATACCAGTCCTGTACATTCTTAGTTTCACCTCTACGCTTTCATTTTCTTTTTCTTTTTCTTTTTAAGATACTGAGAGATGTGTACGGGAATGTTGCTGGCTTACTCATTTCTGCAGGAAAGACACTGGCATTTGGTGTACCAGCATTAATGCATATTCTACGGATCAAGAATGGGAAAGAATCCAAAAGGACAGTCCCTCGTTGCCTTGTCTTGTCTCCTACAAGGGAGCTAGCTCAGCAAGTATGTTCGGTTTGATTTTGTTTTCTCTTTCAGTTGTTGTTCTCAAGTTTTTTTAAAACAGAATTATACTGATTATAAATCTTAGAGAGGTTGCCTAACAAACCCCAACACAGTTCCCCAATTACTTAATGGTTCATATGTACCTTTTGTTTTATACTTTTAATTTTTTTTAATATACTATTGAATATTTATAATGTTATGGTAAGAAAGCTTTGAAATTTAATGAAATCTTATATTGCACATATGTGGTACATGAGTTAATGCATTGATATTCCCTGTGACTCAGAATCATTGTTAGAATTTTCCTAGATATAAATAGTTCGAGAAACTAAAAATTATGATTGAGAAATATTGTGTTTATGTTGACAATGTTTTTTGTTGCATCATACAATATTCTGTAGCGCATGTTCGTCGATCAATCTTAAAGATGTTGGTACGCACATTTTGAGGTTGAACTTCTCTTTTTGGTAACAGATTTCAGATGTATTAAGTGATGCTGGGACTCCTTCAGGCACAAAGTCAGTTTGTTTGTATGGTGGAACTTCTAAGGGACCACAAATTGCCTCTCTAAAGTCTGGAGTTGTAAGTCAAAGGAGTTTCTTTCTCTTTGATATTTTTCTTTTGCAGTCATTTGAATTTTGAATAAATGTATATTTTATAGAATTTTTATTTTGTATATATTGAGGTGCACCTTAGAAATAATGGATACTTATATTTGTAGAAGCAAAGGGAAAAGACCATAGGAACAAACAATATTTTAAGCACTTGTATTTTTTTTTTTTTGAGACTTAAATGACAATATTTTGAAGAAAACAGCTAGAAATGGAATCACAGCTAGGGAAGGAATTCTCTACCTGCCATTCCCTCCATTTCCTTGAGCAGAAATAGAGGGAGAGAAGGAAAGGGCTGGCAATTCTTTCCCCAGCAAAGCCCATTTTTTGTTTCCGTCCGATTCTGATGGAAACTGGATAAAGTGTTAAAATTTTAAAGTTAATTCGTTTTTAAATCTATTCTGTAATTATTTATTTTATGTTGGTTTAACAAATGAATTTTTGAAAGTTGACTTTTCTTCCTCCTTTCTCTACCTCCAAGAGCACAGTTTGATAGAAAAGATGGCCAATTTCTTTCTCTCCAAGGAAATACAAATTAGGAAAACATTTTCCTATATATATATATATTTATATATAAATTTTCGTTACCTCCCTTCCATAGTTGTTTCTCTCTCTTGTAGGAAACATGGCCTAAGGAATGGATTGTCTACTTTGTGAAGTCCCTTAAGGAGTTCAGTTACAACCGCTTTGTTTGAATTTGCTTCAGTTCATAATTCATATATTGGACCACTCATCTCTTCCTTTCTAGGACTTACTGTCTTTCCTTATGTTTCTGAAAATCTCACTCTTTCTGTGCATAAATTTTCCTTGCTAGATTTGCTATAAATATATGTGTAAAAGAAATAAGCAATACAAATTTATACTTTAAACCACCCTACATGTTTACATGAATAATTGCTTGGTTCTCTATAAAACAATAAAATCCATTTTTAAATCATCATTTTTAATAGCGTGAATTTACTAGCAACTAAAATTTGAACTACTTTACCTAAGATATGTGAGGCTAATAGAAATCAACAAGTATCAACTATATTATAGTGATGCCTTATCTGCTTCTTGTTTTGTAGAGCAGTAATTGAGTCTAGCATAGTGTAATCCAAACTGAGCCGTTTCTCTACAAGATAAATTGAAATTAATCTGCTGAGAATCCTGGGCAACAGGAGAACCTATCCATTCACCTTGCAAGTTAAAATTACACAAAAATCAAGTACTATCTGTTGGGGGATCCGTAGCAGAAGTGGAGCTGTAATATTGCTGAGGCTGTTGTGGTGCCAAAACAGATTATGAGGTGGTTGCAGGTAGTTGTGCGACTGGTGTTGAAAGAGAGGCATATAAAAGATGATGGCGTTTGAGTGTGGTGGGTGAGGAAGTTGGGCTTCTAGCTGGAATTCTCTTCGTGTAGTCATAGGGAAAACAATTGTCACTCTGCAGTGAATTATCGGGTTGTCGGGTTGTGTAATTTCAAGCAGTTGGGTGGCAGAGTCTCATGCCGGAGGTGGCACTGGCAAAGAAGCAGTGGGAGATTTTTTGCTGGTGGGGGCTCATAAGCAGTCAACTGTTGAGTTCTTACAAGAGAGTTGGCTGGAAGGAAGGTGCAAGATTGCACGATAGACTAGGTTTCCTCGTTAAGTCAGGAAGTTGACCGCCTCTTGTGTGAGGGATATTGTTTCAAGGTCTGCAGTGACTATGGGTTTATGTTTGGACTCTTTGATATAGATCTTGTTTTTACTCTTCAATGTCTGCAACAATTATAGGGGAGAAGGAAGCTTGTAGGTGGGTTATGATATTGTCGCGTGATCACAAGAAATAAAGTGCTGAGGGTTTCTCATGCAAGGGAGAGGGGGAGAGGGTTTCTTGCACCAGGGAGAAGGAACTCGTTGATAGTGGATTAAGAATTTGGCTAATGGAGCACTAGGAACAATCTCAAATTTCAATGATTGCATCCTCAGATTCTAAGTAAATTTTCAAGGGGCATAAGAGACGGTCTAAAGAATGGGACTAATGACCCTCAAGCCTTATAAAGATGAGACTCTGAATGGTTTAGGCTCTTGGATGTATGAGGTTTGGAGACTCTAAGTAATGGATCTTATGGTTGATGAATAAAAATGAAAAAGTTGTATTGACAGGAGCAAGTTCGTAAGGTCAGAATAAAAATTTAAAATGTTACACCACAATGCAAAGCTTTAAGAAGACACAAAGTAAAAAAATTCAGACAAGCAAGAAGTGAGATTGTGTATACTTTATGATGAGGAGAGCTGAGGGGTTGCCTTAGGAGGGTACTCTTTGATGGCTTTTAGCTTTTTCTCAGACTATTATGTGAGTAATTTAGCCTTAAATTTGGCCGGGAGATCTTAGCATTATCAACCTGACCAATATGGCCCTCTACTCATTCATCTCCAGTTGCCTTTTTTGTTTGTTTGAGTATAACTGATTCAAGGGTAGGGTTGGTATGAACTGCCCTCACTCTGCATGAAAGGTAGCTAGAGTCTAATGGGCTTTTGGCGAAATTCAGGAGTCCTTGACTGATTCAAGGAGCTTTTTGCACAATTCTTATGTCCCAGTGGCTTTGTCTAGTCTGTATATGCTTGACGCTGAAACAAGCAAGCACTTGTTATGAGCGGCGACGCTAGTGTCTAAGGCAATCTTGAGTTCAGCCATTAATCCCTTTTAGATGTCCAAGATAATCTGGAAAATCATGTGTTCTAAGGTGAGTTGAGCTTGTAGAAGACCTAATTGCTCCTGCTTCTGCTCCTGAAAGAATTAGATGCCATCTTTGGAGTTGTTATATTGTGGAGTTTCTTTGAGAGGTTTGGGAGCATAACTCAATGAAGATAGATTTTGATCAACTTAGAGTATTTTCAAGTCTCATCTGTCTTTTATATCCCATTGAGCTTGAATTATATGGCCTATATGTTCAAGAAAGTGATTCTAGAGGTCGCCAATGATAGATTCCTGGTGTTGATGGTTTTTGATAGAGGTGTGCATGCAAGCACAGTAGACACTCCTCCTTGAGGGGTTCTGCTGTCAATGGGCATCTCAAGGGTGTGTTCGAGGAATTACTCAGATGAACTGCTCCTTAAGTGCATGTCAAAGTTGAAACTCATGTCTGTAGCAATGAGAAAGGGATTAACAGAAGTGTAAAATTGGCAAGGGAATAGCTCAGTGCAGCACTTTAGGCCGACGAGCCTCTAAGCCTAACAAAATACAATATTTCTGTCTAACTTCTTTAGGAAGTTGGAGGTTTTAATGCATTCAAATAGTGTTTTTGCATCATGTTGTTCGTTCTCGGAGAGTCCCAGAAGAATGTTGTGTCATGTCACAGCAGACCCATTGAGGATCAATCAAGAGGAGCAAGAGATGTAGGCAAACTGCTTCTTCTACCTCCTTGTAGAAGAGGGGAAATGCTGGTTTTCCATCAGGAAAGTGGAGATATGTTCTAGATTCTCTTGGTAATGCATACTCTATACCCTTGGTGAAATAACCGTTCACTTGGTTTTATCCCTCAAAAATGACTCGGGTAAGAAGGTAAACAAGTGGCATCCGTGATTAGGGGAGAAGTGGCCGATGCTTAGATTTCTAAGTTTTTAGCAATTAGATTATAAAAGGGTGCAAGTCAAGTTGGATGCTGACATGAAAGAAGTTTTAGAAAAGGTTAGCACAATTGGCAATAAACACATAGGCTCTCTTGGTAGTAGCTGGTGCTCGGAGGAAAAAGAAGTTGGAGGAAAAAGGAGTTTGGGCTGTATTGTATAGCCTTAAATTTCTCTAGTTTGGATCCTATTATGGTGGAGGGTGTAGGCATACTTGTGAAAAGCGCACGCCTGGGTAGTGACCCAGGCACAATACTTGAAAGAAGTGTGCTTAAGCGCATGCCTTTTGAGAGGTTAAGGCGCACTAAGTTGTGATTTCTCTCGCCTTATTGAAGTGAAAAAAAAATTAAAGTCCAATCCATACCTTTCATTACCCTTTAAATTAATTAGATTGCATGCATGCGATACATTTTTCTAGCGTGACTTTTCCTCTCCCCTAGAAAATGGACATCAACCTAAGTAGGTGGCACACAATTTTCTTGTGTGTCTCTTCCTCTCCCCTAGAAAATGAACATCAACCTTTAATTAGGTTATATGCATGTGACATTTTTCTTGTGTGATTCATCCTCTCCCCTAGAAAATAAACATCAACCTTCCTTGCAAACTTATTTCTCTTTGCGCGACTCTTTGATATTTGAAGTTTATTTTTTCTTTAATTTGAAGTTTGATTTTGATTATGAAGATAAACTATTTTAATATTTGAATGTTAGAGAATTTATTATAATTTTGTTAGTGAAATATTTTGACAGAAATTTCCTATATATGTTTGAATTGTATAAATTTATACCTAAAGCGTCTTATTTCTGTAAGGCGTGCGCCTCACCTTGCGCTTAGCACCTTGGGCTCTACAACACTTATGCGCTTTTGGGTGCCTCACGCCTTAAATAACTATGGGCGTAGGATAAAACTTATCCTAGTCGAACTCTTTCACTTTAGGCCTTAGCTTTGACCTCATGAGGAACTCAAAATTGAAGAGGTTTGGTCTCTGCAATTCTAAATTTTATGAGGAAACCTGGACAAGAGGAGCATTTTGATCAAATTAAATTCAAGTTGGCTAGAGAAAGCTTTGAGGTTTAACTGGATATTGGGGGCTCCTTCCTCCATGCAATGTTTGTAATTTTACCCTTTTGTTGACTTTATCTCATAAGTAAGCAAAGTCATAGTGAAGTAGCTTATATCAGGACTAAATGAGTACGCCTTTTTTTTTCTCAATGTTATTTTTTCCCTTTGCATTTATTAGTTGCTATGGCAACTTAATTTCATCGGTTTTGCCTTATTGATGAACTTTGATATTCAGTCATCCATCTATAATTGCCTTTTAGGGGTTGAGAAAAGTTCTTAAGGTGGCATCATCATGAACTTGGACTTAGATTTTTATTGACTAATGGGGGAACATGATAAAAATAGGAAAAAATAGTTTTGTTCTCTGAATGTGCAAACTCAATCAAAAATTTCAGTTTCTCAACTGGTAGGTAGTTTGTTTTTCGTTCTTTCTCCATAAATTACACAGTAATTGCCATAAAGAAAATACACTGCCCCAATTCATTTGCAATTATGTATTCTTGTGCAATATCTAACTAGGTTTTATCCTATTGTCCTCCCAGGATATTGTTATTGGTACTCCTGGTCGTATGAAAGATTTAATTGAAATGGGCATTTGCCAACTCAAGGAAGTAACTTTTGTGGTGAGTATGATCATCTTCATTGAATGTTCCATTTTTTTAGTCTTCCTTTTTTTCTTGCACAACGTGGTTCTTTTTAGAAAATTATTGTAAGACGTTCATCATACTATGATTTATATGTTCTGATCTAGGAACACAGAATCTGCACTCAATAATTGACATACAATATAGTTTATAAATGTTGAATGCATGATTGATAACTCAAGGGATGCTTCATGGGGTCCTTTTTTAAATGAAAGGATACTGGTTCCCATTTTTGGTTAGAATAAACTAAGGGTAGCACAATTTAGGTTGCAAGTTATAAACGGATTGTATCTCATTCACCATGACACATTCATATCCTTTGGGGCAAATTATATAATTTGACTTTCAAATGGGATGCCTTGACTGAAACTATTTAATTAAATGAGTTACATGGGGTATATTGTGCTACATGAGCCGTTAATTAAATGGTTTAAATGAGTCATCATGGGCAATGTGACTCAATTCAACCTATTTAATTAGATTGATCATTTTAAACCCAACTCGACCTTCTTATTTGCAGTTCATAGCCGGGTCGACTCTTTTATAATCCAAACTTGTTTGCCCATTCAAACCAGACAAATTGCGCGTCGAGTGTAAAACGGTTGGGTCAACTTTATTACCCTTAGAATAAACTATAGATTATTATACAATTTTTTTACTTTAATTTATTTGCAACTTATTTCACTATTATACATCTAATCTTTTGGATATAATCATAATTATAATTTGCTTGTAAGTCATAACAATTTCGTTATGTTAATGATTCTTCTTTTGTGCAATTCATCTTACTTGGATTTTTGTTGTCAGAACTATACAACTCATGATTCGTGTCAATGATACTATTCTTATATGAAAGATACAATTCTTACATATAAATTGGAAGTGAAAATTACTATAATGATTTAGTTTAATGTAGAAGGGTAGCCTTGGCGCTATAACCCAGAGGTTACTTGTTCAACGTTTTGGAAACAACCTCTTTTAAAATAGGATAATACAATAGACCCTTCCTTGGGACTTCGCATTGGCAGAAGCTTAGTGCACCCCTTTTATTTAGTTTAATGTAATGCAAATCTCATTTTATATTTCTAAATATGAGAAGGAAAACTAATTAAAAGATTAAATTTTAATAAAATATTCAATATGCTAAAATTAAATCAAATTTATTATGAAAGAAGAAAAACTACTGAATTTTATATTATAGTTGAAAGGGAGCTTTGACGCAATGATAAAGTTACTGTTATGTTACCTTGTGGTCATGTGTTCCAGTCACGGAAATAACCTCTTGCAATGCAAGGTAAAGCTATGAGTAATAGACCAAATGTGAACCTACCATTTCGGACCCCGCATTGGCACCGAGCTGCCCTTTATGATAAAAGTAAAGTAGTCTGACATCTAAATATCAAAGCTAACGATAAAATAAAAAATCGTATCAAGTAGATAGAGTTGATGATAGCCAATATGAACTCAACATGTAACAATGATTGAGAATAGATTCTCACAGGTGTACTACAACAAGGAAGAAACTCGTAGTAACTTTAAAGTCAGGTTGTGTCAAAGTTGTCTTTTATTGATGATAATGATTTTCCGTTTCGAAAACATTTGATCAGCAAGCTTCCTATTACTTATTTTATTTCTATTCTTAATGGGAAGAGATCACTAATTTGTACATTGTGATAATGGATGTATTTTTATATCCTATCTATTTTATTACACTTAATAAATTATTATATTATTTTGCATACTTTTGAAATAATCAATAAGGAAGAATAGATTGTCACAAGTATACATCGAGACCATAAGGGAGAAATTGATTATTTTGCCATTCAAAAACATTTGATGAGGAAGCTTCCTATTGCTTATTTTATTTCTATTCTTAAAGGAATTAGATAATCAATAATTTGTACATTATGACAATCGAGGATATAAAATTGTATATTTTTATTGCGAATCAACATTATCACAAGGGAGGATATAAACTTGTATATTGTTATTACAAATCAACATCAACTTTATCTATTTTATTACACTGTTAAATAAATTATTATATTATTTCATTTTGAATAAAGAAGAATAATCTTTTAATATATTTATAAATTTTTATCGAAACTGTAGAGTTTATGGCTCAATTCATGATTCAATAATTGACCAAAACAATTCAAAATAGAAACCTCGATTTGACAATCTATTTATGTACAAAATGATCCAAAACATGAATTATGAGACAATGGCCCTAAAAGTGATAACATGAATCATGGTACAGGTTGAAATTAGTCAGAAAGTTTAATAAATTTGTCAAATTGATAGATTAGTTGAATATTTACAAATTATAGCTAATTCTGTTCCTTTGCTTTTATCCTTTTGCTTTTTTGATTTTTTTGCTAATATCATATGACACAAATATCTTTTACCTAGAGCATAAATTTCCATCCCTTGGCTCAGATTATGTTTTCAGCCTAAAACCATAGAATCTTATTTAGAGGTTTCTCATCGCTGATCTTGATTCCCCTTATGTCTGATGTTGGTTCAAATTGGTTGTCATAATATCCCTATTTCAATGTCCCATATCCTCGATATTGATGATTTAAATCAAATCAAATTTTCTCAGCCAGAGGTCATATGAATCCTTTATTTACTCTAACACCCCCAAACCATGCTATTTCTCTTAGTGGATTTTGGCAACGCTTTTCAGTTGGTGTTTGCCCCATGATTGACGCACAGTCCTGGTATGGACCAATTTACTGTGCTTAGTATGTGTTAACTAATTTTCAAAGTTGTTCATTGTGGCTTTTTATTCTTACATTCTGGGATTAACTTGCTGATCATGTCATTTTGTGTTACTGTGTCACCTTGCCAAAGTGACTAGTAAGGTGCATGACCTATTGCTAAGGCAGCTGAAATTGTGGACTCCTTTTATGTACTATATGTGTCTCCTAGCAGAATGCCAAAAGAATCTCAGTATAGGCATCACCATAACCAACGGACAACTCATTGTCGTTGCTACACAATGGATTTGTAGTGATGCACAAAATTAGTGTATACCATAGGAATACAATATACTAGAGTCTGTACTGATTGTTCCATTTTGTGCAAGAGCTGACCAGCAAGGAGCATGTCATACATAGTACTCAGCCAATGTAGCTAAAGATGTTGAAATCGAAGATCAATCTTCGTGACCATTATAAATGCAAGGTCGTGGATTTGATGCCTCTGCAATAAAATTTCAAACTGAAGATCAATCTTCATTATCATTGTAAATGTAAGTTCATGGACTTGATGCCTTTACAATAAACTTAAATGCCAATCTTCATTATCATTGTAAATGCAAGTTCTTGGACTTGATGCCTTGCAATAAAATTATAATTAAAAATATTTTATTATGGTATAATAATAAAAAAAATATATATATATATATTATAAATTTATACATTTAACAATTGTTACAAAAGATTCAATAAGTGTTAAAAATCTAACGAGAGAATATCAAAATTTTAACTAAATATTCAACATCTCAAATTTATATATTTATAGCAATTAAATATTATTAAAATACTTTTTTAATTAATA
Source organism: Boesenbergia rotunda (assembly GCA_024364735.1). NCBI lineage: Eukaryota > Viridiplantae > Streptophyta > Magnoliopsida > Zingiberales > Zingiberaceae > Boesenbergia > Boesenbergia rotunda. The sequence goes on along the minus strand of JAGFNQ010006139.1, from coordinate 352,451 downwards.
TATTTTATATTTAAAAAGTATTGAAATTATCGGCATTGCACGATACGTACCGAAACTGTAAGGTCATAAATTGAAATTCCTACACGGTTTGAAATTTTAAATCTTCCATTGTTGTTCCAAGTAGTATCACATTTCGATAATTTATAAAAGATACATTTTGATCGTTTCACCGTGCATGATATGAGACTTCAAACCATGACTTATACCAAGATAATGTGACGCCTGCCCGTTGCTGAAATTACCATTAGGTTTGAGGCTGAAAGGTGGTTGTTCTCGATCTTGCAAGTTTTGGTATCTGTTCTACTGGATTTAACAATCTGGTATTCGATCCTTAACCCACTTTGTAAAGTTGGTCTTTAAATAGCTTTGAAGATGATCTAACTATATGCATTTATCAACTCAATTTTTTTTTCTCTTACCACCTAAGAAGAAAAAATACAATTCCAATCAAACTAAGAAAAAAGTATACTAACTTTTATAGAATAAGAAAAAATATTAATAATTTAGAAAAAATTAGCTGGCTTAAACATTAACTAAAATAACATACTCTTGTATTAAATCAAAAGATACCAAATTAAAACATACAATACAACCAAAATTCAATTACAATTCAAATAAAAATTCAAAATTTATATTTATTCTATGTTTGCATCACTATAATTTGCCTACTTTTCTGTACTTTGCAAATATTATTATGTTTTTTTTTCAGTAACATGCAGATCTTGAAGTGTGCTTACTAATGGTTAACTGATAATTGTAGGTTCTTGATGAAGCAGATAGAATGCTTGACATGGGTTTTGAACCAGAAGTCCGCTCAATATTGAATCAAACATCATCAAGTAACACTCACTTTATTTATTTATTTATTTATTTTTCAATATTTGAAAATAGCTTGATATTTTATCATTAAGAAAATATGATTAGAAGTAACTTGGTTGTATTTCATCATTCTTTGTCATTATAATTGTTTGAACCTAATTGAAATACTAGTGGTCTAGAATGTGATACAATTAAAGTTTAGTTTTATATTGTGTATACATAGTGGGGACTACCTCTGGTTTTAAACACCAATAGTTTTCCTATTTAAAGTCTAGTTTTATATTATTCATGCATAGTATTAAACCCCAATAGCTTTCCTAATTTACACAGTGTCAGAGCCAAATGGGTTCATCTCTTGCGAGTTCCATTCCTGTGAGCTTCTTCATCATTGAGTGGAGATCTCTTCATATTGTTCAAAGCATGTTTGATCTGTTGTCTTATGACCTGGACAACCTGCTGCAGGGAACACCAAATGCTGTCCTCATCAAGCAGAAATCGCTTGGGTGATGGCTGCTTCCGCGAAGGGTTCTCTCAGTGCATTGATCGCCTCACTTCAAATTGGTGATACCAATAGGCAACTTGCTGCCTTGTTCTTCTCAACCTGCTGTCCTATTCTTCTGTAGATTTCTCAGTTTTTACCACAGACTTTTTTTTTTCAGATTTTTACTGTTCACAGAAATTCGTTCTCAGACATCTGTTCCACTGATGCTAGGAATTATTCCTGCACTTCTCAAATTTCCCATTTTCTCTTTCTGCTGTTTATTCACAGTTCCTCTTTCTGGTCTTTAATTTTTAGAATCACAAGCATATTAGATTACTTGTTTTTTCTGGTCCATCCATTTTTGCTATTCTGCGATTACAGTTATCCTCCATTAATTCTACAGTTCAATTCTGCAATTTTTCTATATTATATTCATGTCCTCGCTGTTTTATGTTTGATTCCAACATCATATTCTACTACATTTCCCTTGCTTTCCCTCCATTGTCAATTTCAGCAAGGACAACCATATCTGAAGACTTGGTATCACAGTCAGCACACCATCATCATAATAGTGGGTAGAATAAGTTGATAATTACACTATTGAGCAACACTTAGCAAGTTACGTAATGAAAAAGAGCAGTCTGGTTCACGAAGCTCCTATTAATGTGAGGTCTGGGGAAGAGTCGGACCACATTGGGTCTATCGCAATCTTACCCTGCATTGCAAAAGGCTATTTTGGTGACTCAAACCCATGACTACAAGGTCACTCGATAGCAGTTTTACCATTGCACCAAAGCTAACTTAGTAAGTTACCTAATGCTGAAGAAATTTGGGCAGTCACTTCATGCTAGTCAAACAATTCATTTCAATTCAATTTTTTTTTTCCTTTTCTTTTATGCTGGCCCTCCAAAACTACCCACCTAAAAATGTCATAGTTGATTGAAATGGCATCACTTTTGCAAAACATTCTATGCTCATCATAGATACAACATGATTTTTAATGATATCAATGAATTTCCAGTACCAAACAGATGGCGCTATAAATTGAAAGAGAATCTTCATCTTTGTATTTTGTAGTTCTGTCTCTTAATATTTGACAGTGGTGAATTGATGGTATTAATTTTTCTACATTACTTACCATGTTGAATGACTATGCCTGTTTTACATTTAGTGAATCTGAAATTTATCTCTATGTTCAGTCATTGTCTTGTTTTAATTTGAATTCTGTACTTTCTTTACAATATTGCATAAAATGTTGTTCTTTGATTATCTTATGAATTACAAAATCTTGTCCCTTTAAATGAACTGATATATTATGAAGTGCTGTTTTTGTTATATATAACTCATCCTTGCTTAAACAGCACGGCAGATGGTGATGTTTAGTGCAACATGGCCTTTTGCTGTTCACCAGTTAGCTGAAGAGTTCATGGATCCAAACCCTGTGAAGGTATAGCTACTGCCTTGTTTTGACTTGTTGACATAGTTGCTGACCTAGATCCTGGAATTACCACTTCCAGGTTGTTGTAGGATCTGAGGATCTCTCGGCTAATCATGATGTAATGCAGATAGTAGAGGTAATTTTCATTTTCTAGTTAAACAATCACTGCGTTGTATGTTCCTTTTACTTATGAACTTAATATTCCCAGGTCTTGGATGATCATTCACGGGATTCTCGCTTGGTTTCCTTGCTAGAAAAATACCACCAATCACAACGGTGATTAATTGAATTAGGATTGTTCTTATATTTGTTGTAGATGCTGAATTTTCAATTCTTATAGTTTATCTTGCTGCACAATTGATATGAGTTGCAGATGAGGCCAATACACCTCAAGGAAGTGCAAATTGTTGTTCAATAAGCTTGCAGATTTTCTGAATGTTCTTTCTGCAAAATCTAGATAATGAATCATTAAAGTAATCAATCTGTTTCAGTTGTAGTCTCCAATTAACTATTATTTTGTAACAGTAATCGGGTCTTGGTTTTTGTCTTGTACAAGAAGGAAGCTGTTCGCGTTGAGAATATGCTCCAAAAGAAGTAATGTGACTTTCTCCTAGTTTGTTTTGACATAATTGTGGTGTGATTTTGTTCTCCTAAGCCTATAAATCTTTCAATTTGTTCTTGCTTCAACCTCGTGTGTGCGCCTCTAGTGTTTGCTTGTTGGATTTATTATTGTTACCTTTTGTTTTCTAGAGGATGGAAGGTTGTTTCAGTACATGGAGACAAGGCTCAACATGATAGAACAAAATCATTATGTTTATTCAAGGAAGGGACATGCCCTTTAATGGTGAGTTTAAATGTGGAAACAAGTTTGCAATCTGGCTCATCATTAAGTTGTGCAATTGATTTCCCCTTTTCTGGTTATTTGAATGGTATAATTCAAGCTTCATGTTGGTGCTGACATGGAGAGAGTTTTATTCTGGTTGAACTCTTGCAGATTGCCACAGATGTAGCTTCCCGAGGATTGGATATTCCTGATGTCGAAGTAGTTATCAATTACAGCTTTCCTCTAACCACCGAGGATTATGTCCATAGGATAGGTAGGACAGGCCGTGCGGGTAAAAAGGGAGTTGCACACACCTTTTTCACCAAGGAAAATAAGGTAGCATCCAAAATTATACTTTTGATTTTTGTGTCACTTGTTTGTTATGTTGGTGTTGAACATGCTATTTTGTTGCTAAACTTAGGGCCTTGCTGGAGAACTTGTTAATGTCCTTCGAGAAGCTGGGCAGACTGTTCCTGTAGCCCTTACCAACTTTGGTACACATGTGAAGAAAAAGGTCAGTAGAGGAAGTACTCTTTGTCACTGTTGTATAGCCATCTACATGCCTCTTGCATAATGAAATCTTCTTTTAGTTGGTGCAAAACTATGTTTCTGACTATGGGAAGAAACTATTATTATTTTTCTAGGTATGGCATTAAGGAAGGCTATGTAGAACATTATCAGTACATTTTTTCATGATGGATCTTTTGTAGTAATTATAACTTTTAATTGATCACGCAATCCATGTGGAAGTCCAAAACAGCAAACACCTAACTTATCTCATGGTTTCCAGTACATGCCAACATTGAGCATCTGGACTGTGGCTGAACTGTTTTTATGCGTGGAATTTATATATCTTATCTTCTAAAGGATAAAGCAATTGCAAGATATTAAATATCATGTTAGCATGTTTTTTCCCCGTTTTTGGTCTCAAAGAGATGAGGATTTGCCATATTAATCTCCATGTCACCTGGTATCAAAGGATAGCTTATCCAACTATATATCATGCTCATAATATTGTAGAGGTTGTACTGGCTCACGAAAAGCACACATTTTCTACTTTATGCAGGAATCGAAGCTTTATGGGTCGCACTTCAAGGAAATCACAGCTGATGCTCCGAAGTCGACTAAAATTACATTCTCAAACTCAGACGATGAAGATTGATGATAAAGCTAGCAAGATGGACAGATTGATGGCTGACCAGCATCCATCCACCTTGTATTACTGGTGATAATTTATGATTAGAGATTCCATTTAATCCCAAAACCTCAAGTGTCGCATATTAAAGTAGAAGCAATTAATGCTCAATATGAGCAGGGCAATTCTTTGAAGAAATTGGATTTTACAGATTGGATGCTGCAATAGCAATTTGTGCAGGTCAAGCACACTATGGATCTCAATGTTCTTTGCTCCTTAGCGCTGATGTACTCATTAAGGATGGATTTTACCCAACATGTAGCAATTTTTGTTTCTATATTTTTCATTTAAATATCTTGGAATTCTGGCAAGTTTGAAATAATTTGTTTTGAAACTGCTGGTGTAGTTTGTCATGTTGAGTTTTGTTTTGATCCATTAACTTCACGTTTGATGATGTGGATGTAGATGTCCATTAATCCTAAATTGTCCATGTCTATCATCATGCAACAACAATAAGTTTTATCTCATTGGGTGGGATTGGGTTAAAATTGTGCTTAGAGTTATCATTAAAATGATGTATTGAATGCTTCTTATCATAATGAGGTATATCATTATAAGTTGCATATAAATTTGATGATACTTTTGCATTTACTTTTGAAGCTTCAATTTTATTCGAGCATCTCTCATGTTTTTCTTGAGTTTCCTTCCCCTTGGCATTTGATTTTGGGAATGCGTATTTTTATAAAAGAAGCACATTATGATAATGCGGATATGGATGGTACCTCCATCTTGAGTGACATTAAAATTTTCTCCTTGCTGGAGGACATAATTTTGTAGTTTTCATTTTTTTTCTACACTTAAAACATGCAATATGATTTTTAATTTTAACATTTAAAATTTGTAAACTTTTAAATGTGGGATCTTCAATGCTGGAAAGAGAAACTGTCTTTGAAGAGGTAAATGCTTTCTCTTCCACTCGATCAGTTGAGATTGAGATGGAAGATACTTCATCATTCACTTTGGAGATTGAGGCCTACGGTATCAATGACCTCTTGTTTTTGAGAGAGTACAAGGACAATAGTATTCTTGGATGAAGTCGATGCTTCTGTTTTTCATTATGGTTGTCGGCAATTATCTCACGGACTCTTCCTTTTGTGTTGGTTGTGAGTGGTACTCTCTTGTCCTACATATAAAGTTAATAGGCAAAATATTAAGTAGCAATTCTATACACTTCTATTTATCTTTATCTTCTTCCTTTAGAGCTTCAAAGAAAACTCAAAATTTAGATGGAAAAAATAGTCAAAATAAGTGTTTTTTTCCCTTTCAAAACATCAAGAAAAAAAAAACAAATCTATACAAAAAAAAAAAAAAACAACTCCAATCAAGCGGATGGGAATGAATCGAAAGGAGTTTTTCATCGGCCGTTACGAAGCTCAACATCCCATGGTTACGTGTTCTATTTAGAAAAAAAATTCTTGTAAAATTCACCATAGTTGAGAATCAAATCGCGGGTGTTTAGAAGATAACTAATCGTCTTTTCACTGCACCATAACCCTAGGGGCTTAAACAGGCTTAAACAAGAGCCAACAAGGTTCTAATAAAGGTGGAGAAATATTTTACAAGCCCAATATATTTCAAGGATTACAAAAAATCTTTTTATAGCTCAAATATGACTAAAATCTTTTTTTTTTGTAATCCTTCAGACATCCACGAAGCTTCCCTTTTATAGCTTTTAATCTTCTAACGTCTCTGGTTGTCTGTTGCCCATCAGTTGATTGACCAATGTGATTAGTTGATTGATCCTTTGCAATACAATCATTGTCGCATAATAATGGCTCCTCTTTACTTTCCACATCAACAATTAGTCGGTTTGGTATCTTGCTATCAATTGATTTTTTTGTCATGAGTTGACTCAAGTTGACTCAATGATGAATAAAAACATTTTGTTCGATGACTCCTCAAACCAAGTCGACTAGTTCATTAGTTGACTTGATTTCAAATTAGTCAACTGGCCTAAATTCCAAATTCAACTTACCATAACTTTAGGATTTTGGTTTATTAGATAATTATTTATTTCATCAATCATTGCAATTGGATTCCATGCTAGTTGATTGGTTGATAATTAGCATTTTGACACATTCTTTTAGCTCTTATGTTTGATCTTTTTATCCTCCCGTGTGGTTATTTGTTAAATTATATCATGTTTTAGGAGAGTTGATCTATTTATATCATGTTTTACGAGAATGAACATCTTGTTTTTATAGAGAAACGATTTGGGCCATTGATGGAGATCTGGAGCATCCCGATCTTCCATCCCTATCTAGAGTGATCTAGGTTGTTGATGGACATAAGGAACATCCTGATCATCCATACCGATCTAGAGCGATCTGAGCTCTTGATGGAGATCTTGAGCCATCTAGATTATCCATCTGGATATGGAGAATCTAGGTTGTTGATTGGGTCAAGTCATCCAAGGGTTGAGAGAGCATCCAAGCAAAAGGTCTCATCTGTTGATCAAGATTCAAGACATTCAATAGTTCATCCTTCATCCGGGAAAAGAAGAGCTCAATCCATCCAATTTCAAAATCCCCAATCCAAAAGCCTACCTCAAAAGCTCAATTTCACTATCTAATGGATCCGCATCTTCTCTCTTCGACCCAAACCCAAAATCCAATGATTCTTCTCTTATTCACTCTTTAGTGGATCGGATCTACCCTATCTCTTCTCAACCCAAAACCAATCCCATAAGAAACCTATTTTTGATCCCCTAATTTCAGCCCTATTCTCTCCCAAGCTTCTCACGCACGCACACCACTCCCCTTCTTCCTCTCCGCCACCACCAAGGGTTGGCAGTCCACCTCCACCTCACCACTGCTTGATAGGAACTTAGGGTCCTATCATGTGGAAAATCGTACATAAAATGAGCAAGGGGATAGGGTGATTGCTTCGAGGGGATCAACCTCCAATAATCAAGTGGAATTGATTAACCAAAAATAATTACTTATAACGCCCTTTTAAATAAGTACATAAAAATACCTTTTCAAAATAAAAAGTCTAACTTACCTAAAAATAAATAAATTTATCTTAGAAAGGTTTATTTGAATAGATCCATTAAAAGTTCTTATCCTAAAGATAAAATTTTAAATGGTTTATTTGAATAGATCCATTAAAGGATCTTATCATTCCACTGTCCTTAAAAATAACCTTCAGAATTCACTTTAAGAAGATGTTGTTGAGGATTAAATTGTTGGTGCAAGAAACACTATACGATCAAACTTAAGTTGTGATATTGACAAAGGGTTAAAAGTTAAGTTTGTTTGGTATGTTGATGTGCTTGTAAAGTTTACAAGAATGTCCTAGTTGAGGCTAGGCAAGGAAGTCTTGATCGAAATGACTAGGTGGGAAGCCTTGGCAGATCAAGAACATCGGGCAAGAAGCCTTGAGGTTGAGGACATCAGGCAGGAAGCCTTGGCGTTCGAGGACACTAGGCGAAAGTCAAGATGGGTCGAGGACCGGAGGTCTAGCGAAAAGTTCCGAGGGTCAAGATCAGTTGAATAAAAGTCTAAATAGGTCGTGTGGACCAAGGTTTGACACTAAGTAAACTCTCTCAAGTGGAGTGGTGAGGATGTACTCTCATAAAGAGAGTAGTAGATATTGGTCAATCCTAAGCATTCACGGAAGTCATGAAGTTGAGACCGGACAATTGGAAAGCTGTCAATTATAATCATTTTATTATATTGATGCTAACATTGTAATGCGGGAAGCAAAAAGTGAGATGTCCAGAAACAAGGACTCCGAGTGCTCGGAGTAGACCCAAGTGACCGGAAGTCCGGGCGCCCCCAATGGTTCTAGGCTCTCGGATGGCTTGAACACCAGCTCGTGTCAAGATGAGGTAGCACACCGTGATTGGGCGGTGTCTGTTAGTTTCCAGGAGTCTGGAAGGGATCCACGTATCCAGGAAGGGATAAATTTGGCACGGACAAAGCTTCATCTAGTTGTCACCACGTCAGCAAATCATTCCAGTTGACATGGGCTATCCAAACATCTTCCTGTTATGATCGATACGCCTTGCTAGAGGGGGGTGAATAGCAAATCACGGCTTGTTCTTCCTACGTTGTTAGTATGCGCAGCGGAAACAATAATAATAATCAATAAAAACAAAGGAACAACGCTAACAAACCGTATTTAGTTGGTATCCACCCCGGCCGGGTGACTAATCCAACAATCCGTCGGTGGATCACTCCCCGGATAACCTCCGGCTATCACGTGTCGCTCCTTGTGGGTGGAGAAACCTCACCACAACACCTTGGACGCTTTGTGAACACAGTAGACTACTAACCGGCTTTACCCAAGCAGGTTTCGTCAAGAAACTCAGCCACCACGACGTCCTCTTTAAATAGGACTCGGGGCTGATTTCTCGCTACCAGTCGACTGCCCTGGGGGCAGTCGACTGGTGCTAGCTAAATTCGACCGTTGTAACTCCCAACGTTCGAATTTTAGCCAACTCACCAGCCGCTACCAGTCGACTGCCCATAGGGCAGTCGACTGGTCTCAGGCTGAGACCTTTCTGTGAGTTCCCTCAGTCGACTGCCCCTAGGTCAGTCGACTGGTCTACTCACCCACCTAAGGTTACCCTTCCTGAGTACATTCCACTCCGCACTCAACCCCTAGGATTTCCCGAGTACAATCACTCTGCACTCGTACCCTCACGACTCGACTGACTCCTCCTCCGCAGCCTCGAATGTTGCCTTCGCGCCCTCTTCATCTTCGGCTCCCGTCCCTCGGATGCACGCAAGCCTCCAGCTTGCCTCCATGTCATCCTTCACGCATGCCTCGAAGTCCGCGCCCATCAGCTCATCGTCCCTGCACTCCAAGGTCCCTCAGATGCGCACACAAGCCTCCAGCTTGCCTCCATGCCATCCTTCACCGTACTGAGGCCGTCCAGTCAAGTCCATATGCGTACCTGTACAACCTGCACACTCAATATACGCATATCAAATACACAAGGGTAAGCCTAACTTAAACCCTTTGCCCAAACATCAAAACCCATGGTCACACCGGACCATCTTAGGGCCGATTGCTCCAACAATCTCCCCCTTTTTGATGTTTGGCAATTCGTTTAAGTTAGGAAAGCAAGATAGTAGTAAGTAGCAAAAACCATGCTAAATCAATGCATATGCAATGCATAACTGGATCCTATCCCAAGGCATCCCACACCTAACCCTCCAAGTTAGGAATTTTACACCTAGCCCTCCAAGCTAGGATTTTCCCACCTAACCCTCCAAGTTAGGATTTTCACCACCTAACCCTCCAAGTTAGGATTTTCTACCAAACCGGGCTTTTTAAAGCTTCTCCCAAGCTCCCCCTACATTGGACTTACAAAGGCTTTTTAAGAACCTCTCCAAGGTTCCCCTTACGCCAAGAATGGAGCAACCATGCTCTCTCTTAATCTCAGCTCACCCTGAACCTTGGGTTTCTAGCAAAGGTAAGTTTAGTTTCCCAACTTAAACCTCAAACTTCTTCCCCTTTGTCATACATCAAAAAGACCCCAATAATATCCCAATTATTGGTTCTTTTAATCCCCAATGATCCTAAACACAGTGTACTAGACCCCCATACACATGTTTCTTATCACTTGGACCCAAGTCAGCTGCTGGATACCCACACCAGCCCTGACCAGTCGACTGCCTCGAGGGCAGTCGACTGATACTCTGATAATTAGTTTTCTGGCCGAATTTCAGAAACGCGCCAGAAATTCCACAAATCTCCAAAAATTCCCAAATTTCGTGGAGAACTTTGTGGTACCCATACCTACTTGGGAAAAATACATTTCACCATGTATCTATCCCCATCCCCAAGTTTGGTACAAAACCCAAAAGTTTTCTTATGAAAATTAAGGCAAATAGGAGACAACCTCCCCCTTAACCCATGCCTTCTCCTAATTTTCATTTTTCTCAGGTCAAGTTCTACCCAACTTAACCTCCTAGACACCACGTTGAGTCATACACAACCCAACACTCGAGTTCTTCCCCCTTTGACACTCTTATAGCATTGCCCAAGGCAATCTTTCCCTAAGTGCCAAAAAGAACTCAACAAAAGTCTAAAATATTTTAACGTTTGCAAGCACACTTGCTAGGATATACCCTATCCTAGAAAAAATATGATATCATGGAAATATCAAGTGTGCTTGACTTTTGGTACATATCTAAGTTTCTTAAGGATTTTACATTAAGTATCAACTTTCAAATTTGTTTCTAATTCCATGTGTTTGTCAAATCTACCCATCATAATTCGACACATGGAATTGTCCTCAATGTTCCCTGTTTAACCTCTAAATCTTAGATACCTAGGGATCAATCCTTCTTGATTTCTATAAAATCCAATAAATTCTTATCAAATCATGGGATAATATTTTATTCAAGGAATATGAAATCAAAACCAAGAATTTTAATCCTAAACCATATCCCATAACCAAATTTGCAATTTCTGATTAGCCAACATTCTCATTTTCCATTTCAGCCTACGGACCAGTCGACTGCCCCTGGGGCAGTCGACTCCCAAAACTCACAGAATGTTTCTGGGCTCGAGACCAGTCGACTGCCCATGGGGCAGTCGACTGATACCTGAAATTTCAGATTTTCAGCCGACTTTCAGAAATGCCCTAAAAATTCTACAAATCTCCAAAAATTATGAAATTTTGTGTGGAGATTTGTGAAGCCAATATCTACTTGGGAAAAATACGTTTCCAAATAAATGTACTCCGGATCCCAAGATTGGCACAAAACTCTACTTCTTCCAAAGTGTATCAAATAAACTCATCCTAGAAGTTCTAATTCTCACTTCTCTTTAATGCATTCTCTTCTCCTTGATCATAACTCATTTTTATTATTGAGTTACATGGTATTCCACTATTAAACCTCAATTTTGTGAATTATAGCCCTATTTTCACCTTTTCTCCCTAAAATTCACCTTTTGATGTGCCAAAATCTAGGATTAAGACTTACCCAAGTCTTCCAATCCTCTTTGGCACATTTCACCTAATTTCCTAAGGGAGAACCTTTTGAGATCCATCTACCATGGACCCCAAAGGCTCCTAGAGCTCCCCCTTGAGCTCTGAGCCCTAGCCACCTTCCTAGGTGACTCCATCCACACTAGGCCACACCGGTGTGCCACCGATGGCTCTTGGCCTACAAAATTGACCTTTTTAACCTTGGACACCTTGTCCTTGGTTAGGTCACTCTTTTTACCCTTGAATGACATTCCCTTGTCATCCTTGGACTTTCCCTCCTTACTAGGATTGTATGTTTTCCCAACATGCTTCTTTCCATTGCCCTTGGAGGTCTTAGATTGGTACCCCAATCCCGATCTATCATAGTTGGGGTTGATGCTACCCAACACCATGTCTAAGCCCTTAGATCCAACTGTGAATCTTTCTAGAGCTTTTTCTAATATATCAAGTCTTGCCCTCAAGGCTTGATTTTCCCTTTCTAGGCCTTCAACCCTAGAGTCCATATGTCCACTTTGGACATTTCTAGGTCTACCTATTTTTTCAGGCACATTCTTTCCCTTCTTGGGATTAGTGTCATGATCTTTAGATACAAAGGTCCTAGATTTACCATGATGCATGCTTTTCTTAGAATGTTGATCTACCTTGTTATCCCTATTCCTATCATTATACTTAAATCCAAAATTATCCACCATTAAACATTTCTCATTAATTCTAGCATGCATGGATGAACAATTTGCATTATTTCTAACATTCATGGAGGTATTTAAATTTGAATGACAAATTGACCTAGGGTTAGGAATTACCTCCCTTACCCTTGTAGTCCCTCCGTGTTGTGATCTTTGCTTCCTTCTCTCTTCTTTCTCCCATCTTCTTAGATGCTCCATTTTCTTGAGCTTTCCACTCATTGGGCATCTTGTGTGGTAGTGTCCTAGCTCTCCACACGTGAAGCATCTAATCTTCTTCTTTTCCTTTTCTTGGGCTTCTCCATTCCTACAATTTATGTTAGATTTAAATTGAATGGAATTAGGTTTAGATTTTACCTCCATTTTACCTTTCGGGCACTTATCCTTGTAATGCCCCTTTTCGTTGCAACCAAAGCATGTGATGTGCTCCTTTCTCTTGGCTTTGGTGGAGGTAGAGGCCTCTTCTTGTTCTTGTATGATTGAGGGTCTCTCCTCCCCCTCAATACTTGACGTTGATACTTCTTCTTTTTCTTCTCTAGATGAGGTGGAGGACCTCTCACTCTCTTCTTCCATTTCACTTGAGGAGGTAGATGATTCTTTTTCTTTTTCCTCTTCTCCACTTGAACTTACTTCTTCGGGCTTATGTACTTCTTGAGCTTGTGTAGGGTTCTCATGATACTTTTTCACTTTGCTCCACAATTCACATGCATTTTGATATTTTCCTACACAACTCAAAATATTGTTAGGCAAAACATTTATCAAGATATTCATTACCTTCTTATTTGCCCTAGAGTAAGTTTGTTGCTCTTGAGTCCAATATCGTGGGCGGAGCTTTTTCCCGTGCTTGTCCGTAGGGATTTCAAATGGTTCTTCCAATACCATTACGCATTCCCACTCTATCATGAACCACATCTCCATCCTTGACTTCCAACGCTCGAAATCCTCATGATCATAGGCCGGTGGAGTGTATATATCATCCCCAAGCTTGTCTTCCATGATTCTTGCCCTCTAGCGGTTGCTCCTTTGGCGGTTAGTCCAAAAAGAACGGTCCTCGCTCTGATACCAATTGTTATGATCGATACGCCTTGCTAGAGGGGGGTGAATAGCAAATCACGGCTTGTTCTTCCTACGTTGTTAGTATGCGCAGCGGAAACAATAATAATAATCAATAAAAACAAAGGAACAACGCTAACAAACCGTATTTAGTTGGTATCCACCCCGGCCGGGTGACTAATCCAACAATCCGTCGATGGATCACTCCCCGGATAACCTCCGGCTATCACGTGTCGCTCCTTGTGGGTGGAGAAACCTCACCACAACACCTTGGACGCTTTGTGAACACAGTAGACTACTAACCGGCTTTACCCAAGCAGGTTTCGTCAAGAAACTCAGCCACCACGACGTCCTCTTTAAATAGGACTCGGGGCTGATTTCTCGCTACCAGTCGACTGCCCTGGGGGCAGTCGACTGGTGCCAGCTAAATTCGACCGTTGTAACTCCCAACGTTCGAATTTTAGCCAACTCACCAGCCGCTACCAGTCGACTGCCCATAGGGCAGTCGACTGGTCTCAGGCTGAGACCTTTCTGTGAGTTCCCTCAGTCGACTGCCCCTAGGCCAGTCGACTGGTCTACTCACCCACCTAAGGTTACCCTTCCTGAGTACATTCCACTCCGCACTCAACCCCTAGGATTTCCCGAGTACAATCACTCTGCACTCGTACCCTCACGACTCGACTGACTCCTCCTCCGCAGCCTCGAATGTTGCCTTCGCGCCCTCTTCATCTTCGGCTCCCGTCCCTCGGATGCACGCAAGCCTCCAGCTTGCCTCCATGCCATCCTTCACGCATGCCTCGAAGTCCGCGCCCATCAGCTCATCGTCCCTGCACTCCAAGGTCCCTCAGATGCGCACACAAGCCTCCAGCTTGCCTCCATGCCATCCTTCACCGTACTGAGGCCGTCCAGTCAAGTCCATATGCGTACCTGTACAACCTGCACACTCAACATACGCATATCAAATACACAAGGGTAAGCCTAACTTAAACCCTTTGCCCAAACATCAAAACCCATGGTCACACCGGACCATCTTAGGGTCGATTGCTCCAACACTTCCGACATTTCAACTTATACCCAATCATTCTGGGTCCACATGTCCAAGGATAAGTCTCCATGACCAAGATGACTTGAATACCTCAAGTTGAAGGCAATCATACTTAAGTTGCAATGAGATCTTCATTGACATATCTATATATGTGTAGAACCTTATGAAGTGTCATGACAGGTCACTCTAATGAACTAGTTATCATAATTAGCATCCACGTTTAATTCTTGACATCCCAATGTCTCGAACTAGTGAGGATAACTGCTTAGTTAGACCAAGGAATATAACCGGTGCTAGTTTCATAGAATCGATGATATCCGAACTCATCAATTCATTGACTAGGGATTATTTCAATACGTTCACAATTATACATGTTGAGATTTTCACTAGTTGTGATCCAATCATAAGTTTTCTCGTCCTATGAATCATATTGTGGACATTCAGTAAATGAGTTTAAGATCCAATCATACTGTTAAATACCGAATCTCAGGGGGGGCTAAATGGAAAATTCAGAATATAGGGACCTAGTTGTAATTATCCGAACTTGAGGGGCCGTTTTATAAAAATGCCAAAACTATTAAAAAGCCCTAACTTCCCCTCAACTTCCCCGATTCAATTTTCTTCTCCCCCGACGCCCTTTTCTTGCGGTTTTCTCCCGACGCCGGCGCCGTTCCTGAGCAAGCGAACGGCGATTCCCTTCTCCTTCTTCTTCTTCGGCGCACACGAGCAGAGCACCGCGCCCTCGTGCGAAGCCCTAGCCGTCGCTTCTCCCTCGCGACAGCCACCGCCGAACCCTAGCCGACGCCCGACGTCGCAGCGAGGGACGCCGCCGAACCTGCCTTCTTCTTCTTCACTCTGATTCTCCTCTGCGTTGATTGCCCCTCTTCGGAAAGCCTCTGCGACTGTTAGGTTGGGCGCCGACGCAGTTAAGGTGAGGTAAGGTTGTTAACTTAGGGTTTAAATTTGGATGTGTTGATATTGTTATTGCCTAAGTCAAATTGGGGTTGATGATCTGTGGAAGACTGAATTTGAGTTTGGTTACTCTGTTTTCTGCCCTACATTAGATGTTACCGTGAGTTATTGGTGGCTAATTTCAATCATGTGTGGAGTAGTTTTCGATTACTAGAAAAAATAAATTGTGTAGTTTCAATTATTACTCTGTTCTTTAATCCCTGCCGTGGCATTTGGAATGGGTGGGTTTGATCAGAGTCATCGATAGAGATTTTCGCTTACCATGAGCACTAATTTTTGGGTGTTGTAATATTCTGTGTTAAAAACCTAGAATTTGTAGTGAAGTGTTAGTGGTGGTGTTTCAGTTTAAGGAGAACAGTTCAAATTTATATACTTTATTGAAGTGAGATTTATGCATAAGCATTACAGTTTTGGTAACTACAGATTTAGGCTATAATAGGTGTTATGTATTATGCGTTCACTGAGCAATTAATTTATAGTGTAATTGTTGTGCTAGTTTTAGTACTATAATGATATATATAACGTGATTTAGCTGTGGTGTAAATGGTGATATGATCAGTATGACCTTATTGGCTAAATTAGGGTTAGCTCCTCTAATCATTTCTATTGGTTAATTAGTTATTTAATGATGTTATAAATAGCTAAACTATGTCCTTGGTACAGGACCTTGACCTTGGACTCACATCATCGATCGTGGACGGTTCTCGTTTACGGACTTCTACAATTATAAGGCGGGTACTTCTCCTTTGTACTCGAGTAGTTTTCTTTACCTTTAAAGCATGGCTATATTACGTCTGATAGGTTGCTTGACCTTGTTCTTTGTCGTTATTTAAAATATCGCCGTTGAGACTTATTCTTCATTGATCTTTGAGTATTCCTAAATTCGTATCTGTACAGTCCTCTATTGGTTTTTCTATTCTGTAAAGTGTCGTTTGTACGCGAGCACTTAGAAGTCCATTAAACACAGATAGGTTTAATTGGCATTAGAAATATCCTACCTAGTAGTGTAGGTGCATAATAGTTGGTTTCCGATTTCTGGATGGTTGTATTGATGCATCGTATACTTGTTTGGATTTTATTGCATCGTTGTTTTTCCGGTTGTTCGTGCATCGTATAGCATGTACCATACTTGCACATTGCATACTAACGACTGTTGGGCTTACATTTGGTTAAGCCGTCGTTAGTCATATTGTTGCTCGATTCACTCAACCACTTGTTGTCGTGGTAGATATTAGAGTGCAAGCACCTGTCCTGTTATGCCAAACAGTGACACCCTCACCGTTGTTTTTAGAGGGATGAGATGTTGGTGGCTCACTCTCACCGTTGTTTTTAGAGGGATATTGCAGCTGTATAGCTCCCCCTATGTATCGGGGTTGGAGTGTAGACTCCCCAGCATCCTGTCCACTCAACCACGCCTTATGTGGTATTTATTGTTGGAGTGCGTACAGTTGTCACAGCCCTACCCACTCGGTCACACAGATGGGATGTGTTGACGGCTTGGGTGACACATGTCATTGCATCATGTGCATACGTATTTCTTTTATGCATTTGCTTGTGTTTGA
Organism: Boesenbergia rotunda; assembly: GCA_024364735.1. Taxonomy (NCBI): domain Eukaryota; kingdom Viridiplantae; phylum Streptophyta; class Magnoliopsida; order Zingiberales; family Zingiberaceae; genus Boesenbergia; species Boesenbergia rotunda. Next base: position 335,431 of record JAGFNQ010006139.1, on the reverse strand, counting down.
TGCACTTATATGAGCTATGATTGTTGCATATGTTTGACATGCATGTATATCTTGATATTATTGTTGTTGAGTTGTTCTATACCTGTTTTGTCGTTATTCGGACTTTATATCATGTCGATTTACATATGTTACGCATGATTAGGTTTCTATATTTTCTTATGGACTGTACCCTGTTGGATTCTCTACTTGGTTATCTTGTATCATGCCATGCTTATTGTCTACTCATATACCCGCAGAGTCCGCCCAAACTCACCACCCCTGCTTTCCTTTCTGTTGTTTCAGATAGCAGGTAGACGTATTTCTTGGAGCCAGGAGAGGATCCAGTTGTCAGTCCCCAGTGTTGAGTTGTTTCCGTTTTGGTTCGGGTGTTTTGTTTTCGGCACTTGGTGAGTTTAGCCTTTTATTTGCTTTCGTGTATTCGGACCGGTTTTGTTGTTATCAGAGACATTCGAGTTCTCTTTAGATTGTTATTTCTTTTGTGTTTTAAGGTGGTTGAGCCACCCGTTAAATTATTATAAACTGCGTGGTTGTGTATTTTTTTTTATATTGTTGTGATGCTAGCCACATGTGGCTAAGCTATACATGTGAGATAGTATGTATAATTGCCCCATATTATCCGCCGTACAGGGGAGATACTGCTCGATTTTCGAGGAAGCATGTGCCTCTGGGGGCGTGACACATACACATAGAAAATATGCACTCAAATATTGAATCTTTATTTATCTAATAAATAGTACATACCACAAAGTGATTATCTTAGGACATCTCTCAAATATAACATACTTCCACTTGGCCTAATGCCAATCTCCACGGTGTTCAGGCCTATGCGACTCTCAAACTTGTTTTGTGGTAGAGCCTTTGTCAAAAGATCCGCTAGGTTTCTTTTGGTGGAAAATTTCTTGGGTTGTATTTCATTCCTATTGATGATTTCCCTAATTAGATGATAGGAGCAAAACACAAGCTTAGATCGTTGGTTAGACTTGGGTTCCTTAACCTGCGCGATGATTCTATTTGTCATAGTAAACTGGTAATGTTTCAATAATGATCGGAATCACGCCAAGTTCAGTGATGAACTTCTTGATCCAAACCTCTTCCTTTACTGCTTCAGAAGCCGCAATGCATTCCACCTCAGTGGTAGAATTGTAACAATGTCTTGTTTGGAACTCTTCCAACTTATTGTGCCTCTATTCAATGTGAATATGTACTCAGACTGAGACTTGGAGTCATCCTTATCTGTCTGAAAGTTGGCATCTATATACCCGTGTGTAACCATGTCACCTTTTGTGACCTTGGAGCAAGCGAATCGCCTTTTGCCATCATAAAATGTTTGATTTAGCACAATATAGGCATAATTCATCTTGTCGGACTAGTACTTTAAAATCCGTAGGTAATTCCGTCTAGACATTTTGGTTACTGGATGACACTCAATTCAGGGCCGGCTCAAGCCTATTTAAGGCCCTAGGCGAAAAAAATAGGTCATCAACATTGTTTAAAAAAAATTCTACTCATCCTTTTTCATTTAGACTTGCAACTGTCAACCGACTTGGTCCAAAACAAATATATTCAGAATTATTTAAAAACTAAGAAAGATAAAAAAAATGTGTCTAATTATTCAAATGAAAGACGAAAATAATAACTCTTACAAAAAAGAATAAATGAAATTGGACAATATATAATAGAAAAAATCATGTTTCTATCCTCAACTCATCATCACCGCAAACCAAAATAAATAAATAAATAATATTTTTACAAAATGACACAACTAAATATAATCCTTAGAAAATAAAAATCATAATCATCCATTATCATTTATTAAGAATTAAATAAGTCATTTTAGGCACAGAACAAAAGAAAAAATAAATCATATTTGTTATTACCTAAACCAAAATAGTTATAAATGATAGAATAAAAACAAAAGGGAAGCCAAAAAATTTATTTATGTAAATACATATAAATAAAAGCTAAATTTAGTGTCTATAAGGAAGCAAAATAATAAAAATATCTAACTCACTGTTGCTCAAAAATAATAAAATCCTCTATTTCGATCGAACACAATATGGATGAATCGCTCAATATTTGAACTTAATCAAGCAAGGAGCATAGTACCACCAACCGGATCAACGTCACAGCGTTAGGTGTAATTTCTTTTTCCCAATATCAACGAGCAAGAGAAGTACAAAGAGGAAGAGCTAGTCAAGGAAAGAGGGGAAATTCAAAAAAAGACTAATATTTTTATTTTACATTGCATGGATAAAAAGAAATTTAATTCATGTCCTTACAAACCAGAAAAAAAAACGTCACTACCAAAAAAAAAATATAACAAGAGAAGGCTAGGATTGAAAGATATTGAAGATGAATACATTCGATCTTATAAAATAATATACATAATAAAAATTAAATTTAAAATATTAAAAAGAGAGTCTGCTATGACTCTATCCATTGGAACAATAGATTTTTATAAAATCTATAGTTTTGACTAAAAAATGAGATACATAAATTTTTTATTAAGGTCTTATTCTTTTCCATTCCCTTAAATATATAATAAAAATATATTTAATATATCAAAAATAATGGACCCCAATAAAAATTGAGGCCTAAAGACGACCCTGTCTCAATTTGTATAAGCTCATTTGGAAAAATCAAGATCTCGAGAAAAAAAAGGTTGTTCATGTGTTGCACTTTGCAAGCACCTTGTGAAAAGAAAACAATAAGCTTGGGATAAAAAATAGTTGTCGTTGGTGGAAATGATGAGGTACCCCTTTAAGACCGAATTAGGTTACTACAGAAATACCCATCAATTACCAAGTGCTCCTTTGAGACATTGTGTCTAGATTAGAGGGGACAAACCTTGAGTATGACATATAAGTGTTTAACGTCGAAAACTTTAGGAATACGATGGAATGACAATTTGCCTTGGTTTGGAATCGAAAACTCTAGGATTTGGGTTACGCACAGCATGGTGATCGTCTTGTTAGACTTGGTGAAGTTATTTACACACCTTAGCTTGATAATTCTATTGCTCGATCGTTCTAGGTGAACTTGCTTGGGATCGGAGTTGTTTTTTCATGCACATTGGACTAGACATCAGTTTTTTCTTGAGGACAAGCAAAGGTTTAGGTTTGAGGATTTTGATGAGGGTATTTTGTATATGATTTTAATTAGTATTTTGCACTCATTTTATGATTTTTTTTTTGCTGAAAGGTAAATATATATCATCAAGAAAGATGATACAGTCAGCTATGCATCCTACCAATAGCTTTTCCTGTCTGACGATGTGTCAGATTCGAGCAGATATCAGGGGTTATTACACCTGTGTACCCTCGTGTGTACTATCCCACAAAAGACTTCCTCCAATCACTTGCTATCTATATCATGTATACCACACATTCCTCCACTGCATGTATACCACGATACCCAATCCATCCTTACAACACAAGTGACATGCTTAGGCCTTCATTGTATGTCCAGCTTCTGATGCCAAAACGAAGCTGACGAACTTTCAATTTAGCACCACCTGTCTCTTAGCCTATGCTCTGACCAGAATCTGATGCCACTGCCACTGTAAGAAGTCCCACCTGATCGCTGCTTCGCACTCTGTTGTGATGCTATTGCTCCGAATCAATCCCGATGTTCACTTTTGGCAAATGACCAGCTATCAACGGATTTAACACGTCTTTACTGTAGCCGTTACTACGGACTAGATAGGCCTATGGTGGACCTATTCGCCCTTGTAGGTTTTCTGGCAAAACTTCAATCATCAACGAATTTGATTTGCCTTTACCTCGGCCATCACTGTAAGAAGTCCCATCTTATGATATTCTAGGAGCATATTTTGCATGATTTATTCCCTTTTAGTATAATTTTGCTATTTTTCTTGTTCGGAGATCTACTCTTGTATTTTTTTGATTAATACGACAAAAGAACTGAAGCTAAAAATGAGTGTAAAAGAACCTTGGAATGAAGACATCAAACAAGGAATACGCTCTGGTCGTGTCCCAAGACACGGGCGTATTCCTCAGGACGAAAAGCAAGGACGGTGCAACCGCGAGATTTCAAGAATTCTAAAAGGCCCGACCGTGTGTCTTTCACACGGTCATGTGCCCGTCACCCACCAATGTTCCAAAAATTCACAAGGCCCAGGCATGTGTTTTTTCACACGGTCCGACCATGTGTTTTTCAAACGGTCATGTGTCGTCTCTTGCCAACGCCAAGAATTCCACACAGCCCGGTTGTGTGTTTTTCACACTACCGTGTTGCTCTATCGCAGATTTCACCGATTGGATTTTTTGTAAGTTCTTTCCAAATTTGAAGGTTGAGGAGACTTTATAAGGATCCCCAAGGCTCATGGGAGGAGGGAGAAGAGTTTCCGGGTGACAGAGAACTCTAGGAGAGCCATTTTGAGGAGCAAGAGGAGCTCTCGTCCACGTTTGGAGTTGGAGAAGCAGCCTGGAGATGTCCATATCGCTTCGTAGAATAAGTTTTTCTCTCTTTTTTCTTAGATTTGGATTGTAAAAGTTTGCTTAAATCATGTCTTCTTGTTGTAACCCCATATCCATGGATTGGTACTCTTGATTCTAGGACTAGGGAGTAACCCTTTGATATTCATGTAGACGCTTGGCTTCTTTTCATGGTTTGTTATATTTGTGTTTCTAAATTTCTAGGATTTGTTTGTTTGTGGTTTGGTTCTATTGTGCATATATGAACTTGATGCCAAAAACGTGTTTCGTATCCCAAGGGGTGTCGGGAAGGACGGAAATGTGTACTCAGTCCTTCGACCCGTAGAATTCTGAGATGTTACGAAAGTAGTTTGGGTTACCACGAGGATACCCTTGGCGATCATGGAGCTTAATGGCTCCGTCTCGACTTGGCGTTACACGACAAGGGAAGGCAACTCGAGAACCATGGGATATCGTGATAGGAGCCTCCATGAGAAAGCGATTCTTTAGCAATGTCGCTATGAAAATAGATGTCACATTTGGGCGGATACACCGGCATAATTCTAAAAGATCACATCATGTAAATAGGTATTGTCTACCTACGCAAACAGCCGATTAGAATTAGAAAGCCAAATATAGGGTAGGATGTCTATAGTAATTGTGGTAAAACTGAAGTCCTAGGATCACTTTTTAAAATCAGATTTTCTTTCTAGAACTTTTCTTATACGGCAATTTACCAAAGGGCGTACCCAAGAATAGGTATTTACCAAAAGGCGTACCATGGTTTCAATGTTACCAAAGGGCGCACATATTTTAGTAAACTTCCTCTTATACCCCTACTGTCAATCAAGTACTGCATGCAATTCTCTTTCCCTTTCTCTTTCTCTTTGTCAGTAACGAATTTCGAGATGGACCATAAAAAGATGTTCCTTTATATTTTGATAATAATATTATGGAATCTTTTTCAAAACAAAAAAAATATTGAAATTAATTAAAATATTTTTATTAAATTAAAACAAAAAAACATTTCAGCCGGCCACGTTGGGCCTGAAATGGTTCCATTTCAGGCCCAACGTGCCCAATATTAAGGGTCTTTTCTCGATTCTTTGATATTACATTTTAACACCTCGGAGAAGTCCAAATAAACAATGGATAACAAATTTGAACTCCTTGTAACCTCAGAAATCCACAGGAACTGAAATTTTTACAATCGGAGCTCTCTAGGTCAATCAGTGGCCTTTTGGAGTCATTGGGGCCTGAAATGGAAAATTCGTTGGGCCTGAAAATTTTCCATTTCAGGCCCCAATGACTCCAAAAGGCCACTGATTGACCTAGAGAGCTCCGATTGTAAAAATTTCAATTCCTGTGGATTTCTGAGGTTACAAGGAGTTCAAATTTGCTATCCATTATTCATTTGGACTTCTACGAAGTATTAAAATGTAATAATGAAGAATCGAGAAGAAATCACACATTAGGCCTTTTAGGGTCATTGGGCCTGAAATGGTTGGACACCTATTGCATTGGTGATATCTAATATATAGATGTTTGGACACCTAAAATATCATCTCCTACCTCTGACCTTTCTATTCATATGGAATTTTCAGAAATCCAGATATGGGAGGTCCATCAGTGGATTTTGGTCAAAACTCACTGATATTTCTAAACTACTCCTATTTGATTGGTGATATCTAATATATAGATGTTTGGACACCTAAAACATCATCTCCTACCTCTACCCTCTCTATTCATATGGAGTTTTCAGAAATCCAGATATGGGAGGTCCATCAGTGAGTTTTGATCAAAACTCACTGATATTTCTAAACTACTCCTATTTGATTGGTGATATCTAATATACAGATGGTTGGACACCTAAAACATCATCTCGTACCTCTAAACTCTCTATTCGTATAGAATTTTCAGAAATCCAGATATGGGAGGTCCATCAGTGAGTTTTGACCAAAACTCACTGATATTTCTAAACTACTCCTATTTGATTGGTGATATCTAATATACAGATAGTTGGACACCTAAAACATCATCTCGTACCTCTAAACTCTCTAGGTCAATCAGTGGCCTTTTAGAGAGCTCCGATTGTAAAAATTTCAGTTCCTGTGGATTTCTGAGGTTACAAGGAGTTCAAATTTGCTATCCATTGTTTATTTGGACTTCTCCGAGATGTTAAAATGTAATATCAAAGAATCGAGAAAAGACCCTTAATATTGGGCACGTTGGGCCTGAAATGGAAACATTTCAGGCCCACTTTGGGCCTGAAATGGAACCATTTCAGGCCCAACGTGGCCGGCTGAAATGTTTTTTAGTTTTAATTTAATAAAAATATTTTAATTAATTTCAATATTTTTTTATTTTGAAAAAGATTCCATAATATTATTATCAAAATATAAAGGAACATCTTTTTATGGTCCATCTCGAAATTCGTTACTGACAAAGAGAAAGAGAAAGGGAAAGAGAATTGCATGCAGTACTTGATTGACAGGAGAGGTATAAGAGGAAGTTCACTATTATTAAGTGTGCCCTTTGGTGAAAATGAAACCATAAGACACCGTTTGGTAAATACGTATTCTTGGGTACGCCCTTTGGTAAATTGCCGTTTCTTATAAGTTTTCTTTGTTTTCTCAAGACTTTCATAACTTTTAGATTCTCTAGATAACCGTTTTCGCATCGTAAATCATACTCGATTTTAGTTCTCGTGGAATTGGTACTTTTATTATTTGACAATGACCGTACACTTATGGTTCGCAACACATTAGCGATTTCAAACTGTCTTGAAAAGTTACGAGTCAACCTGTCAAGAATCGTTAAACCGACAATTCTGAACTATCGAACTGCACTATGATCGGGTCTAATTAGGTCCCACATTTTAGAATTACAATGATGAGCCAACCAAGTGAAGGTCAAGCGGACAAATAATGTTCTTTATAGAACGTTTCGTTTGTACAACTCCATATCAATTTGTGCTGGATAAAATTTTAATTAAAATATAATTATCAAATTATTTAAATAATTAATTCTAAATCAAAATATTCCTAAGCTTTCACATATATACATTATAACGGTTTCATCATTGCACCTGAAGTTATGTGCGACAAATTATTATTTAAATATTTATAATTTAATCTTTAATTACGATATATTTTATAAAAAAAATTCAAATGAAATGCAACCATAAAATATTAAACTTCTCGATCATCTCCCATAAACATTTTTAGATTTACCCTAACAGTCAATAAAATTTTTTTTATGAGATTGAATCGATCGTTTAAGATTTGACCGTTATCTTATACTTCATTTTTTTTATATATAATGATTTCATCATTATCCCGAGGCTTGATCATGTGGATCATCCTATAATAGAATTACAGAATAAAATTACATGATCACCATAAAATAGAATTTTAGAATAAAATAAGGATCGATTTTCAAAAAATATTGAGAAATATACCATCTTATATAATAATCTGTTCAGTTTTTTAATTTAATTCTCTACAATATGAAGCCGATTATGTGAGACTTCCGAGGTCAACATTTATGACCCCTTTACATAATGTACGGGTTCCATCATATAATTCCAACATACTGTTACACGAAGAAGCCATTCCATATGAATTTCGCCACGCCACGCCCAAGGACATGAGAAAATGCTTATTCCAGTAGGAAATTATCCTAAACAAATTAAAGTTTATTAAACGATTTTACAATTCTGTCACAGAGTGCTGTTGCATCCATTGAGAAAGCCAGTTTACATACTGGTTTCTTTTTTGCATTCCTTTTTCATTGTTCGATGATGATCTTGGTTCAGAAATCATAGAAACAGCTTCTTTCTTCCGTTATCTTCTGTAATGATGCTGCAGTCAATTCTTGCCTTAAGAAATCTTCAGATTTCACAACCAGCATTTATCTATTCAAAACGAAAAGTTTCAATAGAAAATAGTCCGCCACAGTGTAGCAAATAACGAGGCAGCAATTACAGTTTTTTCCGTCCTAGGATGCTTTTCAAAGGGAGGAAATAGAAAAAAAAAAGAAAAAAAAAGAAAGAACAATTCCGTGAGAAATTAAGGCGACTCATGTCCGGCACTAAATTATTAAACAATTAAGTATTGAATTGCAACTGCATTCTGGTCAAGGAGAGGTCAACTGACTCACTAAATCATTTACATGCATCTTGTATTGCTTTCCTTCTCTCATCTTCCGTCTCCTAGTTTCCCACTCTGGTAAACCAAGCCTCTACCGAGCCCAAATGAAGCGTTATGCCTATTCATTAAGATACTTGCATGAATCATCATAAAACTCTCCCCTACCCAGAGCGATAATCCTCATATGGGGTTCCCACTGCCTTTGATGGACCATCCACTAAGGTCACTTTTGCACATTGTTAAAGTGCAGCTGCATAATCCCACTTGTTTTACGGAAAAGGATACCGGCATAAACAGACTGGACACTTGGATGAGATTAATCCTCTGTGCAAAAACTTGATCAACAACACATTTCACAAGTGGAAAACAGGGGACAATCAAAGAGACAGTTGAACGTCATAAGGCACAGGCTGATTTACACCACAAAATTTTAAATCCTTTAATATTTTTCTTGCTAATGACAAAAGTAGAGTTTGAACTAGCATGAGTTTGCTTAAAACTTTGACATTAGAGAAGATTCTTCCTGCTCCTGTGGAATCCAACTAGCATGAGTTTACTTATAACTTTGAAATTAGAGCAGACACCCCCTGCTGTGGAATCCTATGATACTAGAAACTAATAAGCAATTACCTCAAAAACGCCTTTTCTGTTGAGGATAATTAGGATTCTGCATTCCCATTCCTGGATCTTTTCGTCTCAACTGCTTTTAGTAGACAAATATGAACAATCAAATCAAAGGGAAAAAGGGGAGGAAAGTTGCTAAAGATTACCTGTTGCTGATGGCCATGAGCACCAGCTCCACCCCTTTGCAAAGGAAGACCACCAGAATTTGGAGGAGCGATGCCAGCTTGGGATGCAACGTTGAAAGCTGTCATGCCTGTGTTTGGCATCCTTTGCATCCCAACCATATGCATAGGCCGAGGCATGGATCTTGAGGGACCAACAGGTGCAGCAACATTTCCGGAAGCAGCATTTGCAGAAGACACCTGAAAAAGAAACATTTAAATATTTTACCAAAGTAAACTACATGAATATTTCCTTGGTTGGAATTTTTTTTAGACAGTTGATATCAGGCTATAGATACACAGCATGGTCCATATCAAGGAATAAGTGCAAGTTTATACATAAAGAAGATACAAACTACAGAGAACAATTTGAAACTTTGATAGTGATATGGAACCAACAAAAGTAAAACACGAATATGACAGTTTCATACAACTGTAAAAACCAAGAAGTAAAATAAACAATTCAATTTTGTTAAATTGACTAGAAAACCTTTACTAATGTTTTAGTAATAGTGTCTATTAACACTAGAACGAGTGGCTTGCACTGGATAGGAGTATCAACACTTGCAACACTGAGTAGGATCAACACTAGAATTTCCCATCCCTGTGATAAAATATTACTCCCAGGAAATTTGATATTTGAATTGGTCAATCCATGTGTTTATTAACAACTGGAAGTTTGACTAGACTAACTAGAATTGGAACAAGCATAAGTACAAAATATGGATCCAAAATTAATTTCAAAGGGAAAAGTGAAAGATTTGATAATTATGAGATTCATAACTCATGAGATTATGGAAGATTATAAAAGGAATTAGTTTGACAAACTAAAAGTGGGATAAAGATTACATTAATCAACATCAATAGCTAATTAATGGAAGAACCGATGAAAAAATATATATTCTTTCATGAAGAAAGGAAATATTTGATAGGTTAATCAATGGTTGATAAATAATAGTATAGGAAGGTGAAAAAAAATGTAATTAGATATTCTGATACACATTTTATGGGAATTAATTTTTACAAATTATGTGATTTCTTATTAAGAAATATAATAAAGTTGTTCCTAGACAAATAATACAAACATTATAGAGGAATTCAATCAAATAAATAATAATAAAATAAAAGTTAATGTTAAAATTTAATGAATCAAACTTAAATATTTAAAATTTTCAAAATGTTTTGATACACTTATTTTCTAAGTTTTAACCAATTATGTGATTGCTTATTAAAGAAATAGAATAAAGTTGCTCCTAGTAAATAATATAAACATTTATAAAGGAATAAAATCAAATAAAAATAAAAAAATAAATGACTGTGAAAATTTAATGAATCAATATTTAAATATTTAAAATTATTTTAAAATATAAGTTAATTTGTTCAAATTAAATATACTAAATGTTCATCAAAGAAAACGAAATAGAATAACGTTGTTTGTTGATGGAAACAGAATAGAGATTGCTATATTATAATTGTATTATACAAAAAAAAATAGAGGGAAGAGTTGATGGGAATAAGGTCATTAATACTTAATTTCAATTTTAAATGATTTATGTTCACAAGGATAAAGTTGTTCGTGGTTGGAAACAGAATGGATTGCTCAAGGAAATTAAAGGGAAGAGTAGCTGGGAATGAGGTCATTAATGCTTAATTTCAAATTCAAATGGCTTGTGTTCATAAGGTTTACGTTTGTTTCGGGACCAAAACCAAAGTTGATATTGTTCTTACCGAAACAATAAATAGAGGTGGCACACTTGTACAGACTATCATGTAGCTTTTTCATGAACAAACTGTTTTTGATTTTGAGGCACAGGGCCACTGATTGACATTGAATAAAATGTTAAAAAATTTAAACCGTGGATTACAAAAGTCAATATGATCATGCCCATTAATATACTTCTAAAACTGTTTAATCCAACATGTAACCAATGTTCTTGATCATATATTTGTTTATCTAAATAAAGATTTTGCTCTAGCTAACTAATTACACATAACTTCATATGTTAGAATTTAAGCACGTATTCAACTTAAGATACAAATCATGAAAGAACCACCAATACCAACAAAGTTTGGATGAGAAAGGCTGATAGACAAAGTTAATATTTGTCCAAATCTATAAACAAAAATCTTAATCGATCCTTAATAAGGTTAAGTAGTCACCTATAAGTGGATTTAAGAGGTACCTCAATATCCAAAGGGTGAGTTAAGTGGGCTCCCAAAAAGTGACCCATCACATAGCATCTAGATGTGATGCAAAATATTGAAGTACTCTCACAATGTTGTGGATCAATATGGGGTAAATAAGCTAGTCTATCAAAATAAGATTACTTGGGATATAGGAACTCTTTCCACAAAGGGCGCCAATTTGTAGATATCATTTATTAGGAAAAAATATTTAGCGAAAACAAAATGGTACAGAGATAAGGCTAGAGAAATAAGTAAAGTAGATATTAGAATTAGGTTTACTTCAAAAGTAAAATGAACGGTCAATTTCCAAAGGGAAAGGAAATACCTAGGTAAACAATAATTTAGAGGATATATTTTGGAGGCAATGGATAGGGAAATATCTCCTAATTTGTGATTAGAATGAAAGAAATTTTTAAATTCATTGTTTTACAACACTTATAAAAGTTGTTCAATTAAATAGATTTATCAAATAAAAAAAAATTGTGTTTTTTTTACCAGATTTCCTATCTAGCATTATGTAAATGAGTTGGGGAATCTTTAGTCTCTTACTTCCATCTCCCCATTCCTGCCCAAGGAAATGGCAAGAATTAGAGCAAGAGAAGCTTTTCCCATACATTTTTCCTTTGATCCTTCCATTATAGGAAAATGACCATACAAGGACAAGGTCATCAAAGTTGAGAGATCTAACCATACAAAGACAAGGTCATCAAAGTTGAAAGATCTAAATAGAATAATTGTGCTAAAGTTGATTTTAGAAAAACATGAACATGTGTTATTGGTATTATATCCCACGTCTCCTTCATTTGATCTTTCCATTGTAGGAAACTGGTCCTACAAAGCTAAGGTCGTCGAAGTGAAAATATCTAGAGATAGTATTATTGTGCTAAATTTTATTTTAGGAAATAAAATATTAAACAATATACACCCCAGGTAAGATTACATGATAAGATCATAAAGAATTTTGGGGGATAAATAGATAAAATTATTCATGGTGCCCTACGAAACAATTGACAAACTTAGAATAGTATATTTAAATAGACGTGGGGGATTTATAAGAAGTATAAAGGGGAACGTAGAGGTTTTACATTGAGAAAAAGAAATAAAGGGGTAGTACAATTTTGGTTTTTGTTGCATTGAATGAACATATGATTGTACACACTTTAGAAGAGAAATGAATATTTAATAAGCTTAAAAAGTAACAACAATCATAGTCAGACAGATATTTTTAGTTACTATGAAGGTAGATAAAATTATGTGTGGAAATAGTAAGAAAATACTTGGTGAATGCTTAAACCAATACGGGCTAATGGCATTAGATATGTAAAAAAAGGCAATTTTATTTCTGAGGTGAATTAAATGGCAAAACTTCATAGAAAGAAAAAGTTTGGAATGAAGAGTTACTAATATTAGTGTTAAGTGAACTAGATGGCAAATCAAATTAGGGGTAAGAAATATAAGAAGAGTTTAAAGACTATAAGAAGTAAAGCTTAAAGATAATCAAAATTATAGAAATGAAGATGATTTAAATAGTAATAAACTATAATTGAGGTAAAAAAGTTAAAAGCATAGCAAACTTTAAGGCATGCAAAAAGTTCCATGATAGTGAAGAACTAAATATGTCATATAAATATCGAATTACAATAGCTCGAGAAAGAGAATTTACAGGCTCAAATAGTGTTTGATCCATAAAAGATGAAAAAATAAAAATTCTAATTGATGGTAATGCAATTAAGGAAAAACGAAAAATTACTTTTATGAACTATTTAATGGCAATCTACAATTACTTTGCTTTGAAAGATTGAAAATTATGGTAAATATAGGAAACATAGATTTATTTGTAATATTAGATGGTAAAAACATAAAACCATGGAAAGTTATTTCATGTCTACGATCAACCATTTATGTTATTTATTAAATTAGACAAGAAATGAAATAATATGATGAAAAGGACTTGCATATGATTTTTTTATTCAAAGAAATCCAAAGGTTCCCTAAACAACTATTGTTGTGGGTTTTAAAAAAATTAATTTATTTTCTTATCTTTTATATTTATACAATATGGAATAAGAAATTATATTATCAATAAATCTTATTGTTGCATGTTATTTCCAAATGATATTATGTTAATTGATAAATATAATTATATTAAAATTGAAGATCAAATTGTGGAGAAAAACTTTAAAAGTATTATAAGCAGAAAGAAATCTAATTAAATAAAATTTAAATTTAGTAAAAAAAATTGATGAAATAATTAATATGAACAGATATAAAATTCCAGTAAGTGATTTAGACACAAGTTTACTAAATGATGTTGTTTTGATGTCATGTTGTGTTGCACACTCTTTAAAATGTCAAAATGAATTCAAATAAGTTTTAATCCCTGTAGGCCTCATCATTAATAAGCTTATTGCAAGCTTAAAGTCATTTGAATTAAAATTTTAGAGCAATAAATTATAAAATAGTACAACTTCTAATGATAAAAATATCAGCAATTTACTGGTTCATGTATCTAAAATTTCAAAATATCCAAATCACGTACCCCATACCCATTTTACCCCTCACTGTTCCACAGTTTGTCCTGAATAGTGTAGCAATCGATTAAATTTTTTTTAAAAAATGATCGATTTGTGTTTAAAAAATCACGGTTTGTATTCAAAAAATCACTGCTCTCAATATATTGGGTTAAATTGATGTTTAATGGCATGGATATAATTAGGAGAACTAGCTGACCACATAAGACACGGTTTCATGTCATTCTGAGCTCTCTAGGACCATCATATGATTTTGGCCAGATTTGGTCAAAATATGGACCTAAAGAGCTCGAAATGACATAGAACGAAGTCTTATGTGTTCATCTAGTTTTCCTGATTATTTCCTACCCTCAAACATCAATTTGACACACTAAATTAAGAATAGTGATTTTTTTTATATGAATCGATTTTTTTAATCATTAAAAAAAATCAATCGATTGAAGTTCTCTAGGTACATCAACCAGTTTTGGCCAAAACTGGCTGATGAACCTAAAGAGCTTAGAATGACATAAATCCAAATCCCAAAAGGGGCAAAAATGATATTGGTTATGTGATTTGGTAATTTTGAAATTGGGGTACGTGATTTGAGTATTTTGGAAACTTACCTTCGCCGTTCGTAAAATATAATAATTTGATAATCAAATAAATGTAAATTTTATTATACTATATCGTGTTGATAGTTGACATGCTTTTCAATGTGTCAAAAGCGTGCATAGTCAAATTAAGATGAGTTTTAGCCATTTAATTTTCTTCCACATAAATTTGTACAATTAATAAAGCTATACTAATTAGATAGTTGAGTTTAAATGATCAAATCAGAATATTATACCCTTGTCTATGTTCAATTATCATTAAACATCTTAAGTTGAACTCACAGGAAGCTAGGTCAATATTTGATAGGTGGGTCAGAGAAGTGTAGAAGGATCCATATAGCCGACCCCACCTAGTGGAATAAGACTTGGTTGTTGTTGTTGTTGGGTCAAGGTAGTATATTAGAATTAAACAAAGTACCAAGTTCAACTTGGAAGTCATAGAATAATTAATAAATTAATATTCAACATTTATGTTTTGCACTACTGAAAGCAAGCCAAAACAGAGGCAATTATGTATGTACGTCCTTATGAAATTGTAGAACTGAAAGGTAACTTCGTCATATTTCGCATGGCATATGATGCACAAAGCTTGAAATCAATGAAGAGATACCGTCAAAAAAATAGAACTTTCATAAATCCAGTATCTACTTTTGGTACCGGCTGAGAAGGTTGGACAGGAACTGTTCCCTCAAAATCTGCAGTCTGATCGACAGGACGAGCAGGATAGTTAACAGTTTTTTCTCCTGGCTGAGATGGCACTAGAGCACTGAAGAAGTAATATTTTTTTAATCATGATTTAAATGTGAAAAAGTGACATACGGTATAAACTAGCAATAATAAAATATTCCCAAGAACAAATAAGTTTAATTGCTAACTAAATATTACAAGACGTGATATGATACAGTCTAATATATATAAAAAAATTAGAAACTTACTTCCGTCCTGGCAGAGGATCCATGCGGAAGAACCTGGATCAAGAAAGCATGCCAGTAATTTTCTAACATAAAAAAGGGACAAATCCTGGTAAACAAAATCAACACACAAATATAAAATAACATACATTCAAAGCCTCAATCATATCTAGAAAAATTTAAAGAACACTTGGTGCAATATGAAATAATAATTGATGAAGATATAGAAAGTTTTACTCAGCCTGATTCTTTAATCCTACGGGATATGAGCAAAGTATCAGCAATAAAAACTCATTCTGCATAATTTTAGCTATAGAAATGTGAAAAGCTGATGAATTTCATGTTGAAGGTGGATTATCACTTGAATTTTCATAGAAATGTTATTTGATAAGTACCAATTAGTATACTATGCAATCCCAATTAAGTTATTGCACTAGTAATAGCTTAATGGTAACGTATGGTAGACCAGTGGAAGGGACTACCTATGAATCCTGGAGGGCTTATGTGGACAACTTGCCAATCAAAAATTCATTGCAAACACTGTGCTGACTTCATATAGTATATCCATGAGTCTAACAAGTTTATGAACTTTCCACTGCCAATTAGGCAATTACAATTAACATAGAAGATTCTATACCACTGTTATGAACCAAAGCAGTCAGTCTCCTCTTCTTCCCGTTTATTTTGTAATTGTTAGGAACTTGGTTTTGAAAAGCTAGGGACTTATTTACTAGAATGTTTATGTAAAATGATCATACTACATAGAGATATAAGACCACGTAAGGACATTAACCCTAGTTATTTTTCCACAAATCAACATGTCAGAATCAAAATGTCCTTTTAGAGCATGCTAACCAGCTCATCTTTGCAATCTACCAACATTGTTGTTTCCTTGTCCTGTAATTCCTCATGGTGCAACTCGTTTGGCATTGTTGTCCAATTTGTTTGATTTGTGCCTCCCTCAGATTTATGGATTGCCACATCAGCTCATGTAATACCTAGAAACAAGGGCTCTTGACCAGTAGCTTAGACATCATACCATACCTGGATTTATTAAACACCTTACCCTGGTGCAACTCTAGGTTTTCTCCAGCATTGTTTTCCTTGTCCCATAATTCCTCGTGGTGCTACTGCCATCAGTGAACAATTCCTTCGGCATTGTTGTCTAACATGCTTGACTTGTGCCTATCTCAGATCTATGCTTTGCCACACCAGCTCATGTGATACCTAGGAAACAAGGTTCTCGACCAGTAACATAGACATCACACCATAACACAACCTTCCTCAATTTATTGAAAACCTTCCCATGGTGCAATTCTAGGTATTATCCAACAATCAACCAGGGCCTCCTCCAACCAAGTTCCATGTGAAGCACGCAGATCAAACAGCGCATCAAATGAGTAGCTTCACAGATTTGCACATCGCTAAGCATATGAATTCACCAACGCCTTGTTGTAGTGATTTTTCTGCTGTAAGGCAATAAATCCATCAATAATTAAAATAACAATTTCCTCAACAATTGTGCAGCACTTCTATCCAACAACTCCTCAAGATGGGTAGTACGTCTGCCAGTACAAGACACATTTGTTGTACACGCATTATGGAGTATAAATGTTAACTTCAGTGATAATCCTCCTAAATTGCACCATCGCATTCCGTGACATCCTTAGTTATGGAGATACTTCTACTGCTTCTTTAACACATGCGTCTAGGTCATAAACCTAGATTCTCAATTGAGGAGCTTCTTTGACACATACTTCTTAGTTATCTTGAATATAAATATCTGAAAATTCATTATTATACATTTCCCTCTTTTTCCTTTTCACAAATGCCCCATCTTCAATATTAAAACATTCCTAGACATCCATCTATAAATGATCATCGAGTAAACAAGGGTCCTCAACTTCTGTAATCTATTTATCATCAAACTCCATATCTGATAGATATATTGGATCGTATAAATCCCCTTTCTCTTGTCAAGTTTTCTTGCCTCAATTCAAGTTGAAGATTTTAGTTGGTATAGACAAGGATATTTTTACTACTACAAATGATTTCTTCTTCTAGTGTACATATGTTCGAGTGTCCTCCAATTTATCTCGCATAACTTGCCACTACAAGTTAGGCTTAAAATGAAAATGATCTAGACATTCTTCATCATAACTTTCCCATCACAAAGATATATAACTTTTCTTAAGAAACATCAGGTCTTATTTTAACTACGAAGTTAAGGAGAAAGAAGTATTCAAACCAACTTTTAATTCCACATCTAGATTGAAAATTTAATAACAATGGGACCTAAAAAATTGAAAGCATCAAAATCACAATTTCTTACATTATAAATGTGGTGTAATAAAACAAAATAATAAAACTATAATTAATATTGAAGCAGTAAGTTTATGGAGCTATAGATTTAATCGAGTATCATTGAGTTTCTAAACATGTTGATAACGAGCCTCAATTTCTTTATGCCCTGTTTACCCTGAAGAACAAAGTAGGAAAAGGATGGATTACATGAAAGTTAAACTGGCATAAAATGAGAAATAGGATGGATTCAGATTTGTTCCCAACCAATTTTGCTCTTTTTTTCATCCATCCGAACCTAGAAGGAACACATTTTCTTTCTTCCCGAGCTAACAGCTTCTCGTTTCCGGCAGTCTACCCATGGTTTAAAATTTTGAATCATGCAGAGGTTTCGATCCCGGACCGGTACCGTATCGTGTTGTGCCGATATAGTTCGGGTATTTTTTAAATACAAAATATCTTAATTAAAAAAATAACCTAAATATTTAAAAATTAAAAATTAATATATATATATATATATAAATATAATGAGATAATTTATTAGGCTTTAATAAAGTCTATCTAAATTATCTTAACCATAGCTAGGAGTTGAATAAATTATTAACCTAATAAACCTAAGTTAAAATCCCCCATCACCAATGCGTGACTCCAAACCATCGCGACGCGTCCAAACGCATCTCGGAGCCATCGAGACGCGTCCAGACACATTGCCGAGCCATCGCAACACATCCTTACACATCGTCAGGCCATCACAACGCGTCCGAATGCATCACAAGGCCATTGTGACTCGTCTGGGCCTTGAGGCACAATGACACCGGAGGCGTGCCGGTGCTAGATATGTTTCGCCAGTATCAGGTGAAACGGCTCAAGATTTTAAACCATGGGTCTACCATTGTTTGTCGCAATTCGAGCTCGCAATCATGGCCTAGCCACAAGCTTGCGGCGATAAGCTAGCCGTAGCTAAGCGACCACAATTTGTGGTGATGGCCTGGCCGGAACTTGAAGCCACATAGTAGTTGCAACTCACGACAGATCCCCTCCTCGTTTCCTTCCTACGGAATTCTTTTATTTACCACGATGAATCATTTTTCCCTAGAGATCATCCATCTGCTGGGATAAACAGTGAATTAAAGTTTTAAAGTTCAGCATTTGGCTCTATCTATTGCCTCATTGACCTAAGAGTTTTCTTTTCTAGCATACTCATTAATGGGATATAATATGGAAAATCTTATAAAGGCAAGTCTTGCTAAACCTAAATTTTCAGTACAAGTACTAATATGTGATGATAAATAAAGACAGTGATATGCTTTGCTTTTGAAATAGTGCAGAAGATCTAAACAATGTACAACTTAAGGGAACCAAAATATTTTTTTTTCTCTTCCAACAATCTTCTTGCTGCTACATGATAAAATGCACTATCAGTCATGACCTGGATAACATTTTCTCACCAATCAAATCTATCAATTCATCAGACAATTGAAATTTTTAAATAAATCTTTAACATTACAGAGCACACACCTGTATGTATCTTGAATCATAAGTTTACTTATTTTCACAATCTTATTCATTGTAATTTGCTTTTTACCAAGTTCAACTCCTTTTAGTACAAAAGCTTTCATTCATCTTCCTGCTTGCTTAATACCGACACTAACACATTTCTCACTCAAACATTCTATCACATCATATTTCAAGCTGTCAAATATCTTCAAAAACTAATTTTTTGACGTCTCCAGAAACTGTGAATGAGGTGTAACTTCATTTCTAGTTCCAGCTAGATGATTCTTCATTCTAATAACACTGCACCAATATTTATTTCTGTAGTGATTGCACTCCAATCGCATTTTATTTCCTTCTCCAAGTTCCTTATATCGTTCCCACGAGATATCATTTATCTTTACTTTCTTTTTGGAAGCATATCGTAGCATAAAACTAACACTAACAACTAATAGAAAAACAGAATAGTGAATTGGGTATATTAGTATAATACCACTATCCAATATACACTTTGATTTTGATTAAATCAAAGAAATAGAATAGTTAATCAACCATCACTCACCAGTGTACTGGGAATTATATATTGTTTGCCAAAGAAAGGTTACCTTGCTTGTCGGAGAGATAGCCATTGGCCGCAGACAAAGAAAAGACAGTTGTCAATTGAAGAAGAAGAACCAAGAGAGGAAGACAACCTCTAGTGGGTCGTTAGCCAGTCAAGGGCCATGCAGAGAGCTGATGCAACGGAAGACATCAGATGAGATAAAAATATGTTGGTGTGGTGTTGCTGGTCGTTTTCTAACTGGCTTGACGGAGAGGAAGATGTTTAGAGCAATCTGGTGGTGGAGGAAAAAGAAAACGGCCAGTGGAAGAATGAACAGTGGAGAGCAAGTGTTAGATGCTGGCAGTAGTGCAAGCAGTGGATGCTATCTTCTTCACTATACTAACATGAAACAGGAGGATGCCTTCTTCACTGATGGACAGTGATGAGAAGAGCAGAGAGCATCAGACAGACATCGCAAGTTTGTACAAAAGAGGAAGAGAATGGAATGGACCAAGCTAATTTAACACTCACACTTCTTTCATTCTTTGGCTTCAAAATGTTCCTTCACATAATCAGATGAAGACCAATCTGTATCAAATCGATACAATTCTATTGCAGATCCAATTTGAATCATATGATTGGAATTGCAAATCATACAATTCTAACAATGCTGTCCTTCAGTTTTTCTATTTAGTCATTCCATCAATCATATTATTCTCAAACACTGGAACACATTTTGTTGCGGTAAAGAAAGAATAGGCAATGATTGAGACAGTAAGAAAATTGCCCTTGATATGAGGGTCTCTCCAATTGTGAAATGATATGGTTCTCACATCATGTCACCTTATAAATCACATCCTTTTCCATTTCTTATGGTCAACTTCCTTTTTCTATTTCCTTCCCTCATGATACCATAAACAATCCTGTATTTGGTAACACTTGCTTTATTAATATCTCTAAGAATATTAAATTGCTCCCTTAGACCATATTTGTTTAAGGAAAATTTTTATTTTAATTTCCTTTAGAAAAATAAAATTTAACAGCTACAAAGAGATGCAAAATAAATAGTAAGCATCAATTGTTTGGCATGTTTATATTTATTAGAGGTGAGTGGTGCCATAAATATTTTTTTCTTTTTCTTTTTAATAGTTTTCTTTTATTTTCAAGGATCTGCAAACTGAAAATAGAAAAATTTTATGAGCCAAATAAGCCCTATGCTTTCAAGTGTCAAGTGTTCTAAGCTACAGTACGGCGATCCATGTTTCTTCAAGTTATATTGAGCTTTCATTTAAATTGATGTGACATTCTCCGAATCCACTCTTTTTTCTCTTGCTCAATAGACCCAACGCAATAGTTGAAATGCTTTCCATAAGTACTTCATGGTCTACTCAATCTTGTGATTGATACTAGAGACTTGACCACTACTCCAATGAACACTGGGCGACCACAATTTAAGCTCAATGTAGTCGCTTTACCAAAGACCCTGCCCCAACAAACTTCCATGATCCTGAACTACACCTTTGATCTTGACCTTCATGTTAATCTAAGAAAATGTACTCCTAAATGCAATATCTCACATCTCCTTTCTCATTACATTTCATATGCGTCTCTCCAAAATATTCTACTTTAGATTGTGTTAGGATAAGTTAGACTACTTTAGAGACTTTATCTAATCTTAAGATGAAGATGAACTATAATAGAAAAAATAGAAACATTATATTCTATTGGTATTTAGGAACTTATGACTTTTCCTTCTAGCTATTGTTTGGTTGCAAATGCTTGTTTACTATAAATCATCCCTTAATGGCTCAATTTGCAAAACTTAAAAGATCAATTAGCAGGGAAATCGTACACACAGAGATATATAACATTAACTAAAGGGACATATTCTCTCTTGTGGCTATCTCAACTTTAGTTTTTTTTACATTAGCGGCTATATCTTTGAATCAATTGGATGCCAAAAATTAGGGGTGTCAATTCGGGTGGGTGGGGTCGGGTTTGGGTCGGGTTGGAAAAAAAAAAAATTTTAACTCCCAACCCGAACCCGACCCGAACCCGATTTCAACCCGAAACCCCCAAACCCGAACCCGAACCCGACCAACCCGATCAACCCGACCCGACCCGAATAACCCGAAAAAAATCGATTCAAAACGTCTTTTTCGCCATTTTCCCTATAATTCTTCACTTTTATCTCAATACTTCATCATGATCATACTATATTGATATTAATATACATAAAATATCTTAATTTTCAAAATAAAATTTGATTTAACCCAAATGTCTTCCCTTTAGGATGAACTAGATGAGGAGGTATAGGGATAGACTGATAGAGAAACCTATCATGCTTAGTGCTCAAGGGAAATATGCTCCTGTGTGGAAATTGAAAAGGTCACTATAAAGAATGATTTGGTAAATTAAATTCAACGCTCAATTTTTGTATCATCAAGTATCTGAAAGCGAAACATTCAGTATTTCTCTTTACCTCTTAGTTAAAATGTATTCTTTTCATTGGTCAGGTGGATGACATCATGATTGTTGATGATTCAGCTGAAATCAAAAGGTTGAAATTGTATGTTCATCAACACTTTCAAATCAAGGATTTAGGTAATTTGAAGTATTTATTGGCTAAGATGTTGCTCAACAAAAGGGAGATTGATATCCGTAACAAACTCATGTGTCTGATGTGGTAGAGGAAGCTGGTATACTAGGATCCAAACTGTCTGATAGCCCTATGGATTCAAATATCTGGCCGATGGAAGAAAGAATTGATTACATGATCCAAGGAATGGTCCAAGTACAAAATGAAAGGAGTTTTATTGTTGTACTGTTGGGAAATAAGCAATGTCACTATGCCTTTGAATATCTCAGAATATATTGTCATTTATCAAACATTTCACTGGGAGCATTGGTAGTAAATAAAGGGCAACCTGGTGCCGCCGCCAATGCAAAATCCCGGGAAAGCATCAGACCACATTGAGTCTAAACACAAAGAAATTCAAACCAATTCAACAAAGTTTTAAATACAATTAGATCTTTTGTGTCATTTAAACATAACCATAAATGTGAAGGAGGTTTAGAAAAATATCAAAAATGAAGATTTATTTTTAACAAAATGATCTTTGTATAGTACAATGAAACTTCCAAGTTCCTATAACAAGGCAACCAAGCCCATAGTTGAGTTAATTGAGCTTTATATGTATCAGGGTGTAAATTTGGATTCTTAAGCTTCTTCTTTATTTATTCATTTTTTAAATTTGGAAGTATGAAATTTGAAGTGTAAACTGAATACATGTCATGTCAATATAGTTGACTGATGCTTAACAGCTAGCATAAGAATTATAAGGTGTCACTTCAAGTCTTCAACAAATAACAAGGCAATAAAACAGGAGATGACACAACCAGTTATCCATGTGCGTATCCTGTTTCAAAAAAGTATCCACCCAGTACATTCAGTTATCACTGGTCAACAAGGGACAATTTGACAGATTTCCCAATGTTGGTTTGGGTGGTCAATGGTTTGGGTGATCTATGACACATTTGCTTAGTACACTCTATAATTGAATTTTTTTCTAATTTTTTCTCAATTATTTTTTATTCTCATTTTTGGTATAATATTGGGTCCATGACATTGAGCAAAATTTTAAAGGTACCTACATAAAGAAAAGAATCCTTACTCATGCTCGAGTGCTTGGGCTGCAGTTATACGCTTTCGAGGATCATACCTGCCAAAGAGAATAGTTTCAGATATTATAATTCCAACATGCAACAATATCACAGTAAGATTCAGATGCTGATAAAACACAACACCAATTCGAAAATGCCAACAGAAAAACAAGAACATCAAGCACTTATGGATCCTATTTTCTAGATAAAGGAAAATGTTTTGAGTTGCTATTCGAATCAAATGATGAAAATAACAGTCTGGATCATTAGAATGGCAAAAAATTAATGTCGATCTCCATTCTTATCAACATTGTTTAAAATCTCACACTATTCTAGGCGGCAAAGTCAAAACTTGTATTCCAATACCCAGCTTAATACTAATAGACATGGATATTCCGTCCTATGTCGCCCATACTAATCTAACCAATGAGTAATATATTATGCTGACAACATAGAATACTATGGCACACATCAAGATGAATCTAAGTACAAAGTTCTATTCAATTAATTATTAATTCATATAGTTATATTTTTAAAAGTAGAAAGGTTAAGTGGAAGAAGATTATCAGGGGCAAATTTTATATGAATTCATTTTTAACACATTGAAGCAATAAGACTGAAAAATTTAATTCAATTATCTAATTAATTGATGTAATCTTTCTAAAGAAAAGCATTGGTATGGTACAATAAACTTAAATTGAATACGTTATTGCTAAAAAAAAATTTATAATTTATAATTTTTTGTAACTTATTGCTCTAAGTTTTTTAAAATAATTTTTAATTATTATAAACATATTTTAAAGTAAACAAGCAAAGTGGAAGAATATTAAATTAAATCTTATGTTAATTCCTCTTGAAAGGGAGGTTTGCTGCAATGGTAAAATTGTTAGTGTGACCTTGCAATCATGGGTTCAAATCGCGAAAAATAGACTCTTGCAATGCAAGGTATGACTATGTATAATAGACCCAGTGTGGTCCAACTCTTTCTCGGACCCGCATTGATTGGAGCTTCTGAGCTGCCCTTTTTTAAATTCCTCTTTCTCGGACCGCATTGATTGGAGCTTCTGAGCTGCCCTTTTTTAAATTCCTCTTAGTACGCTTGGGAGCATACAACTACACGACACGAGATCAAAATTGTACCATTTCGGTTAAAATCTGAAACTAGTGTAGTTCAACAACCATTTTACTATGAGATGAGCTGAGAGATAAAAGAAGGCAGGAACAAACACAGCAGTATAAAAATATATGGAAAAGGAATGGTGTTGCAGCAAGCCAACAACCAAATGCCAAATTAATCAACAAGGTCAGCTGCTAAATATAAGAAAAATAGATCCACAGTTTACGGCTAAATGGTTGCTGGATCATGACTAATGTATCGAAACATCCAAACATTCCATCAAGTACATTTGCTAAGTGGCTAGTGATAGATAGCCCAATGATTGATCAACAATGACAACCACCAAATGTAAATTTAGAGAAAATAGCTCAGCAGTTCATGACCAGTCAGTCAAATACTTTGCTATATGGCAAAAATAGATACATTGATTCAGATTTACCAAAATTATCAACAATGAAATATAAATTAAAAAAATAGCTCAATCCAGATTGATCAACAATGTCAGTAATCAAATATATATTTAAAGTCAATAGCTCAACATTTTAAGGAAAAATGTTTGCTGGATCATGAAAGCATATGGAAAGATAACTACAATTCCATCAACTTAGTTTACTATATGATAGATACCAAATGAAAACTTACAGAAACTACGCCAATATTTTAATGATGAAAAATGTTTCATTTCGTAATTCCAATTATTAATTCATGATTACTCCTTTGTTATAAAAGTTGATCGCGTGGTCTACCTACTGTAGACTTATGAACTGAGACCTAAGCTTTTGAGATCAAGGCGACCCAATTCAATCTTTAAGGGGACATGCTACCGATATTTGAAAGCCAAGCTTTGGAACTTAAATATGAAATATGCAATCTAACTATAAATGTAGATCACTAGAGCGTTAACCACCTAGCTAAGAGTGCATTGAAGATGAACATTCAATAAAAGAAGATTGATGATGTGATTGATGCGGCATAGTGAACAAACAATTCTCCCCTAATAAAAGTTAGCAATTATAAGTCAGAAAAAAGTTAATTAAAAATGTATTACATGAGATCCTAATCCTAACACAACGACTTATCCCAATAAAAACCATAGTGACCTTTCTTTTTAAAAGGTCTTCACTTTTTTTTAAATAAAAAATAACAAATTCTTTAAAAAGTTCCGAGAAATTATAAATTTTTTGTGCAATTTTAAATAGAATGAAAATTTTTAATTGCGTTATTCTTCTCAACCGAAGAGAACTCCAATCCACCAAGTGAGGAGGTGAAGTGGTCCAAGTCAAGTACGGTGGCACTGCACATAGATGCAAAAAGAAGGTACCTCTTTAGCCAAATTGGACCATTGTTATTGTTGGTTTATTTCTTTAATCAATGTTTTTTATTATACCAATTTATTTACTACTTTGCATAATTCTCCTCCACCAGTGGAGAAATCATCAGTGAATTTTCAATTTTTTTCTTAGGTCATCTTTTCCAAGCATAAGAAATAATTGTTTCAATAACTCTATCTAGCAGTATTCCTTTAACTATCTCTTCCATTGAGAAAGAAATAGATGTACTTTATTTCTCTTTTTGCAATTTGACTTTATGTATGACAATATTGATGTCTGTCTTCACTGAATCATGTGATGTGATTATGTGAAGGCGATAATAAAAAGGATGATTCCACAAACTCTATAACAATAAGTGTTCAAACTTCTCCCAACAAATTAGCGTATACTCCAATTTAAAATTTGAATTTAAGTTTAAACAAGTTGGAAAATTAAGTAAATCAATCTTCCTTGTAATATGACCAAATAAAGTAGGTATTGTATATATGAATACATCTAAGCAGATATGATGAAGAAATTTAAATTAATGAATGCACTATGACAATTTGTTAAATCACTAGATATTTTATAATAATTATTACTCAATATAATTTTTACCATAGAATCAACATATATATTTCTCAATTTGGTAAATAAAAGAAAATAAAAAATTTACCTCAATTAATTGACGAGTATTAAAGATATAATAGCTATGGAAGACTCACGCAAAGTGATTTGAAAATTTTTACATTAATATCTTCCATTATTATTTATATTATTTGTTCTATTTAGTTTCTTCTTTTATCTTCTCTATATAACATGAATGCATTATAACCTATGGGTCAAATTCATGATAATTAATATCTTCCATTAGTATCTAGTTGATTGGACCCCAAAAAAGAAAGTTAATTAGAGGTTCTAATACTGCATCATTAAAGTGCTCATCTAAAGTGTAATTATAGGACTCTTTTAAATCATCTTTAGAGGATTTTTCTAAGCTTGAGTCATAAAGAGATGTATTTGGGCACAATTCTTTCATTTTAGCTGCAGGTACATGATTATAAGAGAACCACGGTCATCGAGTTCAAGAATTGACTTAAGGAAGTTGTTTTGTTTACATACTTGTTAACTAATCTATTAAAGTCTGATGGGATATATCTTTTAATTAATTGTCTTTTCATTTTATATCATTGTATAATGGACTTCCGTCATTCTTCGTCTCTAATACTTTGAACATATCGCAAATACCTTTTACTAAGTCAACTAAATCGATGAAGGTTAAATTATATTGGTCAAAATATTTTTCAATGTTGTCTAACTAATTAAGAAATACATTAGGCTTGATACTCCTGTAAAATATAGGGACATCCATCCTAACATGTAACAATTGTTATTTAAAAAAAAAAATTTGATTCTTTTCTAAAAATGAGATGATGTCAGTGTGATCATTTGTACATGTTGCAAAATTTAGTAGTGTACAAAGAATACCCATTAGTCATTAAATTTGTCATTCACATGGATATAATTCAATTAATACCTCACGTTCCTCAAATCTATATGTCGTATATATGTGATCATTATGGTGTTTCTCTCATTGTGTCAATCTAAATATTGACAAGTAATGACAATTATCAAATATTACAATGAATACAATGCATGCGCAGATGATGGATAATAAGCAAATTAAGTGAAAAGGAAGAGGATGATGAATACAATGCATGGTAGAGTTGGTAGTTGATGAGGAAAGTTGGATTATCATTTTGATAGAAATTTGGGAAATATCCATATCAAAATGAAGATTCCGTCATTTCAGCAAAAGTGATCCAGAAGCATATTTAGAGTGGGAAAAAAAGTGGAACTAGTTTTTGATTGTCACAACTACTTTGAAGAGAAGAAGGTAAAACTTGTTAAGTTTATTGATTATGCTATTGTTTAGTGGATCAAATTGTTCTGAGTAGGAGAAGAAACCATGAGAGGCCAGTCAACACTTGGGAGGAAATGAAATCTATTACGCAAAAGAGGTTTATTCCATTACACTACTATTGAGATTTGTACTAACAGCTACAAGATCCAACTCAAGGGTCTAAGAGTGTGGAGGAATACTACAAAGAGATGAAGGTTGCTATGATTCAGGCTAATGTGGAAGAATTTTCGCAAGCAACCATGGCACGATTTATGCAAGAATTAAATCCAGAAATTGCAAATGTAGTAGAGTTGCAACATTATGTGAAGCTTGAGGATATAGTGCATATGTCCATTAAAATTAAAAGGCAACTCAAAAGGAAGGGTGCATGGGTATAGTTCTAGTTCATCCACTTGGAAATATAGTTAGAGCAAAAGGGATGATAAAGTTGCTTCTAAGAGTAAGACTGAGTTTTCTAAGAATAAGGATGCAAGCTCTATTTTGATCAAATGTAAAGAACCTATTCAAACTTTGAAAAATAGAGATATTGAATGTTTTAAGTACTTGGGAAGGGGGTTTATTGCATCACAATGTCCAAACAAAAAAGTAATGAATTCAAGAGAAAATGATGATATTAAACTGAGAGTGAGTCTGAGAATGATAGTGTCTTGTCACCATTGATGGAAAGTGATGGAGAGGAGTATCTGGTTAAAGGTGAAGCCCTTGTCACTATGCATACTCTAAATGTGCAAGTGAAGGAAGAAAATGAAGAATAACATAACAATATCTTTCATACCCACCGTCACATTAAAGACAAGGTATGTAATATGATTATAGATGTGGAAGTTGCACTAATATAGCTAGCATTGACTTGATTGAAAAATTAAGTTTACCTACTACTAATCATCCTAGACTATATAAACTACAATGGTTGAATGAGTGTGGGAAAACTAAGGTCAATAAACAAGTGTTGATTTTATTTTTCATTAGTAGGTATCATAATGAGGTGCTTTGTAATGTAGTGCCAATGCATGTAGGTTATTTGCTGTTAGGTAGGCCTAGCAATTTGATAGGAAAGTCATGCATGATGGGTTCAAAAATAAGTATTCTTTTATAATGCATGGTAAACTTGTAACTCTTATACCATTAACTCCTAGGCAAGTATATGAAGATCAATTGAGGATAAAAAATGATAGTAAAAAAAAGAATTGATTGTGAGAGAGAAAAAGAATGAGAAGGAAAAAGAGAATGACAAAACAAAAGTGGAAAAGAAGTGTGAGAAAAAAAATAAGCGAGGATGAGAAGAGTGACAAAAAAGAATGAAAAAAAAAATTAAGAACAAGAGAAGAAAAAAGGAAGCTTTTATATAAAAGAAAGAGAGATTAAGAGAGTTATTTTATTATCAACAACCAATAATTGTACTTTTGTATAAGGAGACTTATTTCAACACTAATAATTTTAATCCCACTTTGCCTAGTGTTATTCAATCTCTTTTGTACGAATTTGATAACGCTTGCCACCGCTTAGGGGAATATACATCCCAAGAGCAACAATTCATAATCAGTCGGCCTATAGGAGCAATCCCAAGGAGACAAAGGAGTTTCAAAGGCAAGTCGTAGAGTTGATAAAAAAAAGGGTATGTTCAAGAAAGTTTGAGTCTTTATGTAGTTCCTATTTTGTTTGTGCCCACGAAGGATAGAACTGTGCATTGATTAGAGAACTATCAACAAGATTATGGTAAAGTATCGTTATCCTATTCCTAGATTAGATGAATTACATAATTCTTGCATTTCTCAAAAATATATTTGAAGTCTAATTATCATTCAATTCACATACATGAGGGAGACAAATGGAAAATTGCTTTGAAGAATAAGAACAATTTGTATGAATGATTAGGTATCATAGTTATTTAAGGCATGAGACGCCCAAAAGCGCATAGGTGCTATGGGGCGTGAGGCGCAAGGTGAGGCGCATGCCTTACCGAAGTAAAGCGCTTTGGGTATAAATTTATGCAATTCAAGCATATAGACATTTCTGCCAACATATTTCACTAACAAAATTATAATCCATAAACTATTAAACAATAATGTAAATATAAAATTCACTAACATTCAAATATTGAAATAATTTACCTTCATAATCAAAATCAAACTTAAAATTAAAGAAAAAACAAACCTCAAATATTGAAGAGTCATGTAGAGAGAAATAAGTTTGCAAGGTAGGTTGATCATTTGCTAGGGGAGAGGAAGAGTCATGCAAGAAAAACGTGTAACACGCATGCAACCTAATTAAAGGTTAATGTTCATTTTCTACGGGAGAGGAAGAGTCATGCTAGAAAAATATTCCACATGCATGCCACCTAATTAATTTAAAGGGTAATTAAAGGTATGGGTTGAGCTTTAATAAAAAAAATCACCTAAGGCGAGGGAAATTACACCTTAACCTCCCAAAAGACGCATGCTTAAGCGGGCTTCTCTCAAGTATCGCGCTTGGGTCACTACCCAGGCTCAAAAGACATGCGCTTTTCACAACTATGTTAGGTATGTCATTTGGGTTAACTAATATTTTATTAGATTAATGAACCATATATAGATTTATAGAAAAAATTTAAAGTAGCATCTTAATCATTTATAGAAACTTCAACTTGTTTGCGAAATGGGAAGTTTTATGCTAACATTTAAAAATGTTCTTTTTTCACTAGTCAAAATGTCTTTCATGGTAATATTGAGGGAATAGTGGTTGGTGAAGAGAAAGACAAGGGTATTTGTGAATGACCAATATCAAAAAATCATAACTAAGGTATGAATCTTTATGGGTTCCCTAGTTTCTATAGAAGATTAGTTAATAACTTTAGTATTTATCCACACCCTTGAATATTGTTAATAATGTTGAGTTTTATTGGGGTCGTGAGCAAGATTTATCTTTCATAAGGAGAGGCTAAATTTTGCACCATTACTTGCACTACTTGATTTTGCTAAAACTTCTAAAAATGAGTATGATACTTCAAGAATAGATATTGGAGTTGTGCTAATGCAAGAAAGCCAACATTGTGCTTATCTTAGTGGGAAGCTTGGCGAAGTGGCTTTGAATTATCCAATGTACCAAAAGATGTATGCTTTGATGAAGACTTTGGAGACTTGGCAATATTAAGGCCCAAAGAGTTTTTCATAGTGATCTTTGAACCCCGGGGGTTGGGTTTGTGTTCATATCAGAAAGGGTTCTTGGCTAAACATCGTACTAAGATGTATCCATAAGGAGATGGACAATTTCAAATCATTGCTTGAATCAGTGATAGTACCACAAGCTTGACTTGCCAAGTATAATATAAGTGTTATATTCAACGATTCTGATCTTTCTCCCTCTAATGTAGATGATGAAGATTCGTGCATGATCTTTTTGAGGAGTGGGGGAATGATGGAGGTGGAGAACAAGTTATAGCCCAACAAGCTAAGGTTGTTGGAAAAAAAGGAACATCCCACTCTAGATCTTCTTGATGATCCATTACACATCAATGGAAGCTCAATTACAAGGGCTAAGACTAAAAAGATGAAGAAAGCACTTAATGTGTTAATTGAAGATGTTAAGGTCAAAGCTACAATTGAAATAGATTTCACCAAGAGCAAATCATGCGACTTAGTCAACATAATTCAAGCATTAGATGAGCTTAACTAGCCACTTTAGTCTCATTGATATGTAGTAAGACAATTCTCATGAATAGGCCAACTTTTGATCTTTATTTGGGTTATAATGATAACTTAAGATCAAATTAACTATGTAGTCCACCTAGGCCTTTTTAAATGAGCTTCCTTTTGGCCTTTTAGGATTTTTATGTCAACTGATAACTACAAATGAAGGAGGTGGCGGTCACACATGTAACTTTTGGCTTGTTATCAATCTAAAACATAGCGAGACTCTCACTTGTTGATTCTTCATTGAACTATAACTTCTCAAGGCAATCTTGCGGCGTTCAAAGACTTATAACCTAAATCCCAAGACTATGGCGTCTTCCATCTCCTATATCTAAAGTTCATGCTTTGTTAAGCATTGGGTCGAAGTTCTTTCATCCATCTTATCAATTTAGGCTTTTCTTGTTTCTTTCTTCAATTTGTTGTGGTTTCATGTGATATTCTTCTCCTTGGGTTCGCATTAATTTGCTTCTTCCATATGCAACTTCGGTTTCTTCCATCAACTTTCTTCCACCCACATAGGTTATGTCATGTCTCAAGGTTAAAGAGAACTTAAGACATGTCTTGTGGGTTGTCAAGACATGGGAAGTGGAGTCCTCTTCCATTGAGCAACTAAAGAACAAATTTTTCATCCAACTACTCCAAAAATTCTTTAGGTCAGCCTTTAGCTTCTTCCACTGATCTATTGGCACGCGATTGAGCTCCTCTTCCATAACATCTCTAGGTTAGCCATCAACTTCTCTTCTACTTTCTTATATTTCATCAATCCATCAAGACACAAGTGTTCCATCCATCTTTAGAACTCCACTAGGTAAATCTCCGGGTTCTTCTTCTTCCACAAATCCACTAAGGCACAAGGGTATCCATCCAGCTCTTCTATAACTACTCTAGATCAAACTTTGGCTTCTTTTTCTAATCAGTTCCACATACACCAGCATTCAAGCAAGGGATTGATACCCAAGCAAAGAACAATATTTTAACATTGCCTCATACTAAAGATATCATAAATTTTAAAACTTAAGGAAGAAATAACTTGTGAGAGGTCATGGAGTGAAAGGGATATATTAAAGTTGAAACCAAGGATTAAAATATTGAGTCAAGCTAGATTTTTGGTCCTTAGTCAGCTTAAATTGTGTCAGCAGTAACAAATATCAGACTCAATAAGGGTACCAAGTATAGTTGTCAGAGGGGTGCCAAAGGAAAAGAGAGGAGAAAGAACACCGGTGTCAGAGCAAGAGGAAGAAGAGAGGAGACGAGGAAGCTTAACTGGCATGGATAGACATTACATTCGAGCTAGTGTTGGAGGATGCTAAGGTTTCAATTCAATACAAAGGTAGAAGGTTCGACACAAAGGAGAGGTATAGAGCTTCTTGCATCGCGACTTCTTGCATCTCAATGTAAAAAACTATTTATTTAAAGAAGTCAAAGTTTCTCATAGAAGACACATAAAGGAAGCATCTTGCAAGTCACCACTGCTTGCCATATGAATAATTTTGCTTGTCCCTCAATGAGAACAAAAAGTTTCACCATGTCGATCAACATGGCTCGTGATTTTAGACAACCGTTTCAACATCCACTCCTGAAACAATAAGTTATACCAAGAAAGAAGATGGGTACAATGAGTTAATACAAAGAAAGAAGATGGGT
Source organism: Boesenbergia rotunda (assembly GCA_024364735.1). Classification (NCBI taxonomy): domain Eukaryota; kingdom Viridiplantae; phylum Streptophyta; class Magnoliopsida; order Zingiberales; family Zingiberaceae; genus Boesenbergia; species Boesenbergia rotunda. Next base: position 302,175 of record JAGFNQ010006139.1, on the reverse strand, counting down.
AAGATGCAATATTATCCACATGAGAATATGAGAATGGAGATAGTGTACCATTTGAAATCTACTCAAGAGAAAGAATATATTATAAGAGGGATAATACTAATATATCCTTTTGAAGTTTCAAGTGATAAAAGATAGAAGTCTTGCAAAAGAACTTAGGGTCCATCGTCCACTCTGTGACACAATAGCTGACCCCATCTTAAATCACGCACAAAAACAAACAAGAGATGATGAAATAGAATCTAACGATACTTCAACTTAAGATGGAGAGGCGAAAACATCTTGAATATTATTGTTTTTAAAGAAGAAAAATATCAAGATCTCTTGTGATTTTACTTGCTTTTCTTACTCATGTCATTACTATTATTATTATTTTCTTAGAAATCGAGGTCAGGGTGGGTTCAAGTGTGGAGTCTGCAGAACAAAACAAGAGAAACCCAAGCACGGATGAAGGGAATGGGCGCGAACAGAGAACTTTGTCTTATTAGTGATTGGTAGCAAGGCAAGAAGGTGTGATATTGTAGATCAACTATAGGGAGATTAAGTTTTTTGGCTTAAATTTAGAGAAAAATAAGTATAGAATTTAATGGCCATGGAGTAAAGGGAAAAAGACAAATTTCACAATGGCGAGAGAAGACGGAAAAAAATAAGGTTTCATGATGTTGAGAGGCGATTATTAGCACAATAGACGGAAAGGTGTTGTGCCATGAATTAAAGTATCATTTCATGTCAATCGGCGCTGATGAAACATTTTCTTTGGCCTGTTAATTGACATGTCAAACCCTTGAGACTGACAAAACCCCACAACATACACAAGTCTTTCATGATAGTGTGGTGGGATATTAGCAAAGGTAAATCATCTAAGCACATCTACAATGTTTTCGCAAGTCTTCCATGATATAATGGAGGTTTTCCTATTGCCTAAGGCGCAAGAGTCTTTAGTTGACACACCAAAGAGGTTCCATCGACACGGACATAAGTCTTCTACGAGAGTGCATCGTCATTTAGAAGTTTTTGACGACAGCGACATCCAAAATCAGGTGAGATCCAGCAATCTTGACTCCAAGCGAGATCAGAAGGTTCCTCAAGGCGATAAGAACTTCCTCACGAGGCAGCAAGGTCATAATTCCTTTGCCCTTATCGTCTATGAGATTTCTGCAATGATGCTTCTTCGTTTGGCTTCACCGCGACATCCCAAAATGAAAAGGTATTCTTCTTCCTACTCTCCTTCCCAATTTCCCCTATTTCTTTTGGTGTTCAACATACCATCTGACACTGGCACTGGCACTGGCACGAGCACCAATGTCGATTGGTTCTAGCTGGGGATCAAAACTCCAACTCGGTACAAGAATCCAAACCTTGATTGTGCCATCATACTAACTCATGGCATCCTCCTAAGAAGATTTGAGAATGAAAACCTAGCTAGGAAAAGAGCACTTTAATAACTGGAGGAGAATACTGTATTGTACGATTATTGACAGAACTACTACACGGTGAGACTAAATCCATTCAGCAAGTTATTGACTGTTTTTACAATTGTAATTCAAAATTTCTTAATCATTAATGGCTCTGACACATACAAGCATAATGCTATTAGCAGGGAACCAAAATAATTTACTATGGAACTGCATACTAATAACTAGAAAACATACTCCAGCATCTTTGATAGGAGATCATACGCAGGGCTTTTCTGTGGCAAATTAACAAAATTATGCAGGCCATGGTTCTCACTGCAGTGGAAAAAAAGATTTACAAATTACTAATACTGAATAACTTTACTTTGTAATTGGAATATAGGACAACTCACTATTTATGACCCTGAATATGCTGCTGGTCATTTTGCCAATATGGAAGATTAACCAAAGTAGGCCATCTTTCAGGTGTAGGATGCCCTGAAAAGCGTTGTTGCATATAAAACAATGTGAAAGGTAGTGCTAAAAAAATATAGAGAACAACCTTTTACCTAAAACCTTGAATATCTTGTCCAATTGGTCAAGCTAAGAAGACATATCAGAATTTAGAAACAACCACTATATAGAATTATGGCAAGTAAACTAAAAAAGCCTATTCGACAAAGGTGCCATCAAACACCTTAAAGTCATGAATAATGATACCTGAAAAGGGTTGGGAGTAGCTTTGACTTCTACTCCTTGGAATAATGGTTTCAAAGTCAATAACTCAGCAAAAATGCATCCAACAGCCCACATATCTAATTGCAATGTAAGGATCTTAATAGAAAATGCATTATAGATTAAATTATGATGTACTAGGATACCAACAGCACTTGTATAGTGTTTTGCTCCAAGCAACAGCTCAGGAGCCCGGTACCAAATAGTTACTACAACCTGTAAATTGACAAAGTACCAAATTAATTAGCTTACTGGTAAGATACTATATATAGTACCCATCAAAAAATATTTTATAGAAGCACTTAGCTAAAGGTTCTCAAAAAGCACAAGTCTAGAATCATAACAACAACAACAATAACAACCAAGCCTTATCCCACTAGGTGGGGTCGGCTATATGGATCCTTCTACGTCATTGAGCTCTATCCCCTACTATATCATCATTTATACTTAAATAAATTTTATTTTATTGTTGCTAACCAAGTCATTTTTAGTCTCCTTTTCCTCCTTTGATGTGTGTATTTGTTATAGTTTCACATCTCCTAATTGGAGCATCTAAGTACATATTCGTACCATCTTAAACGTGTCTCTCAAAATTTTCTCTCAATAGATTCAACTCCGACTCTCACTCTAATGTTCTTATTTCTTATTCTGTCCATCCTCGTATGTCCACACATCCATCTTACATCCTCATCTTTGTAACTCTCATCTTCTGCTTATATGTTTGAGTCATAATCCAACTTATAATATAGCAGGTCTAACCGACGTTTTATAGAATTTCCTTTTAAATTTTAAAAGTGTTTTAGGATCATATAAAACACCCGATGCCCTCCTCCATTTCAATCATCATGCTTATATTCTATGTAAGACATCTCTCATAATCCCTCCATTATTTGCAAAATGATTCTCAATACATAAAGCTCTCAGTTCCAGACAATTCGTTATCTTCTATCTTAACAATTATTTCATTACATCTAATATTGCTAAACTTAAATTTTATATATTCTGTCTTTACTCTTCTAAACCCAAAACCTTTCACTTCTAGTGTTTCCCACCAAGATTATAGTTTTGTATTTACTCTTTCACGTGTCTCATCTACTAAAACAATATCATCTTCAAACAACATGCACCGCCGTACTATGTTTTGGATGTGTCCTATGATTAGTGTAAAAAATAGGGACTTAGAGTTGATCCTTGAGGTAACTCTATTTTTATTGGAAATGCTTCAGTTAATCCACTTGAAGTCTTCAATCTGGTCGTCACATGCTCATACGTATCCGTAATTAATTCAATATATGTTATGCTAACATCTCTCTTTTCTAGAAGTCTTCATATAGTTTCTCTTGGGATTCTATCATAAACTTTTTCTAAGTCAATAAGAACCATGTGCACATCATAGTTTGCTCCGATACTTTTCAATTAGTTGCATGAGAAAATGTATAGCTTCTATTATCGACCTTCTAAGCATGAACCCAAATTAATTTTCAGTTACGATGTTCTCCTTCCTTAATCTTTTTTTCTGTTACTCTTTCCCAAAGTTTCATGGTATGACTCATTAGTTTAATACTCATATAGTTTGCACAAATTTATACGCCTTCCTTGTTCTTATATAAGGAAACTATCCTCCATTGATCAAATATTTTTTCGTTTTTAATATCATATTAAATAATTTTATAAGTCATTCAATATCTTGCATCCTATTTAAAACTTATTCTACTTCTGAAGTTTGAATTCCAAGATAAAAATTTAAATTTCTATACTTATTTGACCTAATTAAATTACCTAAGTTACGCTTACACAATTTTATATGTCTTCCTTGCTCTTATATAAGAAAACTATCCTCCATTGATTAGATATTTTTTTCATTTTCAATATCATATTAAATAATTTTGTAAGTCATTCAATATCTTGTTTTCCAAGGCACTTCCATACCTCAATTAGAATATCATCTGATTCAACAACTTTTCCATTTGAATTCCATTTAAAACTGGTTCTACTTCTAAAGTTTGAATTCTACGATAAAAATTTAAATTTCTATACTCATTGACCTACTTAAATTACCTAAGTTAACTTGTCACCTAAACCTTTATTAAAAAGTTGATGAAAATACTTCTTCCACCATTCTTTTATTTCTCCATTATTTACTTAGTACCCTATTAAATTCATCTTTAACACGTTGTGTTTGGATAAGATCTTTTGTCTTCCTCTATCTCACTTTAGCTATATAAATGTCTCTTTCCCCTTCTTTTATATCTAATTTTCGATATAACCGTTCAAAAGTTTCATTCTTTGCTTCATTTATTACTTTCTTAGCCCTTTTCTTGGCTATTGTATATTTTTCTAATTTTTCCTCCTTACAAATATATAATTTTTTATAAGCTATTCGTTTTTCCTTCACTTTCTCATTCCACCACAAGATTCCTTATTTGGTGTTGCATGCCCCTTTGACTCACCGAGTGATTGTTAGCTACTATTTTCAATTTTAATACTATCTTATCTCATGTCGTATTAGAGTCACGTATATTTCAATGTTTGTATTCCTACATTCTGCTTAAATATGTTTTGCTTCCCATCCTTTAATTTCCAGCGCTTAATTCTAAGAGTCATGTATGTTTTCCTTCTATTGATACTATGATTGAGACGTATATCTAATACTATTAACCGATGTTGAATAGTTAAGTTTTCTCCGGAGATGACCTTGCGATTTCAAATATTTATATCCTTTTTCCTAACCATAAGAAAGTTAATTTGCGATTTATTATTCTCACTTTTGAACGTGATTAAATGTTCTTCTCTTTTCTTAAAAAATATATTAGCTAATATATGGCATATCCTATTGCAAAATCTAATATATTTTCCTTCTTCATTTCTTGTTCGAAATCCACAACTCTCATGCACCCTCTCATATTACTCATTTTTCATTTCAACATGCTCATTTAAATCACCTCCTATTATAATCATTTCATTTGACGGAATATTTTGTAGTACTTCATCTAAGTCGTCTCAAAACCTTGATATGATATTTTCATCTAATCTTACTTGAGGTGCATATATGCTAATTACGTTTATAGTTTCTTTCACCACTACTACCTTAAGAGTTATAATTCTGTCCCCTTTCTAACTACTCCTACAACTTCATCTTCTAACGAACCATTTACAAAAATACCCACTCTATTTCTTATTTTACTCTTTCTTATGTACCATAATTTAAAGCCCAAGTTCTCTATCATCTTTATCTTCTCGCCTAGCCATTATGTCTCTTGTACACATAAAATACTAATTCTTCTCCTAATAATCGTATCTACTACCTCCATTGTTTTACCAACGAGGGTTCATATATTCCATGTTCTAAATATTAGACTATTAGTTTTTCTATAATATTTGTTCTTATCCCATCTATGGTGTGAGAACTCTTGCCTATTTAAACTCAAGTTCTCGGAGATGTAGTTGTCCTTGCCGAAACATTACAGTCAAATTCTGCAATATAAACTCTTGCATATTTATCATTACACTTGAGTTCTGGAGATGTAACGGTCTTTGTCGAGGCGTTAGAGTCGGACCCAGCAATGCATTCCTTCTGGGAAAGGACCTAGTATTAGCACAATAGTTTAAAGGATTCATTCATTGAATATTTATTATAGTTTAACGCTGGTTGACAATCCTCCTCTTTTATCCGAGCTTGGGACCGGCCATGACTAGTCGTCATGGCCGGAGTTTCATGGTAAGACTCATTAGATACTCAAAGAGAAACCATTTGCTATTCTACCTTTATCTAAATGTCACTCACTTATATGGAAGATTATCCAATCAGCATTTGACTCTGTTATCAAAATTTAAAAAAAAAATGGAAACGTTCAAAAAAATATATGTCCTGAATAGAAAACCTCATAAATTAGCATATATCTTGTTATGAGAGGCAAACTTAGCAAGGCAAGAAAGTGTCTAAAAGAGCTAATAAAGCTATACTTAGCTGATTCACAGAAAGTCATCTGGCATAGACTTTAAACTAAGGTTTGCAATCTTGGATTGTGTCCCAATTTCTATATTTCACTGAAAATATTAGTATTGCATCAGTGTAGATGAGCGACGCTACTAGTGAGTTGGAGGCAGAAGGAGGAAGAAGCACAATATGAAAAAGAGAAGAGAAATAGCTAGCTAGCGTTAGGATTCGTTCTATGATGGAGTTTCAGTTCCTAACTAAAATAGTAGGGTTTCAATATGGTTACACTTTGGTATGTATTGAAGTGTACCAAAATTGATTCAGATAAATTTTATTTCTTTAATAATTATTCACTTAACTTTTACTTATAGAAAAGAGACAATAGCAATTAGAAAATGTTAAATTTTCTTGTATTATTCAGCATATCGACATATTGCTAGCATGTGTTAAAGCATACCTAGATTAATTTGAATGAGTAAAATTCATTTAATTCTCTTGCACTGATTTTCTACTTTTAATAAAGTTATATCAATGTAATTTCTTTCATTTTTACTCTTATGTTGAGATAAATTTATATAAATTATTTTACTCATAATACTAGCTAATAATAATAGGGGATAAAGCCCAATGACGTAAAAGGATCTATATAACCGACCGACCGACAAGATTTGATTGTTATTGTCATAATACCAACAAATAATAAGACTTATTATAAGCAATCTAACATGAAAAAAATTATAATTAAATTATATTCATATAAATTGAAATGTAGTTTATGTTAATTTTAAAACTAATTAATTAAATAAATTTGTTTAGTTAAAGAAAATTTTTAAATATATATATATATATATAAACTTATCAAATTTTTATAATTATAAAAATCAATGAAAATAAAATTCTTCCAATTTAATCAATTGCATATTATATATTAATTAAACTTAAGAAAGTTTAAGAATTACAACCACACTCTTCCTCCCCACTTTCATGAATAAAAATATAAATTCTAAACTAATCAATTAATTAGCCCCCTTCAACCAATGTCCAAATTCTTCCCTCACTTGATCTAAATAATTAAAATTTGAAAAACCCACCCCAATCCTGACCCAACAAATTTAATTAGAATCATGACTACTGCCAACCCAAAACAAATTAATCCAGAGGACTACCATGAGCCCTACCATGAGCCCATACAACATCGCTTACAAGGCCTTATGACCTTGATCTCTCCCTCATTACTTGGCCAAATAGACTTACTGTCTCCTCTTCAATGGGTCTTTTTGTGCCTTCCATAATTTTTTTTAATGTTACTTCTTCCTGTAGCATACAAGATTATTGGGACTAGTATGTATTGAATGAGAGAAGATGAATCATATTGACCTGCGTAACATAGTAACAGTTTACCCGTGCCAACCGATTCGTAGGGAACTATTCCCCATATGGACTTGTAAACATGTGCTACCTAGAACGGCACAAATTTCCAAGTTTTGGAAAAGTTTACCAATAAGTTACCAGCTCAACCTATATATGTTAAAAAAACCCTAACAAATTTAGTTAGAATAATTATTGACCACTCACTTAAAACTAGATTAATCCAAAGCACCGCCCACACATATACACCCCCTTCATCTTCCTCTTGGCAAGTGACTACCAGACCTCATAGACCCACACAGCTTCGCCAGCCAGCCCTCATGACCTTGATATCCCATCTTTACTTGATCAAATCAACCCAGCACCTCCTCTTCAATTGGTCTTTCCACGGCTTCCTCAATGTCTCTGGGGCTACTTCTTCACAAACTACACAAGACTATTGGCACTAGAATGTGTTGAACAAAATGATGAATCTCATCCGCTACTCTATCGATCCAAGCAGCACATTAAAACCACAATAATAGTTTATCAATGCCAACTAGTGTAGGTTATCATTCCTCATATGGACCCATAAATGTGTTGCCTAGCATGACATAAATTTTTAAGCTTTTGTCCAAGAAACCTCCAGCTTAACCTATAGTTTTTTTTTCGCATTAGCCATTGAGATATATGTGTGTGCAAGAATAATATAAAAACTTAAGAGACCAAGCAAACATTCAAATCAACACTACTTGGTGACAAATCATACTGAGGGTCTAGAAATCAAAAAAACAAAAAAAGATATATTACATGTTACACTGATATTTACCCCATTTTCATACAATGGTTTTAGTGGAGCTTGATATATTCGGGCAAGTCCAAAATCAGCAATCTTTACAACTCCATGTTCTTCCCCCTCCCCCATCACCTAATTCACATTGGAGACAAACATATAGACTGAGATAATTTATTAAAATTAGAAACCCAGACATACATACCAGAATATTTGAAGGCTTGAGATCTCGATGTATAATCCAGTTACTGCAAAAGAAAAGGGAAGATTTTAAAATTCATCGATTTCTTTCTCATAAAGCAATAGTAGCAGTCATAGAAATGTTATTAAATTGAGTAAACAACAACAGTTACAGAAGTAAAAAATCAATAGTAGAACTGCATATATAATCCCTACCTGTGAAGATAGTTCAGACCATTAAGCAACTGCCAGAGCAATGATTTTACAGTGTATTGGTGAATGGGGTGATTGAGCTTCTCCCGGTGATGTCTGATAATTTCCTAAGAATAAACAGGGCAATATTGATTACACACATAAAAGATATTAATCCATATGTATATAAGCTAAGCTCAACCCACATATCAATGCCAACTATGCATTTAAACATGATATAATGAATTAAATATTGTCATATGTTTACAAATGACTCTAATTGACACAATTAAATATGTTGTAGTGTATATTTAGTAAGACAATTGTTAAAATAGGAGATGACGAGTTACCTGTAACAGAAGGTTTCAATATTTAAGATCATTTTTACAAAAGAATAAAAGAGTTGATAGAGATATTTTACATAGAATATAAACAGAAGAGTTAAAATGGAGGAGGACGTCAAGTGTTATTTGCGATCGTAAGATACGTCTGAAGTTTAAGGGGAAGTTTTATAAAATGACAATTAGTCATGCTATGTTATATGAAGTTAAATGTTGGGGCTATGAATTGAGCACACGAGTAAAAAACGAGTCATATAAATAAGGATATTAAGATGGATGTGTGAACATATGAGAATATTTACGATAATATGGACATGTATATAAGCGATTAATAAAAGCTCGAGTTAGGCTATATGAGATCGTGACAACACACATTAATCAAGGAAAAAAGAAGATTAAAAAAAAACTTGATTAGCAATGAGCAATGATAAGCAAATAAAGTTCATTTAAATATAACATAAAATTTATTTAAGTATAGATGACGATATAATAGGGAATTGAGTCCAACAGTGTAGGAGAATCCATAGAGCCAACCCCATTTAGTCGGATAAAGACTTAGTTGTCGTTGTTGTATATTTGGTAAGCTTTGATGGAAGCATTTAACATGTTAAATTATGTAAAAAAATATAATTTAATTATTAATTTAATTAACTTACAAATAACCATTAAGATAATTATTTTACTTATAATTATATATTAATATTATAATTTAGACTATTTATACAGTATTCAAGCATGCATTGTACTAATCCTTCTAATTATTTCAAATAATGTATGTCTACAAAATTCTTAAATAATTCGAGGTTATGCCTATGAAAAAATAATATTTGAAAATTTTTCCAAAGAATCATATATTTAGAATTTTAAACATTTAAAGTAAATTTAATTAAATTATATATCAGTTACATTAGCACCTTAGGCTTCACCATTCAATTAACATATGTCTATGTGTAAACAAGCTGCAAACAATTGAATGGAAAAAATTTAGAAAACTTTAACAATTGTATTGCTCTCTTTCTCATTAGTTCATATAACTCTCATTTCATTAATTTTTATCAATACAAATTTATTATATTTTGTCAATACATTTATTTTTCTCATAATTTGATTTAAATTAAATTTCATATATTTTATTATCTTGATTTATTTTATTTCATTACAATATTTTATGAATCTGTATATTACCGTGATTTAATTATAATTATAGTCATGTTGTTTAACTGGATTTTTTTAATTTATCACAAATATGTCAAAATTTTCATGGTGAAAATGCACATTATTTTTATAAAAAAATGTATTTTTGTGTATCTTATTTATTTACCTTTTAGTAAATTAATTTTGTAATTTCAATATGATTGTAATACTATCTATATTTATTGTTTACTTATTCTACATGTAAAATGTATTTCAAAATAAGTAAATCCTATTAATTTTATCTCAATTTAAATTTTGACGGAATATTTTAAAATATAAAAACTCTAAGAGAAAAAAATTATAATTAATAAATTTTTTTAAAATATTAAAATTATACAAAAGAGTTCAATTTTCTAAAAGATTTTATTTAGTTTTACATCCGTGGTACACTTCTTGCTATCTTGAGTGGTTATATATATATATATATATATATATATTTCACATTTTCCAAATTTAATTTTCAATTATGTCATTCTAAAGCCTCGAATCTTGTACATATGTCATTCTGAATTTAATTACTTACTGCTATTTCTCTTACTATTTTTTTAATATATAAAAATCATCAACACCAAACTCAGTTTCCCAACTATTGGAAGTCAACTACATAAATCTTATCCCGTATTGATGGCTAGTAGCCCCCGTGATTTACCTCCTCCGTGTTGGCCCTGGGACGGGTTAGCGGGGGCGCTGGGGGCGAGCGAATCGCCTTTTGCCCCCAATCTTATTCCGTATTGAGCTCTATCAATAGCTATTTATTCCTACTAATGTTGAAACTAATTAAATCATTTTTATTACGTTGAACAATGTTTTTTTTAGTTTCCTTGTACTCCTTGCACCTTCAGTGAAATTAATGCTTCGATGAAATGTATTGGTCATTTTTGAACATCTCTATACAATTTCAACATATCATCTATTCTGTAGAATATTTGTATTTTTATTTTGTCCTTTCTATCAACTCCACACATGCATCTTGGCGTTGTCATTTCTACTATTTAGATGTGTTTTTTTCCTAATAATCCAACTCTCATATATACGCAGTATGAAATATTCCTTTAAGCTTAGAAGGGGCACGACACTCACACAAGGCTTTATAAGTTCCTCTCAATCTTATTCAATGATTGATTGAAGATATCTAAAAATCCAAACAAAGATTTCATGCTCATCAATCTTAGTTATCACCTTGATTCTTTTCTTGTTACTAAAACTACAATTTATATATTCCATTTTTATTTTACTTAAATTTACTTAAATTAGCACCTTTATAATGTATTCCTTCACAATCAAGCTTTGAATTTAATTTAATTATAATCTAATTAATTAACAAAATGTATCTATTAATAACATAGCCTACTAAGTTTGTATTAAATATATAAGTTAATTCATCTAACATTAATAGGGATTTAGAGCTGACCATTTAACAAAAATATGTCACTCACAAGCTCTAGCTCTAGCAATAGTAACAATATGAAAACACACATATCTTTTGTTACATAAATACAACTTTTCATTATTCTCTAAAATTCACCAAGGACATTATCATAAGCTTTCTTTAAATCAATAGAAGCTCTAACGCTAATAATTCATTGAATAAATAACTTTTATCACAATATAACTATTCATGTCCCTTCTCCAAAACTCATTGTAAATGTTATCAAGTCTTCATCATAAGCTTTTAAGTACAACAAAATCTTGGTTTATCAAAAGTTTTGTCCTAAAAAATTTAATAGTAATGTCAACCATCTAATACTGAGTAATAATTGTAGTCAAATTTTTGTTGTTTTTAATTATAACATTGATTAGCTAAATTTTTCCGCATGCTAATCATTCTCATTTGTGCAATTCATGTTAAAACAAAGTGAAAATTGTATGAAAATTGTTTTCTTTATAATGTCATCAGAATACTCACATAAAGGTCATGTTCAGCATAATCAAACGCAAGATAGAGCGACATATCCACATGATTGATGTGTACATTCACTAGTTTGACAACATTTTCATGACAAGTTTCTCGCAATAGCTGCAATAACAAGAAAATAATATGAGAAGATATGTAGGGTATCACATGGTACGCATTTACTTATCTTTCTACAACAAAGAAATTTGTTATGTATCCAAGAAAAAATCATAAGCAATTGACAGTTTGTGGGTTCATTCATTAAATGATAGTGCTTGATCTCGATACAGAAAAGGGAGCGAACATGGGAGAGAAGAATACCCCTATTCTAAAAAACAGACCAGTAAGTAGCCACACGAGATATAATGAAGGACAATATTGCTTCTACTTATGTCTGCATAATGATAATGTCGGCTAAACCAATATAAATACCCCTATATGGCTTCTACTTCTTAATATCCTTGTTATGACCAGTTCATTACATTTGATTAGACTTATTTTAATGAAAATAAATAATTAAATAAACAAATTCCATGGATTGCTTTGGCAAACATGCAAAGATTTCATTTACATCCATTGTTTAGGATTAACATGCATTGTATGTGTTATATACATTATGTTAATATATATTTTAAGGTTATAAAATATTTTATATGCAATTACATCATTTAGGATTTTTAATTTAATTTGTTAAGTGATAGATGGTTTTTTTTACTGCTTAGGTTGGTTAACTTAATATTGTATTTAGTATATCTAAACTTAATACATTTTATTGCTCAGGAAAAATCTTAAGAATTCTTGTCAATATATTTTGAAACATATGGACCGCATATGCGTTCTGTGGTGGAACCCATACACCTGCATGCTTTTAAAAATCCTTAAATAACATTTTTTTGCAACTAGTTGGGCTAACTCGTTCTTTGCATATTTATTTAAGAACGTTAAATTTTTTTGCTTTTAAGAAACTATATCAGTTAGATTTCAGATTTCTTAATTAAAAGTTACTTTTTATCATTTTCAAATAAATGTGTTGAAATGAATTATAAATTTTACTTTTAATCTACTTCCACTTATTTTTAAATGTGTCAGTGGGCCAAGTGTCACACAATAAGATGCTCATTGGCACGACCAGTATTTCCTCACATCAATCGATATTGAATTTCAGTCATTTACCGAAACAAGTACATTTCAACCATACTACTCAGCATGCTAGGTGATTTATAATAAACCTATAACTGACAAGATCCACGAATCTAAAGGTGACAAATCAAAAGGCAAAAGTTGTTGGAGAAGAGATTACATTTGGAAGAATAACAATGGGACGTCTTGGAGAAGAGACTGAAGTTTCACTAAGAGCCAACCAAGAGAATAATCATAAATTGAGTTTTGTTTGTAGCAGGGTTTAAAATTTTGTTTTGCGCACCGCCACCAACCGCAGGGATGCCTGCGGGCGCTCTGTTTGCTACAGGGATGCCCGTGGGAACGCAGGTGGTATACAGAAAACAAACTTAGGTTAATAATTTCAATCAACTCCTAACTATAAATAAGATAATCTAAACAGGCTTAATCAACCCTAATAAAACTATCTATCTATCTATCTATCTATATATATATATATATATATATATATATATATATATATATATTATCTGTTTTAATTCCTAAAATATATAATACAATTTTTATTTATGTATTTATTTATTCATTTATTTACCATATGGAGGCATCGGAATACCATATTTTTTTCCTTTTTTCTTTTTGAAAAAATAGTTTTTTTGTATTTTTGATTTTTTTAATATTTGTTTTTTTATTAACATACTTCTATTTAAAAAAATACCGAAACTATATATCAGCACGGCATGATATGATACCGTATCGTTCCGAACATAATTTGAAATTCCAATACACCTCAAGATTTTAAACCATGATTTGCAATAGTAAGTTTTGCAATGGAAGAAAAGTACGATAAAAAAATCAAGGTGGATAGAGGTGGAGTATCAATGAGGATCTCATGGAAGTGATGGAGGTATAAATGATGGCAAAGTTCCAAGCACTCATTGTAGTTGCAACAAAGATAATTAATGAAATTTCAAGCATGGAACTCTACCTATCTTCTAACAGAGAGAAACATATGCAAAATAGGGACTAGGTGAGAGTGATAAAAAGTTGGGTAGTAACTGAAATACTCACTGATGCGGTTCGCAACACTAAGGGTTGCTTTGGATCATGAATATGAAAATAAAATCCAATTACACAATGTGTCACCAGCTGGTCATAATTGGATATGCTATGCAACTAGTTTCTTAGCCAACATATCCACATACTATAGTAGAAATATTGTAAATGTTGGAATCAAATTCCCATGATCAGCTTTGTAACCAACTATTATACGCATAAGATTGGACGATTGGAGATTGATAATATATGGGTTGCTGATAAGAAAAGAGAAATCATGCATCTCCTAGAATTCAATGGGGCAAGAGATTGCTTGACCACAATTTAGAGAGGAGAGAAGGGGAGGAAGATAACTTTCTTCTCTTGATGAACCCTTTTTATTGAATGCATTAAATATGCATAAAACATATTACAATTAAGTGTTCTCTACTCCTCAACTGAGAATATGAAAACTAAGAATTCCCCCATTACACATACAAGTAATATTCTCACTATCTAGTATCAGGTCAATGATCATAATTCATAACGCAATGTGTTCCTAGTGAAACATTTTGTATTTTAGTTATACTATTTTTTCCTTTTTTCTACTTTCTTTCATTTGAATTATTTACATTTATCATACTTTGTACATATTTTGCATGAATAATTACTAGTTATTATGAATGCCATAAACAAAAGTCAAATAAGTAAGAATGTTAATGCGCAAGCAAGTATAATATTCTTGAGCATGAGTTGCCAAACATAATGGCAATTAAGTGGCAAAGATTATTAGGGAACATATATTGTTATCTTTACATCTGTGCTCTACCAATCTATTGTTTTTTAGGCCATATAATCCATAAAGATATGAGGGGCCAATTTAGGACAATATGATAACATCCATTCAACAGATCTAACCCGCTAAATTGCTCCTTTCCTTTTTACTTACGAGTGTGTATGTATTAGTGAAGCCCCAACTGACCAAAAAATCCAATACTATAGGGAGAAGTTGTAATTAATGTAGTTTGGTGATCCCACACTATGGTCAAAAAAAATAGACAACACCAAAGCTTATTTCATTCCTTTTGAGATTCTTGGCTGGACATTAGTTAATTCCAAATGGCTCGGCTATTCCAAAGTAACTGCTTCACTGTAAGTAATTCCATTTGCTACGATGATCAATTTACCCTTCAAAAGAGTAGGATATCTCATAACCACCTCCCCTACTTTACATGGGCACACCTTTGTGATCCGTGGAAACAGAATAAACACATTATCAACTCGAATTAGAGTTAGTTATAGAAAAGAAGATTATTTAAGATGAAAATGCAGTTCTTCAGTCTGAAAACCTAGATTACAGGCAGTTGTCCCTGGCGGCAAATCCAGAGGGAGAAGAATATCACTTTTTACAATGGGAAAACGAAACTAATCAAGTAAAATGTTGATTTTAGACTCGATGTGGGAAAATTAGCCGCCGCCGCCCCCCGCCCCCCCCCCCCCCCCCCCCCTCCTTTTTTTTTTTTTTTTTGAGTTTTGCGCCTCGGAGGACAAATAAAATGGAATCTGGAGGAGAGAGGCGCACCATGATCTCGCGAATGGCGGTGGGGGATACTCCATCACCCTCCTTCGATTGCTTAAACTTTTTGATGGCGATGCAGCCCTTGCGGTGGCTGGTCCGTGCCAGGAACACCAGACCGTAGGTTCCCTCTCCGATCTTACCGACCAGATCGTATTGCTGCAGCCACGCTGGGCGATTCCCGCCGCCGCCGCGAACGTCACCCATCCCCAAAGGGCCAGCAGGAGAGTACTGCACCCGTCGTCGTTCACGGAGCGCCTCTCCTATTTTTTTGCGCCTCGTTGCGCCTTAATGCTAATTTTTCTTTTTTTTTCTTTTTCATTTTTTTTCTTTTTTCTATTGATAATGTCGCACAAACAAGGAAAAATTTGAGAAAACTCCTCAACATCAAATTGGGTTTTGCATACACTCCCCAATCGAAAATTTCTTTGCATGCACTCCCTGATGGGATTGAAAAGACAGTTTTGTGTGTTATTTTTTTATCAGTATAAAAGAGTAAAAATTTAGTGTAATCGTAAAAATTTGAGTATAAATGGTTGAAAATTGAGTACTAATTTAAGAAATTTAAGTATTATTTGAAAAAATTTGAGTATACATTGTTTCAGTATATAGTAAAAATTTCAGTATACATTATCAAAATTTAAGTATGAATTGATTTAGATTGAGTATTATTTAAAAAAATTGAGTATAAAATTTAGAAATTTGAGTATGTGAGGTTGCATCCACCACATCAAGATTTTCACATGAGGAGTTACTGAAATTTTATACTCAAATTTTTTAAATTAGTACACAATTTCAAATAAGTTATACTCAAATCTTTATAATGTATACTGAGTTTTCACTCTTTTATACTCACCACATCAAGATTTTCACATGGAGGGTCACCGAAACTTCGTACTCAAATTTTTTAAATTAGTACTCAATCTCAAACAATTTATACTCAAATCTTTATAATGTATACTGAGTTTTCACTCTTTTATACTCAATCCATCAGGGAGTGAATGCAAATAATTTATCAAGTGGGGAGTGTATGCAAAGGCCAGTTTGGGATTGGGGAGTTTTCTCCAATTAACCGCACAAACAATGCACCATCGTTTAAAATTACTAAAAAATTTACTAAAAATCTCTCTCTAGTGAGATTAGGTCTGCCACGTCCCATCTAATAATTTAAATCAGGGTCGTCTTTAGGCATAGGCCATTAAGGCCTATGCCTAGGGCCTCAATTTTTATTGGGGTCCATTATTTTTGATATATTAAACATATTTTTATTATTTATTTTAAGAGAATGGAAAAGAATAAGGTCTTGATAAAAAATTTACGTATCTTATTTTTTAGTCAAAACTATAGATTTTATAAAAATTTTATTATGGGTCCAATGGATAGAGTCATAAGGGGTTCTCTTTTTAATATTTTAAATTTAATTTTTATTATGTATGTTATTTTATAAGATCTAATGTATTCCTCTTCAATATATTTCAACCCTAGCCTTCTCTTGTTACATTTATTTTTTGTTAGTGACATTTTCTCTTCTGATTAGTAAGAACATGAATTAGAATTTTTTATCCATACAATGCAAAATAAAAAATATTAGTCTTTTTTCGAGTTCCCCCTCTTCCCTTGACTAGCTCCCCCTCTTTGTACTTCTCTCGCTTGTTGATATTGGGAAAGAGAAATTGCATCTAACGCTGTCATGTTGATTCGGTTGGTGCTACTATGCTCCTTGCTTAATTAGGTTCAAATGTTGAGGGATTCATCCATATTGTGTTCGATCGAAATAGAGAATTTTATTATTTTTGAGCAATAGTGAGTTAGATATCTTTGTCATTTCGCTTCCTTGATAGACATTAAGTTTTGATTTTATTTATATGTATTTACATAAATATATTTTTTGATTTCCCTTTTGTTTTTATTCTATCATTTACAACTATTTTGGTTTAGGTGATAAAAAATATGATTTATGTTTTCTTTTGTTTTGTGCCTAAAATGACTTATTTATATTTTAATAAATGAAAATGATAATGGCTGGTTTGATCTCGTTACGATCTTCATTTTCTAAGGATTATATTGAGTTTTATCATTTTATATATGTATTATTTATTTATTTTTTTTATGATTTGCGGTGATGATGAGTTGAAGATGGAAACATGATTTTTTTTTTCTATTATTGTCCCATTTCATTTATTCCTTTTTTGCAAGAGTTATTATTTTCGTCTTTTATTTGAGTAATTAGACTTTTTTTTATCTTTCTTAGTTTTTAAACAATTCTAAATATATTTATTTTCGACCAATTCGGTTGTCAGTTACAAGTTCGAATGAAAAAGGATGAGTAAATTTTTTTTAAACAATGTTAAAAACTTTTTTTTTTTTGCCTAGGACCTTAAATAGGCTTGAGGCGACCTTGATTTAAATAGATTAAATTAAAAGTTCATCAATTTATCTAGATGGACCGATCGGTCTAAAGGGTCGATTCACGAGTTGAGAAAAAAATCTCCTAAACTTAAAACTAAAAAGCAATATGTTTTTGGTGTATTAGAGTAGTTAACATGTTTTAACTCGTGTACCTACATTATCATTCTAATTTATTGTATTATATCCTCTTTGTTGAAGTTTAGGAGTTTATGATTTTATTGTGTGATCAGTGATCACCATCAATTCTGGCATATAATTTGTTGTGTGATCATCAAGATCACTTAGCACACTAGAGTTGTCCAAGTGTCATTCAGACCCGAACCTGTGGTGAGGCCTAGCGGGCGCTCACCTCATGCCCACTTTCTAGAAGGGCCAAAAAATTAAACAGATTTAGAATTCTCAATTTGTTGTAGACTTTGTTAAATATTAGATTGTAAATTAAATAAATGAACTGAATCATCGTACCCGAAATGCAAATGTAGAATTGAAATTGAGTTGGGTCTGATCTAAATCCATCGAATAGGTATGAAATAAAGATTATATTAGTTCAAACTATAGTTGATTTGAACTTAATTTGGCAAGGTATAACTGAACCAAGTTCATGAGTTAAATCAGTTTGGTCGATTTAAAATACATTAGAGTATTTTTGAGATAATTATCTTTCCTCTTTTTTCTGTCCTCACGTAGCAATCCACCACCTTAAGGCATCACCTTTTCCTTTTTCCTTCTCCCTTTATTTTCTTCCTTCTTCCCTTTAAAGGGAAGCTCTATTCTTCTTCTTTTTGTTCAGCTGAAAGAGATTAAAGTTTGCTAATGATGATAATTTACTGAAATCTTGTAAAAATCTCAAAAAACTTTGAGATATAATAACAAGTCAGAAAATAGATAGAGATAATCTGTATAGAAGCAAAAAAAAAATCTTAGATATTATAAATTATTTGAAATATATATATATATATATATATATATATATATATATAATTGTAATTCAAATACTCATGTTGTCTATAAAATTTTGTTAACTATACTAGTTACAATGATATATATAAAAAGGAGCTTTTCCAAGTTGAAGTTGATTAAAGTATATCTTCGATCAACCATGTCACAAGAAAAATTAAATGAATTAAAGATATTATCTATTGAAAAAAAATAGTTGAACATCTCAAATACGACGCTGGTGTCATTGCTCCTCTTTTTTTTTGTTTACTAACGACCGCCTGACCCTCTTTTCTCACATAACTCAACCTCATTCAAACTCTAACCTTCCATAGAAAATGGCTTTATTATAAGTCTGGGCTATGCAAAGGTTGATTTCGTAAGGAGATATGTGGGCACGTTACGAATTGGAGGTGAGGGTATTTTTAACGATAAAAACTAATGAATGAAATACAATTTTGATCTACCTAATTGTTCTATCAATAAATAAAGGAACATGGGGAATATTCAAATGACTCATCATCTCATGAATACAATGATACATTTATC
Organism: Boesenbergia rotunda; assembly: GCA_024364735.1. Taxonomy (NCBI): domain Eukaryota; kingdom Viridiplantae; phylum Streptophyta; class Magnoliopsida; order Zingiberales; family Zingiberaceae; genus Boesenbergia; species Boesenbergia rotunda. Next base: position 282,547 of record JAGFNQ010006139.1, on the reverse strand, counting down.
TACTTATGACTAGTAAAAGTGTTGAAAACCGAAATTTTAAATGGCTTAGTTGTGATTTCTCATAATTAGAGGGTTTCTTTGTAAAATTGCTAAAAAACAGTTATAAAACCTTTAAATCCCTCAGCCTTAGCCCTAAAACCTCACCCGAACCCCTCTTCCCTTTCTCTCGACGACGCACGCACGCGCCGACCTCTTCGATCAGAGGCGGTTTCTCGCGAGCGACGCTGCGGTTCTCTTCGTCGGCGCACCTCCATCTCCTCATTCTTCTTCACTTTGCGCGAACAAGCAGGCGAGCGCTTTGCCTTGCATGGAAGCCCTAGCCGACGCCGCCGAGCCCTAGCCGCAGCCACTCGTCGCTCGAAACCGGCGACCTCGTGATCTTTCTCATCCCTCGCGCAACAGCCGTTCTCTTTGGTACCCACGCTAGAGGCGCCGAGCACCCCTCCTGGACGCGCCATAGCTTCATCCTGCGCCGACCATCGTTGAGGTAAAGATTGTGGGTGGACGGTTTGGTTGGATCGTGAATTGATGATGTTTGATTGGTTGTTAACGATCTATGTTCTTGAATTTTTAAGCAATTTTGAGGAGAACCTGTAGTATAACTTGATGCTACATAGAGTAAAGGTTGATGTTTGAGAATTAGAGTTATATCTTCTGTGGTAGTGTGGATGAAAAGGGTGTTGAGGCTAATTGTTTCCTTTGATTAGCAATCGAGTTTTGGTTAATATTGGACTAGGTTTCTGTGTGGTTTTGGCTTTGAACACTGCCGTAAGCAAGGACGGTTTGTTTGATGTGTTCTGTTCGGTTTGGTTTTAACAGTTATGTACTTTAGTTTTGGAAATTTACCTAGAGTTGTAGATGAATAATGGAAATTATTCTTGATCAGTTTGATTAGTAGGTTTTGAGATCAACTTCTGGTATGGATTAGGTCTAAATCGAATTGGAGTTGTTCCTTGGGTTAAATAGTGTGTTTAACCTCATCACCTAATTTTGATAAATTAAGTTAAGAAGGAATTCATTGTTGTTTAGATTTAATTAAACGGATTTTAGTAATTAGGGTTATATCCTAATTATGCTTAGTAATTAATTTAGCTGTTTTATTAATATTATAAATAGCTAAACTTAGTCCTTAATTCAGGACCTTGATTTTGGACTCGCAAGGTGGATCGTGGAAGTTTCTCTTCATTTACGGAAGTCTTCAATTAAAAGGCGAGTATTTCTCCTTTGTACTCGAGTAGTTCTTTTACCTTAAAACATGACTAGTTTATGTCTTATAGGTTGCTTGACCTTGTTCTTTGTCGTTATTTAAAACATCGCCGTTGAGAATTATTCTTCGTTGATCTTTGAGTATTCCTAAATTCGTATCTGTACAGTCCTCTATTGGTTTTCTATTCTGTAAAGTGCCGTTTATACGCGAGCACTTAGAAGTTCATTAAACACAATAAGGTTTATTTGGCATTAGAAATACCCTACCTAGTAGTGTAGATGCATAATCGTTGGGTTTCGGTTTCTGATTGGTTGTATCGATGCATGTTTCACTCGTTGGATTTTATTGCATCGTGGTTGCTTCGGTTGTTCGTGCATCGTATATCATGCACCATACTTGCACGTTGCATACTAACGACTGTTGGCTTACATTTGGTTAAGCCGTCGTTAGTCATATTGTTGCTCGATTCACTCAACCACATGTTGTCATGGTAGTGGTTAGAGTGCGAGTGTTTGTCCTGTCATGCCAGACAGTGACACCCTCACCGTTATTTTAGAGGGATGAGCTGTTGGTGGCTCACCCTCACCGTTGTTTATAGAGGGATATTTTGCAGCTGTATAGCTCCCTCTATGTATAGGGGTTGGAGTGTAGACTCCCCAGCATCCTGTCCACTCAACCACGCCTTATGTGGTATTATTGTTGTTGTTGGTTATTGTTGTTGTTGGAGTGGTACAGTTGTCACAGCCCTACTCACTCGGTCACACAGATGGGATGTGTTGACGGCTTGACTAGCGTCAGGGGTGACACATGTCATTGCATCACGTGCATACGTATTTCTTTTATGCATTTGCTTGTGTTTGATGCACTTATATAAGCTATGATTGTTGCACATGTTTGACATGCATGAATATCTTGATATTATTGTTATTGAGTTGTTTTATACCTGTTTAGTCGTTATTCGGACTTTATACTATGTCGATTGATATATGTTATGCATGATTAGGTAAATTCTATAATTCTTATGGACTGTACACTGTTGAGTTCTCTACTCTGTTTATCCTTATAATGTCATGCTTATTTGTCTACTCATATACCCGCAGAGTCCGCTCGGACTCACCACCCCTGCTTCCCTTTTTGTTGTTTCAAGTAGCAGGTAGATGTTTTGCTTGGAGCCAGGAGATAATCAAGTTGCCAGTCCCTCAGTCCCAGTGTCGGTTTGTTTTGGTTTGTTCTAGAGTCTGTTTTATTTCCGCAGTTAGTTTCCTCGTCAAGTATCGATTTGGATTTTTGTCGTTATTACTGGTATGTAGACCTTCTTTTATGTTTAAGATGACTAAGCCATCCATTTATTTTGTTTCAATATAAACTACGTGGTTGTGTCTATTTCCTATTGTTGTGATGCCAGCCGCATGTGGCTGAGCTATATTGATGGAGATATTATGTATATTTGCCCCATATTGTCCGTCGTACAGGGGAGATGTTGTCCAATTTTTGAGGAAGCATGTGCCTCTGGGGCGTGACAAAAAGACTACTAGCAATATTTATTTTATAAAAGTAGTAATATTGTTCAAATTTTTGACAAACACTTTATGAACTTAGTAGTAGATTTCAAAAATAAAAAATAGCTCAAAAAAAAAGTATTCGAATCTATGATAAAAATTGATTTCTATCATCATGTCCATCTTCGAATTTTTTAGGAAATTTTTTAATCTTTTATATATATATATATATAAACGCTTGATGGTTAAACATTCAGTCGATCACTATTAGTTAAGCATTTTTGTTTAAACGCTTGATGGTTAAGAATTAATTGACTTTAATCAACTTAGTCTACTGCTAATTGACCAATAACAAATCAAAAGAAGCGAAGTGCGAGGAAGAGATGGTAAATTTTAAAGTAGGGTACTCCTTTTTAGCATCAATTTATCAAAAGGCGTACCCAATAATTGATATTTATCAAAAGATGTATCATAGTTTCATTGTTACCAAAAGGCGCACCTATTTTAGTGAACTTCCTCTAATATCCTCCTGCCAAATACTGCATGCCTTTCCCTTTCTCTTTCTCTTTCTCAGAAACAAATCCTCAGACAATGGAATTTGCTTTTTCAGATTTGATATTTTAAAATAATATATTTAGGAATCGGTTAAAAAACGTAAGGTAAAGAAAGAAAATATAATTTCCATTAACAGAAAATTCTCTTCCAACTGATTTTAAAAAACTAAAGTGATGAAATTTTATATTTGATTAATATAAATTAATATATTAAATAATATTTAATAAATATATTAATATATAATAAAGACTTAAAATTTAAAAAGTCTGAAATCTTTTTATTTCAGACTAAGTGTAGACCTGAAATCTTAATCAAAAGATTTCAGGCCCACGCTGGGCCTGAAATAAAAGATTTCAGACCCAGTGTGGGCCTGAAATAAAAGATTTCAGGCCCAGCGTGGGCCTGAAATAGAAATATTTCAGGCCCAGTGTGGGCCTGAAACAAAAGATTTCAGGTCCTGCATCGGCCTGAAATCATGTGTTATGATAGGGTTTTTTACGTAGGCCTGAAACATAAAGAAACATCTCTTTATATTTTTGAAATTACAATAAAAATTACTGAGAAAGACTACCTTACGTGAGATATTCTAATTAATATAAAACATACATTATATTAAAAATAAACTTATATATATATATATATATAACAACTTCAGGGCATGAAATCAATTGATTTCAGGCCCTGCATTTTGATTTCAGGCCCACGCTGGGCCTGAAATAAAAGATTTCAGGCCCAGCGTGGGCCTGAAGCAAAAGATTTCAGGCCCTACGTCGGCCTGAAATCATGTGTTATAATAGGGTTTTTTACGTAGGCCTGAAATATAAAGAAATATCTCTTTATATTTTTGAAATCACAATAAAAATCACTGAGAAAGACTAGACATTCTAATTAATATAAAACGTGGATTATATTAAAAACTAACTTATATATATATATATATATATATAACTTCAGGGCCTGAAATATTTGATTTTAGGCCCTGAGCTGAGCAGGGCCTGGAATCTTTGATTTCAGGCCCTACATGATTATATAAAATTAATAAATATAAAAAATAATTAATAGACATAATAATATATATTGATCGGCAAAATTAAAGATGTAAGGATGATTTATTAAAACGAGCTATGATTCTACATTATTATTGTATCGTTCTGTGCCAACTGATACAGTATGAGAACATCAGTGGGTTTTGACCAAAACCCACTAATGGACCTCCCATATCTGGATTTCTGAAAACCCTATATCAATAGACATGATTGACCTAGGAGAAGATGTTTTAGGTGTCCAAACATCTATACACTCTATATCACCAATGCAATAGGAGTAGTTTAGAAATATCAGTGGGTTTTGATCAAAATCCACTGATGGAGCTACCATATCTAGATTTCTGAAAACTCCATATGAATAGAGGGTAGAGTTAGGAGATGATGTTTTAGGTGTCCAAACATCTATATATTAGATATCACCAATGAAATAGGAGTAGTTTAGAAATATCAGTGGGTTTTGACCAAAACCTACTGATGGACCTCCCATATATGGATTTCTGAAAACTTCATATGAATAGAGAGGGTAGAGGTAGGGGAAGATGTTTTAGGTGTCCAAACATCTATATATTAGATATCACCAATGTAATAGGAGTAGTTTAGCCATATCAGTGGGTTTTGGTCAAAACCCACTGATATTTCTAAACTACTCCTATTGCATTGGTGATATAGAGTGTATAGATGTTTGGACACCTAAAACATCTTCTCCTACCTCTACCCTCTCTATTCATATGGAGTTTTCAGAAATCCATATATGGGAGGTCCATCAGTAGGTTTTGGTCAAAACCCACTGATATTTCTAAACTACTCCTATTTCATTGGTGATATCTAATATATAGATGTTTGGACACCTAAAACATCATCTCTTAACTCTACCCTCTCTATTCATATGGAGTTTTCAGAAATCTAGATATGGTAGCTCTATCAGTGGATTTTGATCAAAACCCACTGATATTTCTAAACTACTCCTATTGCATTGGTGATATAGAGTGTATAGATGTTTGGACACCTAAAACATCTTCTCCTAGGTCAATCATGTCTATTGATATAGGGTTTTCAGAAATCCAGATATGGGAGGTCCATTAGTGGGTTTTGGTCAAAACCCACTGATGTTCTCATACTGTATCAGTTGGCACAGAACGATATAATAATAATGTAGAATCATAGCTCGTTTTAATAAATTATCCTTATATCTTTAATTTTGCCGATCAATATATATTATTATGTCTATTAATTATTTTTTATATTTATTAATTTTATATAATCATGTAGGACCTGAAATCAAAGATTTCAGGCCCTGAAGTTATATATATATATATATATATATATATATATATAAAAGTTGGTTTTTAATATAATCCACGTTTTATATTAATTAGAATGTCTAGTCTTTTTCAGTGATTTTTATTGTGATTTCAAAAATATAAAGAGATGTTTCTTTATGTTTCAGGCCTACGTAAAAAACCCTATTATAACACATGATTTCAGGCCGACGTAGGGCCTGAAATCTTTTGTTTTAGGCTCACGCTGGGCCTGAAATATTTCTATTTCAGGCCCACGCTGGGCCTGAAATCTTTTATTCACTAGTAGAATTTCCTTAATTTACTTCATATATTTATCGAAGTTATAGATAGATAATTACCGAAGTAGATGCACGTGAAGTAAAAAGGGATTATTTTACTTCGTCATATCACCGAAGTCATATCCATGAAAATAGCGAAGTCTTTTACCGATTCAATCGGTTCAGATTTGGACCGATTATGAAGTAAAAATTTATCTTTTACTTCGTTAGTTTTGTAAAGTGTTGAAGTAATCGATGATATATAACTTTACAGTTTAAATTGATTGTCGAAGTAAAAAAATATCTATTGCTTTAGTAGTTTTGTAATGCGATTAAGTAATAGATTATATATAACTTCACAGTTTACATTAATTGATAAAGCAAATATATTTTATAACTTCGCCAATATTTATATTTATCGAAGTATGTAATATTATGTAATGGATTTAAAAGACTTCATTATTTTGTATTATACAGAAATAATAGATTTGAAACTATTACATTTAATGAAGTAATTGTCAATTAACACCGCACTAATTTAATAAAAGAGTGAAGTAAAAAATTTTTTTACTTCATTAAAATTAAACAATATTTTATTATACAATAATATTTCAATATATATATACAACTTAAAAGCATTAATTAGATTAAATAATTATCCATTCAAAATGATGATTATATATCAACAAATTCATCAATACACAAGTATATATCCACAAATCCACAAGTATATATAACCAAAACATATATCCACAAGTATATCCAAAATTCATAATGAAAGAACAAATATGTATCCTAAGTACACCACCAATTTAGACACCTACATATGAGTAGACAAATTCACTCCATTCACTTCTGACATCATAAACTAAAGCATATAATAAACTTTGGTAATATTGATTCTTGATTGTTCCTGTAAACTTTTATGCAAAAATATAAAATGCATTAGATTCATCCAACTGTAATAATTTATCTCAATCATAAACTAAAGCATATAATAAAAAAAAATATTACCATCTTCTCCAACTGTGAATTTTCACATTCAACTATCTCTTTCATGTTTCTCATCACACAATATCCATATTCAATAGAACCACTTTGTTTTAGATTACCCTACAATAAAATAGAAAATGTAATGTAATGGTCACAATTCAAGTTATAAAAACCATCCATTCATTATTGTAAAGGAATGGACAATTTGTAATTGATTTTCACATTCAATTATCTCTTGTAGGAGAAGGAAGACTATCTTCATCATAATCTGCATGAAGGTCCAACAGCGGACTAAAGTCTACCCTATTTTTGGTGTGTGCAGGTAAAACTAACTTTTGCAAATCAAGTGCTTCTGGAACCAAACAGGTTTTGTCCAAAACACTTAAACCATGAAAAGAGACAACAGGACCGTTAACAATATTTGTAGGGATATTCATATTGAGCTCGGCATACTCATCTTTCTCATTTTGATTGTCCTCGAAAACAATTGAATTGACCAGATTATCAATCTGTCAAGGCAAAAGAACGTTTCAGAATTCACTTGAACTGCCAATAGTAAGTATAAGACAATATAGAGTTGTTTACAAACCTCCCTAACTTGTTCTAGATTAAAAATAACAGAATACTGGTTCTTTGTGTGAATCAGCAACCTAACATATTCAACAGATGTAAGATTAATTATAAAACTCCAGTGATCGAGAATGAATGGGAACTACATAGGAGAAGATTTAACCTCATGAGCATTTGTTTATTCTGGTCCTTCTTTTGCATTGTAACTGAATTAAGTGCCTGTTACAAAAATAGCAATACCATTTTATAAATCCAACACAAAAAAATTCAATAGTAAATATCAATGTTGTTCTTACAGAATAAGTTGTTTGCATTGCCACAAAAGCCTGTTGGACTAGAACATGCAGAATTGTATCTGAACTCTCTATGCCAGTAAACATAGGCTTCAAGTCTTCAAAAGACTTGCGCAACCTCAAACATGCACCTTCAAAGGATCTATAGGTAAGAAGAAAACCAACAGCATCATCAAAAATGCAACTTTCTTGAAAAAGTTTAAGTTAAAGCCTGTAATATTATGTAAATCTTTCTAACAAGCAAAATTTTTTGATTATCAAACCTACTCTCGATTGAGCTCTATGGAAGATTTTGAGCTTTATTGCTTGCATATAACTCAATTACGCTGTTGGACAATTTGTACCTCCTTGAAAACGACACTTTGTAAAGACTGCAAAAGTAAACCAAATAGTATCAATTAACAATGATGCCGGGAGAAGAAACAAAAACTTGAAAGAAAAAAATCGATGGCACTCAAGATAATAGAACGTTAAAAATAATTCATCACGGAGCATGTTGGATCGAGGAGCCCGATAGAGGGGGGGTGAATATCGGAAAACTTTCGGATTTGAATAAGAGTAGGTACGCAGCGGAAATTAAATGAAAGACACAGAGATGCAATCGATTTACTTGGTTCGGAGCCTGTGTCGACTCCTACTCCAAGGCCCACGGTCGTTGACCGTTTACTTTGGGCAATTCTATATTTGGCGCAAATAAGTTACACAATTTGATTTACAAAATTAAATACAATAGAATATTAAATAAAAAATTACGCTCTTTTTTTTACCGACGTCCGGAGTAGGTCGACTCTTTCGGGGCAGCAGGACGTCGTTAGCTCGAGGTGAAGCGTTTCCGGACCACGGCGCGAGCGTAGAAGAGCGTGGAAGCTTGGGAGCGAAGTTGATGCTGAAGGCTTGGGCGTTGGGTGCTATTTATAGCACCCAGGGGCGCCCTGGACGTCAGGGGCGCCCTGCCACGTGTTAAGCGATCCGCAGATCACTTGGTCAACTTTTATCCCGCTCGAACAGGGATTAAGTTTGACCATGGAGGCGCCTTGGTTGTAGAGGGCGCCTTGGCTGACTTCTTCCGCGCTGAAATCTCGGCTGTGGATAAAGCTTGAGCTTCGCAGGCTTGGGCTGGAGGCGCCTTGGCTGCTGAGGGCGCCTTCGCTGTCGAAGGCGCCTTCGCTGCTGAGGGCGCCTTGCCCAGTAAGCAACTGAAGCTCATTTTGCTTCGCTTGGTTCTGGTTCACCTTGAGGGCGCCCTGGACACTCAGGGCGCCTTACTCAGCTGCTGCCTCACTCCTTTGAGGCTCTCTGAATTGCAGACACACATTCCTTCGGTCCTGCATTCAGGGTTAGTCCAAAACACAATAAAATAATTAATTATTATTTTATACAGCCTTAGCTGTCTTGGTTCTGACTTTGGTCTCCAAAATGGAGCCCTAGGTCGAACCGACGCCTACTGTTCCCTCGACGGGGAACGCGTCCTCACCTACTCCTCTCGGGAGAATTTACCTGATGCCAACCGTTCCTTTGGTTGGACTTTTGCCTGACGGACCTTTGTCAGGTCTTGTAAACTGGCAGTCCTTCGCCAGTTGCCTAGCAGTCCTTTGCTAGGGCTTGAGACTGGCAGTCCTTCGCCAGTGCTTAGCAGTCCTTCGCTAGGGCTTGAAACTCTGGCATTCCTTCGCCAGTGCCTAGCGGTCCTTTGCTAGGGCTTTCACTGCACACTAGATTAACTTGTTAGAAAACAAGAAAGACTTAACTTTTGACCTATGTTGCCATTATCAAAACACAGGTTTGACTAAGGTGCATTCTGCATTAACAATCTCCCCCTTTTTGATTTATGGCAACCCTAGTTCAAAAAGTTAAGTTTAAGCAAAACATTAAAACAGTTTTAACTTTTATTCCCTCCCCCTGGAAGGAACAATCTCCCCCTAGATTTTTCAAAAATTCGTGGGGTTTTAAAGACTTTACGTGTACTTTGAACACTTTAAGTTAAAAATACATAGTAGAGTTTTTAAAGCATAATTTGAGTACTTAAGAAATTTTAAAGTCTTAAGTTTTAAAGTACTCAAAATGTTAGCTTAAATACTTGGTAGGATATAACAAGCTTAAGTACTTAGTAGGTTTTGAAACACTTTAGTACTTAACAATTTTGAAAAAACTTAAGCTTTAGAGTAAAATTTTTGACAAGCTTAAGTAAGAACCTTTTGAAGGGCTAGAGTGTTTTGCAAAATTTTGAAAGCTTAAAAAAAATTTTGAAGCTAGAGTACTTAGTAAAATTTTGAAAGCTTGAGTAGAGAATTTTGGAGTTAGAGTACTTAATAAAATTTTGAAAGCTTGGAGCTAGAGTACTTAGCAAAAATTTTGAAAGCTTGGAGCTAGAGTACTTAGCAAAAATTTTGAAAGCTTGAAAAAAACTTAGCCAAAAATTTTGAAAGCTTGAAAAAAACTTAGCCAAAAATTTTGAAAGCTTGAAAAAAACTTAGCCAAAAATTTTGAAAGCTTGAAAAAAAATGTACTTAAATTTTGAAGCTAGAAAGCTTTTAAGAACTTAAGTACTTCTTCAAAAAGTTTAAGCTTTTTCATAAAGGATAAGTATGTTTTTGAACCTTTTTGAATAACGAAAAAATTTTGAAAAAAAATAATTTAAAATTTAGAAAAAATAATTTTCCTATCTCTTTCTCTCCCCCTTTGCCATATATCAAAACAGATAAATGCAGCATGAATAAAGAAAATAAATAACAATTTGTTGTACTGAATTAGTTAGATTTACACTAAACCAATCAATTTTCTCTGTTGGGACATGTCTAACCCAATTAGCTACTTACTAACTGTTATATACAGTAGTTTTTGCTAGGGTTAGTCAAGTTAAGTGTTTCTGTTCAAGTTAAATTTTCTAAGCTTGACACTTAACTTGATTGCTGTATAAGTTGTATTTAGTGCCCCAATTACTGCAGATGCACTGACTTAAAGCATCTTGAATTAAGGCAAAGACCTATGCATCTCAACCCTTTCTAGGTTATCAATCAAAAGTACCCTAAGGTGCTTGTGAGATGCTGGCTTCTAAGTCTATAGGTGCATGCAGTTCTAGGGTTAGGGCCTAGACTAAGTCCATTTTCGAAAAAGCCCTAATTTTAAAAGAGGGTAGTTTTTAAATAAAAATAACACTAAGTCGAGAAAAAAAATGAAAACTGATTTTGAAATTGAGTAAAACAATTTTTCAAATTCTATTTTAAAACCAATTTTAAGAATACTTTTAACCTATTCTACAGAGCACAATCCTAACTGCCTTCTTAGTGAACTAAACTCTGATTCAGGTAAGGGTTTTGTGAATATATAAGCTAAGTTGGATTTAGAGTCAATATACTTAAGTACTATTTCACCCCTGGCTACATGGTCTCTAACAAAATGATGTTTGACTTCTATGTGTTTGGTTCTGGAGTGTTGGATTGGGTTCTTAGTTAAATTAATTGAACTTATATTGTCAATAAATACTTGAGTTTGGGTGTAGTTGAGTTGGAAGTCCTTAAGTGTGTGCATCATCCATAACAGTTGAGCAACACACTCTCCCAAAGCCACATACTCAGCTTCAGTTGTGGATAGAGCTACACAGTGTTGTTTTCTACTGCACCAACTAACTAGACTTTGACCTAACAGTTGGCAGCTTCCACTTGTTCTCTTTCTATCTAATTTACAGCCAGCATAGTCAGAATCTGAGTATCCTGTCAAATCAAAAGTGGAGGTCCTAGAATACCAAATCCCTACATCTAGGGTGCCCTTTACATATCTTAGTATTCTTTTTAGGGCTGCTAAGTGCGTTTCCTTAGCACAGGTTTGGTATCTAGCACACATCCCTACAGCAAACAAAATATCAGGTCTACTAGCTGTAAGGTACAGTAGGCTACCTATCATACTCCTATAGAGTTTAAGGTCTACTGGTTTACCATCAGGGTCACTATCTATTTTTACATTAGTGGCCATAGGGGTACTTATACTTTTAGAGTTATCCATTTTAAATTTCTTTATTAACTCTTTAGCATATTTAAATTGATGAACGTAGTTGCCATCCCTAGTTTGTTTGATTTGTAGTCCTAGGAAAAAAGTAAGCTCACCAACCAAGCTCATTTCGAATTCTTCTTCCATTATCTTGACAAATTCTTTTAAGAAGTTGGTGTTGGTGGATCCAAAGATTATATCATCTACGTAAATTTGGGCAATAAATATATCTTTTCCTAGGGTTTTAATAAATAAGGTTGAGTCAATTTGGCCTTGTTTAAATTCTTTGGATGTTAAATAGGTTGATAACCGTTCATACCATGCCCTAGGTGCTTGTTTTAGCCCATATAATGCTTTGGTTAGTTTATAAACATGGTTAGGTTTATCTAAATCCTCAAACCCTGGGGGTTGTCCTACATACACTTCTTCTTTAATGAATCCATTTAAGAAGGCTGACTTTACATCCATTTGATATAATTTAAATCCTTTATGGGATGCAAAGGCTAACAACATTCTAATGGACTCAAGTCTAGCTACTGGGGCATATGTTTCATCGTAGTCTAATCCCTCTACTTGGCTGAAACCCTTTGCTACTAAGCGGGCTTTATTTCTGACTATTTCTCCTTGATCATTTAGTTTATTCCTAAAGACCCACTTAGTATCTATGATGGATTTGCCTTCAGGTTTAGGCACTAGTTCCCAGACTTGGTTCCTTTCAAATTGGGCTAATTCTTCTTGCATAGCTATGATCCAGTCAGGGTCAGGTAGGGCTTCATCTATAGTTTTGGGTTCAATTTTCGATATCATAGCTATTTGACTAAGGTTTCTATAGGAGGATCTAGTCCTGACTCCTAGAGTTGGATCACCCATAATTTGATCAGTTGGGTGACTGAGTCTGGGTTTCTTGGTTCTTCTAGAGCTTGGTTCAGCCTCAGGTCCGGCTGGTCGGTTTGGTTCACTATTTGATTCGACTCTTTGGGCTGGTTCATTTGTTGGTTGGATACTTGATTCAGTTGACTCATTAATTGGTTCAATGGTTAGTTCGTTTAAGGATTCAATTAATGGTTCAATAATTTGTTCATTATTTTCTTGGTCAGAGTTTGATGAAATTGGGTCTGGATTATTAGATTTTGAATTAATTTCTTCATCGAAAATTAAGTTTGTTGTTTCTTCAATTTTCTTAGTTTGTTTGTTGTAAGCCCTATAGGCTCTATTTGTTGTTGAATATCTTAGGAAAATACCTGGGTTTGACTTGGATTGAAATTTTCCTAAATAGTCTTTGGTGTTTAGGATATGGACTTTGCACCCAAAGACCCTCAGGTAATGTAGGTTTGGGAGTCTATGGTAGTATAGTTCATAGGGGGTTTTGTTGTGTCGTTTGTTAATCAAAACCCTATTTTGGATATAACAGGCTGTACTAGTTGCTTCTGCCCAAAATTGATTTGCTAATTTAAATTTGTTGAGCATAGCCCTAGCGGCTTCTTGTAATGTTCTATTCCTTCGCTCGACTATCCCATTTTGTTGGGGGGTTCTAGGACATGAAAATTCATGTAAATACCCATTTATCTTACAGAATTCCTCAAACTGTTGATTCTCAAATTCTCCCCCGTGATCACTCCTAAGTCTTTTAATTTTAGTGTCGTTTTGATTTTCAATTAGTTTACAGAATTCAATAAATAGGTTTAGAGTTTTATCTTTGGTTTTTAAGAACCTGACCCAGGTAAACCTAGAGTAATCATCAACTATTACTAAGCAGTATCGGTTCCCGCTTAGTGACTTGGCTCCATGTGAATCAAATAGGTCAAGGTGCAGGAGCTCAAGTGTGGTTTGAGTTAAATCAGACTGGATTAGTTTATGATTGGATTTGGTTTGTTTACCTTGATTACATGATTCACATATTAGGTTTTCATTGTTTTTGATTTTGGGGATACCTTTGATTAAGCCAAGTTGGGTAATTTTTGAGATAGTTCTTAAATTGGTATGACCTAATCTCCTATGCCAGAGGTTTGATTGTTCTAATTGTGTTAACATGCATTTGGGTATAAGGGGAAGATTTATAGTGTATACATTGTTTTTCCTAGTGCCCTTAAGTATGATTTCTGAGTCTTGTTCATTTCTAATCAGGCAGTTGGAATTGTTGAAGGTAACTATATAACCAGAATCACATAATTGACTTATGCTAAGCAAGTTAAAATTAAAGTTTTCAACCAATAAAACTTTCTTAATAATGAAATCAGATTTAAGCTCAATATTACCTGACCCAATTACCTTGAGTGTAGCATTATTGTCAAATGCTACTGAGCCTAGGTTTTTGAGTTTGAGCTTGGTGAACTTCAATTTGTCTCCAGTCATGTGTCTGGAGCAACCGCTATCCAACATCCATTGGTCCAAATCTTTATGTTCCTACGCATAAAGAATTTTCTTGATTTGGATCCAATTAGAATCAGGAATAGCTTAAATTGAGTTTCACTGCCTAATCTGTCTCACCCAAATCTAGGGTTTTCAATCACGTTAACCTTATAGATTTTGTGAGACAGTTTTTTGATAGTTTTGAAATTTTTTTTTAAAATTTTGATTAATTTTGAAGGATAATTAAATTTTGAAAGTTTAATTAATTAATTTTGAAATTTTTGAAAAGATGTTTTAAATCTATACTTAGCTGAAATTTTGTGTTAGATTCGAATTTGACAAAAATTAATTTGAATTTGAATTTCAAAAATTGACTTCCAGGTCTTGGCGAGGCACTAGGCCTTTTTTGGCCGAAACCTTATGGGATCATCCACCCTTTCCTTGACAAAGCCTTTTAACGAAATTTCATTTTCAAATTATTCTTTGAAAAATTTCTAGTCTAACTAGTTTGGATTTTGGATCGGTAGCTTCGGCTGGTTTCACCAGTCTAAAGAGACCAAGTAAACATGATCTTATTAGAATTGGTTTCCCCAACGTACTATCATCTCACCTCCACTCAATACTATGTTTTCAAGTTTCAGTTAAGTTTGTTTGGTCCTTAAACTAGTCAAAGTCTAAGCATGGTAATTTGCAGAAATTAAATAAACAGGCAAACAATCAAGCAATTTAAATCAACAATAACAAGTTTATCTAATAATGAAAATAGTTTTCAGTTTGGCTCCCCCTGGACTAAAGCCACGGTGATGGTTAGGCAAGATGTGAATCTTGTCCTTGGGGATCCAATACTGATTTGATCCAGTTAGTTTGTTCAGGCACAGTTTAGGTACCCATGCCTGAATTTTTCCTCTGGACTGATTCAGTACAGACAAATATGATCTTTGTCGGGATTTGGTTCGGTAGCCAAGTCAGGATCGATTTAGAACTGATTTCTGTTTTCCAAGGATCATGTCAAGACCCTTGGAACCAGATGTAAATCGTTCTAAAGCTGTTCTAAATTCCTTAACCTGAGTTTTCAGGGAGGAGTTCTCCTTTTCAAGTTTTTCAACTTGAGTAGAAGTTCCTTCCTGAACCTTCTCGGTTAAGGGTTTAGAGTCAGCTCCCTCTTTCAGGAGTTTTACTTCCTGTCGGAGGGATTCGACTCGGAGTTTGGCTTTAGCAAGTCTCGAGAAAGAAAAGAAATCAACTTACTTAATTGCAATTTATTAAAACCAGTTACCTTTATTTCTCCGTCTTCTGTGAAGGTCAGCTCGCCGTCCTCTTGTTCTGATTCTGACTCGACTTTTTCTGAGGCGGTCAAGCTAGGAGATTGGACTGGGGTGCCTCTTCTTCTTCTTCTGAGGAAGACTCGTCCCAGGTTGCTTGTAGCGCCTTCTTTCTTCTCGTCTTCTTGGACTCTTTGAGATTTGGACACTCTGACTTGTAGTGGCCCTTTTTCTTGCACTCGTAGCAGGTCACATTAGGCTTGTTCGCGGGTTCAGTTGGTTCGTCCTTTCTTCGGCCGGTTTTCCTTTTGTTGGTTCGGTTCTTCAGCTCCTTGTAGTAGTTTCGAGCGAGCCGGACCAGCTTAGTTTGTTCTCCTTCTTCATCTTCTGAATCTGAGTCAGAGTAGACTCGGGTTCAGGTTCGGCTTCTTCTTCGTTGTCTTTTGAGTTTTGCCTGCAAGAAAGCAATACCTCTCGACCACATTGGTGTTAGTTTGTTCGTGCAGTTCTAGTTCGGAAAACAACTCATCTAATTTTATTTTAGAAAGATCTCTAGAGACCTTGTATGCATCTACCATAGATGCCCACAAGGTGTTTCTAGGAAGGCGTTTAGAGCATACCTTATTAGGTCACGGTTTTCAACCTTGTGACCTATTGTGTGAAGACCGTTCATTACCTCTTGGATTCGTGCGTGGAGCTGGGCTGCTGTTTCGTTGTCGGCCATCTTGATAGTGTAGAGTTTTTAGTAGCAGATCCCTTGCTGATCCGAGTATCTGAAGTCCCTTCGTGCAGCTCGATCAGTTTTGTCCATAGCTCCTTTGCACTGTTGAAGGGGCCCACGCGGTTCAGCTCTTCCTTTGTCAGCCCGCATTGTAGGGTTTGCGTTGCTTTTGCGTCGGCTTCTATCTTGCGTTTAGAGTTGTCCCATTCGAGTAGCTTTGTGGAAGTCCTTCGCATTTCGGGGGATCTCCAGACCGGACTGGATAATGATCCACATGTCCACCTGAGTTTTCAGGTGGACCTCCATGCGACTTTTCCAGTAGGAAAAGTCTTCTCCACTGAAGAGTGGAGGTCTAGCGGTGCTGAATCCCTCTTGCATAGACATTTGTTCTGTAAATGGAAACTTACAAACAAAGGTGTCCCAAGACTTGGTCTTGGATTAGCAGTGCGGGATAAAGATAATTAAAAAAAATTAATTAAATTCGAAAAAAAAAAATTCGAAAAAAAATTTCNTAATACTAGCTAATAATAATAGGGATAAAGCCCAATGACGTAAAAGGATCTATATAACCGACCGACCGACAAGATTTGATTGTTATTGTCATAATACCAACAAATAATAAGACATTATAAGCAATCTAACATGAAAAAAATTATAATTAAATTATATTCATATAAATTGAAATGTAGTTTATGTTAATTTTAAAACTAATTAATTAAATAAATTTGTTTAGTTAAAGAAAATTTTTAAATATATATATATATATAAACTTATCAAATTTTTATAATTATAAAAATCAATGAAAATAAAATTCTTCCAATTTAATCAATTGCATATTATATATTAATTAAACTTAAGAAAGTTTAAGAATTTACAACCACACTCTTCCTCCCCACTTTCATGAATAAAAATATAAATTCTAAACTAATCAATTAATTAGCCCCCTTCAACCAATGTCCAAATTCTTCCCTCACTTGATCTAAATAATTAAAATTTGAAAACCCACCCCAATCCTGGCCCAACAAATTTAATTAGAATCATGACTACTGCCAACCCAAAACAAATTAATCCAGAGGACTACCATGAGCCCATACAACATCGCTTACAAGGCCTTATGACCTTGATATCTCCCTCATTACTTGGCCAAATAGACTTACTGTCTCCTCTTCAATGGGTATTTTTGTGCCTTCCACAATTTTTTTAATGTTACTTTCCTCCCGTAGCATACAAGATTATTGGCACTAGTATGTATTGAATGAGAGAAGATGAATCATATTGACCTGCGTAACATAGTAACAGTTTACCCATGCCAACCGATTCGTAGGGAACTATTCCCCATATGGACTTGTAAACATGTGCTACCTAGAACGGCACAAATTTCCAAGTTTTGGAAAAGTTTACCAAAAAGTTACCAGCTCAACCTATAAATTTTCTTCTCATTGGCCATTGAGATATATATGTGTTAAAAAAAAAACCCTAACAAATTTAGTTAGAATAATTATTAACCACTCACTTAAACTAGATTAATCCAAAGCACCGCCCACACATATACACCCCCTTCATCTTCCTCTTGGCAAGTGACTGCCAGACCTCATAGGCCCACACAGCTTTGCCAGCCAGACCTCATAGGCCCACACAGCTTTGCCAGCCAGCCCTCATGACCTTGATTATCCCATCTTTACTTGATCAAATCAACCCAGCACCTCCTCTTCAATTGGTCTTTCCATGGCTTCCTCAATGTCTCTGGGGCTACTTCTTCACGAACTACACAAGACTATTGGCGCTAGAATGTATTGAACAAAATGATGAATCTCATCCGCTACTCTATTGATCCAAGCAGCACATTAAAAGCACAATAATAGTTTATCGATGCCAACTAGTGTAGGGTATCATTCCTCATATGGACCCATAAACGTTGTGTTGCCTAGCACGACATAAATTTTTAAGCTTTTGTCAAGTTTACCAAGAAACCTCCAGCTTAACCTATAGTTTTTTTTCGCATTAGCCATTGAGATATATGTGTGTGCAAGAATAATATAAAAACTTAAGAGACCAAGCAAACATTCAAATCAACACTACTTGGTGACAAATCATACTGAGGATCTAGAAATAAAAAAAACAAAAAAGATATATTACATGTTACACTGATATTTACCCCATTTTCATACAATGGTTTTAGTGGAGCTTGATATATTCGGGCAAGTCCAAAATCAGCAATCTTTACAACTCCATGTTCTTCCCCCTCCCCCATCACCTAATTCACATTGGAGACAAACATATAGACTGAGATAATTTCTTAAAATTAGAAACCCAGACATACATACCAGAATATTTGAAGGCTTGAGATCCCGATGTATAATCCAGTTACTGCAAAAGAAAAGGGAAGATTTTAAAATTCATCGATTTCTTTCTCATAAAGCAATAGTAGCAGTCATAGAAATGTTGTTAAATTGAGTAAACAACAACAGTTACAGAAGTAAAAAATCAATAGTAGAACTGCATATATAATCCCTACCTGTGAAGATAGTTCAGACCATTAAGCAACTGCCAGAGCAATGATTTTACAGTGTATTGGTGAATGGGGTGAGTGAGCTTCTCCCGGTGATGTCTGATAATTTCCTAAGAATAAACAGGGCAATATTGATTACACACATAAAAGATATTAATCCATATGTATATAAGCTAAGCTCAACCCACATATCAATGCCAACTATGCATTTAAACATGATATAATGAATTAAATATTGTCATATGTTTACAAATGACTCTAATTGACACAATTAAATATGTTGTAGTGTATATTTAGCAAGACAATTGTTAAAATAGGAGATGACGAGTTACCTGTAACAAAAGGTTTTAATATTTAAGATCATTTTTACAAAAGAATAAAAGAGTTGATAGAGATATTTTACATAGAATATAAACAGGAGGGTTAAAATGGAGGAGGACGTCAAGTGTTCTTTGCGATCGTAAGATATGTTTGAAGTTTAAGGGGAAGTTTTATAAAATGACAATTAATCATGCTATGTTATATGAAGTTAAATGTTGGGGCTATGAATCGAGCACACAAGTAAAAAACGAGTCACATAAATAAGGATATTAAGATGGATGTGTGAACATATGAGAATATTTACGATAGTATGGACATGTATATAAGCGATTAATAAAAGCTCGAGTTAGGCTATATGAGATTGTGACAACACACATTAATCAAGGAAAAAGAAGATTAAAAAAAACTTGATTAGCAATGAGCAATGATAAGCAAATAAAGTTCATTTAAATATAGCATAAAATTTATTTAAGTATAGATGACGATATAATAGGGAATTGAGTCCAACAGTGTAGGAGAATCCATAGAGTCGATCCCATTTAGTCGAATAAAGACTTAGTTATCGTTTTTGTATATTTGGTAAGCTTTGATGGAAGCATTTAACATTTTAAATTATGTAAAAAAATATAATATAATTATTAATTTAATTAACTTACAAATAACCATTAAGATAATTATTTTACTTATAATTATATATTGATATTATATTTTAGACTATTTATATAGTATTCAAGCATGCATTGTACTAATCCTTCTAATTATTTCAAATAATGTATGTCTACAAAATTCTTAAATAATTCGAGGTTATGCCTATGAAAAAATAATATTTGAAAATTTTTCTAAAGAATCATATATTTTGAATTTTAAACATTTAAAGTAATTTTAATTAAATTATATATCAGTTACATTAGCACCTTAGGCTTCACCATTCAATTAACATATGTCTATGTGTAAACAAGCTGCAAACAATTGAATAGAAAAAATTTAGAAAACTTTAACAATTGTATTGCTCTCTTTCTCATTAGTTCATATAACTCTCATTTCATTAATTTTTATTAATACATATTTATTATATTTTGTCAATGCATTTATTTTTCTCATAATTTGATTTAAATTAAATTTCATATATTTTATTATTTTGATTTATTTTATTTCATTACAATATTTTATGTATCTGTATATTACCGTGATTTAATTATAATTATAGTCATGTTGTTTAACTGGATTTTTTAATTTATCACAAATATGTCAAAATTTTCATGGTGAAAATGCACATTATTTTTATAAAAAAATGTATTTTTGTGTATCTTATTTATTTACCTTTTAGTAAATTAATTTTGTAATTTCAATATGATTGTAACGCTATCTATATTTATTGTTTACTTATTCTACATGTAAAATGTATTTCAAAATTAGTAAATCCTATTAATTTTATCTCAATTTAAATTTTGAGGGAATATTTTAAAATATTAAAACTCTAAGAGAAAAAAATTATAATTAATAAATTTTTTAAAATATTAAAATTATACAAAAGAGTTCAATTTTCTAAAAGATTTTATTTAGTTTTACATCCGTGGTACTCTTCTTGCTATCTTGAGTGGTTATATATATATATATATTTCACATTTTTCAAATTTAAATTTTCAATTATGTCATCCTAAAGCCTCGAATCTTGTACATATGTCATTCTGAATTTAATTACTTACTGCTATTTCTCTTACTATTTTTTTAATATATAAAAATCATCAACACCAAACTCAGTTTCCCAACTATTGGAAGTCAACTACATAAATCTTATCCCGTATTGAGCTCTATCAATAGCTATTTATTCCTACTAATGTGGAAACTAATTAAATCATTTTTTTACGTTGAACAATGTTTTTTTTAGTTTCCTTGTACTCCTTGCACCTCCAGTGAAATCAATGCTTCGATGAAACGTATTGGTCATTTTTGAACATCTCTATACCATTTCAACATATCATCTATTCTGTAGAATATTTGTATTTTTATTTTGTCCTTTCTATCAACTCCACACATGCATCTTAGCGTTCTCATTTCTACTATTTAGATGTGTTTTTTTCCTAATAATCCAACTCTCATATATGCGCAGTATGAAATATTCCTTTAAGCTTAGAAGGGACACGACACTCACACAAGGCTTTATAAGCTCCTCTCAATCTTATTCAATGATTGATTGAAGATATCTAAAAATCCAAACAAAGATTTCATGCTCATCAATCTTAGTTATCACCTTGATTCTTTTCTTGTTACTAAAACTACAATTTATATATTCCATTTTTATTTTACTTAAATTTACTTTAATTTGCACCTTTATAATGTATTCCTTCACAATCAAGCTTTGAATTTAATTTAATTATAATCTAATTAATTAACAAAATGTATCTATTAATAACATAGCCTACTAAGTTTGTATTAAATATTATAAGTTAATTCATCTAACATTAATAGGGATTTAGAGCTGAATATTTAACAAAAATATGTCACTCACAAGCTCTAGCTCTAGCAATACTAACAATATGAAAGCACACATATCTTTTATCACATAAATACAACTTTTCATTATTCTCTAAAATTCACCAAGGACATTATCATAAGCTTTCTTTAAATCAATAGAAGCTCTAACGCTAATAATTCATTGAATAAATAACTTTTATCACAATATAACTATTCATGTCCCTTCTCCAAAACTCATTGTAAATGTTATCAAGTCTTCATCATAAGCTTTTAAGTCCAACAAAATCTTGGTTTATCAAAAGTTTTGTCCTAAAAAATTTAATAGTAATGTCAACCATCTAATATTGAGTAATAATTGTAGTCAAATTTTTGTTGTTTTTAATTATAACATTGATTAGCTAAATTTTTCCGCATGCTACTCGTTCTCATTTGTGCAATTCATGTTAAAACAAAATGAAAATTGTATGAAAATTGTTTTCTTTATAATGTCATCAGAATACTCACATAAAGGTCATGTTCAGCATAATCAAACGCAAGATAGAGCGACATATCCACATGATTGATGTGTACATTCACTAGTTTGACAACATTTTCATGACAAGTTTCTCGCAATAGCTGCAATGACAAGAAAATAATATGAGAAGATATGTAGGGTATCACATGGTACGCGTTTACTTATCTTTCTAGAAC
Source organism: Boesenbergia rotunda (assembly GCA_024364735.1). Lineage (NCBI taxonomy): Eukaryota > Viridiplantae > Streptophyta > Magnoliopsida > Zingiberales > Zingiberaceae > Boesenbergia > Boesenbergia rotunda. The sequence continues at coordinate 260,515 of JAGFNQ010006139.1, read as the reverse complement.
AAAGAAAATTTGTTATGTATCCAAGAAAGAATCATAAGCAATTGACAGTTTGTGAGTTCATTCATTAAATGATAGTGCTTGATCTCGATACAGAAAAGGGAGCGACATGGGAGAGAAGAATACCCCTATTCTAAAAAACAGGCCAGTAAGTAGCCACACGAGATATAATGAAGGACAATATTGCTTCTACTTATGTCTGCATAAAGATAATGTCGGCTAAACCAATATAAATACCCCTATATGGTTTCTACTTCTTAATATCCTTGTTATGACCAGTTCATTACATTTGATTAGACTTATTTTAATGAAAATAAATAATTAAACAAACAAATTCCATGGATTGCTTTGGAAAACATGCAAAATTTTCATTTACATCCATTGTTTAGGATGAACATGCATTGTATGTGTTATATACATTATGTTAATATATATTTTAAGGTTATAAAATATTTTATATGCAATTACATCATTTAGGATTTTTAATTTAATTTGTTAAGTGATAGATGGTTTTTTTACTGCTTAGGTTGGTTAACTTAATATTGTATATAGTATATCTAAACTTAATACATTTTATTGCTCAGGAAAAATCTTAAGAATTCTATCTATCTATAATACAGGCTTAATCTACCCTAATAAAACTATCTATCTATCTATCTATCTATCTATCTATCTATCTATCTATCTATATATATATATATATATATATATATATATATATATATTAATTATCTGTTTTAATTCCGAAAATATATAATACAATTTTTATTTATGTATTTATTTATTCATTTATTTACCATATGGAAGCATCACAATCCCGTATTTTTTTCCTTTTTTTCTTTTTGAAAAAATAGTTTTTTTTTATTTTTTATTTTTTAAATATTTGTTTTTTATTAACGTACTTATATTTAAAAAATACCAAAACTATATATCAGCACAGCATGATATGGTACCGTATCGTTTTGAACATAATTTGAAATTCCAATACACCTCAAGATTTTAAACCATGATTTGCAATAGTAAGTTTTGCTATGGAAGAAAAGTACGATAAGAAAATCAAGGTGGATAGAGGTGGAGTATCAATGAGGATCTCATGGAAGAGATGGAGGTATAAATGATGGCAAAGTGCCAAGCACTCATTGTAGTTGCAACGAAGAGAATTAATGAAATTTCAAGCATGGAACCCTACCTCTCTTCTAACAGAGAGAAACATATGCAAAATAGGGACTAGGTGAGAGTGATAAAAAGTTGGGTAGTAACTGAAATACTCACTGATGTGGTTCGTGACGACTAAGGGTTGCTTTGGATCATGAATATGAAAATAAAATCCAATTCCACAATGTGTCACCAGCTGGTCATAATTGGATATGGTATGCAACTAGTTTCTTAGCCAGCATATCCACATACTATAGTAAATATTGTAAATGTTGTTGGAATCAAATTCCCATGATCAGCTTTGTAACCAACTATTATACGCATAAGATTGGACCATTGGAGATTGATAATATATGGGTTGCTGATAAGAAAAGAGAAATCATGCATCTCCTAGAATTCAATGGGGCAAGAGATTGCTTGACCACAATTTAGAGAGGAGAGAAGGGGAGGAAGATAACTTTCTTCTCTTGATGAACCCCTTCTTATTGAATGCATTAAATATGCATAAAACATATTACAATTAAGTGTTCTCTACTCCTCAACTCAGAATATGAAAACTAAGAATTCCCCCATTACACATACAAGTAATATTCTCACTATCTAGTATCAGGTCAATGATCATAATTCATAACGCAATGTGTTCCTAGTGAAACATTTTGTATTTTAGTTATACTATTTTTTCCTTTTGTCTACTTTCTTTCATTTGAATTATTTACATTTATCATACTTTGTACATATTTTGCATGAATTATTACTAGTTATTTTGAATGCCATAAACAAATGTCAAATAAGTAAGAATGTTAATGCGCAAGCAAATATAATATTCTTGAGCACGAGTTGCCAAACATAATGGCAATTAAGTGGCAAAGATTATTAGGGAACATATATTGTTATCTTTACATCTGTGCTCTACCAATCTATTGTTTTTTAGGCCATATAATCCATTAAGATATGAGGGGTCAATTTAGGACAATATGATAACATCCATTCAACAGATCTAACCCGCTAAATTGCTCCTTTCCTTTTTACTTAAGAGTGTGTATGTATTCATGAAGCCCCAACTGACCAAAAAATCCAATACTATAGGGAGAAGTTGTAATTAATGTAGTTTGGTGATCCCACACTATGGTCGAAAAAAATAGACAACACCAAAGCTTGTTTCATTCCTTTTGAGATTCTTGGCTGGACATTAGTTAATTCCAAATGGCTCGGCTATTCCAAAGTAACTACTTCACTGTAAATAATTCCATTTGCTACGATGCTCAATTTACCCTTCAAAATAGTAGGATATCTCATAACCACCTCCCCTACTTTACATGGGCACACCTTTGTGATCCGTGGAAACAGAATAAACACATTATCAACTCGAATTAGAGTAAGTTATAGAACAGAAGATTATTTAAGATGAAAATGCAGTCCTTCAGTCTGAAAACCTAGATTACAGGCAGTTATCCCTGGCGGAAAATCCAGAGGGAGAAGAATATCACTTTATACAATAGGAAAACGAGACTAATCAAGTAAAATGTTGATGTTAGACTCGATGTGGGAAAATTAGACGCCGCCCCCCCCCCTTTTTTTTTTTTTTTTTGAGTTTTGCGCCTCGGAGGACAAATAAAATGGAATCATGGAGGAGAGAGGCGCACCATGATCTCGCGAATGGCGGTGGGGGATACTCCATCGCCCTCCTTCGATTGCTTAAACTTTTTGATGGCGATGCAGCCCTTGCGGTGGCTGGTCCGTGCCAGGAACACCAGACCGTAGGTTCCCTCTCCGATCTTACCGACCAGATCGTATTGCTGCAGCCACGCTGGGCGATTCCCGCCGCCGCCGCGAACGTCACCCATCCCCAGAGGGCCAGCAGGAGAGTACTGCACCCGTCGTCGTCCACGGAGCGCCTCTCCTATTCTTTTGCGCCTCGTTGCGCCTTAATGCTAATTTTTCTTTTTTTTTCTTTTTTCTATTAATAATGTAGCACAAACAATGCGCCTTCCTTTAAAATTACTAAAAAATTTACTAAAAATCTCTCTCTAGCGAGATGGGGCCTGCCACGTCCCATCTAATATTTAAATAGATTAAATTAAAATTTTATCAATTTATCTAGATGGACCAATCCATTTAGGCCGGTGACCCGCGTGGATCGGTCTAAAGGGCCGATTCATGGGTTGAGAAAAAAAAACTCCTAAACTTAAAACTAAAAAGCAATATGTTTGTATTAGAGTAGTTATCATGTTTTAACTGGTGTACCTACATTATCATCCTAATTTATTGTATTATATCCTCTTTGTTGAGGTTTAGGAGTTTAGGATTTTATTGTGTGCTCACCATCAATTCTGGCCTATAATTTGTTGTGTGATCATCAAAATCACTTAGCACACTAGAGTTGTCCATGTGTCATTCAGGGCGTACTGAGGTGATGCCTAGGAAACGCTTACCTCAGGTCCACTTTTTAGAAGGCCCCAAAAATTAAATAGGTTTAGAATTCTCAATTTGTGATAGGCTTTGTTAAATATTAGATTGTAAATTAAATAAACGAATTGAATCATCGTACCCCGAAATGCAAATGTAAAATTGAAATTGGGTTGGGTCTAATCTAAATCCATCGAATAGGTATGAAATAAGGATTATATTAGTTCAAACTATGGTTGATTTGAACTTAATTTGGCAAGGTATAAACTAAGTTCATGAGTTAAATCAATTTAGTCGATTTAAAATGAATTAGAGTATCTTTGAGATAATTATCATTCCTTTTTTTTCTCTCCTCGCGCAACAATCCACCACCTCAAGACATCGCTTTTTTCCTTTTTCCTTCTCCCTTTATTTTCTTCCTTCTTCCCTTTACTCTATTCTTCTCCTTCTTTTTGTTCAACTGAAAGAGATTAAAATTTTCTAATGATGATAACTTAATGAAATCTTGTAAAAATCTCAAAAAAGCTTTGAGATATAATAACAAGTCAGGAAATGGATAGAGATAATCTGTATAGAAGCAAAAAAAAAACTTAGATGTTATAAATTATTTGAAATATATATATAACTGCTATTCAAATATTCATGTTGTCTATAGAATTTTGTTAACTATACTAGTTACAATGACATCTATAGAAAGGAGTTTTTTCAAGTTCAAGTTGATTAAAGCATATCTTCGATCAACTATGTCACAAGAAAAATTAAATGAATTGGAGATATTATCTATTGAAAAAAAAATAGTTAAACATCTTGATTATACAAGCTTAACTGATATTTTTTAAGCCAAAATAACAAGATAGATTTAAATGATTATTGATAATATTTATCTTTTTTTATTTGATTATATTTTACGATATTAAATACTATTTAACTTCATATTTTACTTTGCATGTTATAGGCGGCTAAAAACGACAATAATATACATTATATTTTTTTAGTTAAAATCGAAGCAAAACGTATTGTATTATCTATAATATTTATTTATTTTATTATATTTCAAAATATTCATGTTATTAACTCTTTGTTTTATTGTATATTTTGTAGATTCGTTAAAAATTTTGATCATACGTCGAAAGGAGGATTATATTTTAAAGTGTGGACGATTTTTTAACTAAAATAACAATAAGAACTTGTAATGAGATTTTGTTTAAACTCGAGTTAGGCCGCTAAAATCTCAGGTACGACGCTGGTGTCATTACTGTTAGATGTGTATACTAAAAGACATTTTTTTTATAGATATAAGATCATCTACATTTTGAAAAGAAAATCACAATAACACAGATGCGTATTTATATTAGTATATGCATAAAAGTCCAATACTTTGCATTGTAAAAAAAATGATGAACCAGGCAGCAGACAAATTGAACCTGGGGTGACCGGCCCCGGCCCCACGGAAGTTTCCCATCGGTCACCAGGGTAAATCGGGAAGCGCTCGCGGTGGGCAATCTAGAAGCCCAGCGTCTCAGGGTTCGCGCCTCATTTGGAGGAAAAATTCCTGCAAAATGCGCCGTAGCTGGAGATCGAACCGCGGATGCCTGGGTTAACTACTAGCGACCCTACCGCTGCACCATAGCCCCGGGGGGATAACATGGTGCGTAGTGACATACAGAAGATCATGTTATCAGTCCCTTGCCTAGTATAAGTAAAGGCTCACAACCGAGATGGAGTTGGGCAAACCATCGGGATAGTTGTAGTGTAATTAGGTGTGGTTTGTCTTGACCATAGAATTACACTAGTGTGCTTTGTGTGCATTGAGCAGGAGCAAAACTAGATGTCATCCAATTTATACTGACTTAATAATTGAATTGGACCTCAGATTATTATGGAATACAATCCCTAAATCCTGATATAATAACGGGGACGTATAGTTAATATTTATTTCTTTTATTTACCAATGGACGAGATTTATTCTGCTAAATTGATAGCCCCGGTAAGTTGGAAAATAATATTAATTATATGGCGTGCCGTTAATTATTGACGAAATCCGTGTCTTGGTGAGTCGGGATGATGATGCCCCCTTGATGAGCTCATAAAGTTCATCATGTTAAACCTTGTAGGTAGATTTGATCCAACATGATAATAAGGTTGAGTGGTACTAGTCAAGGAGTTAGAAGTTGATTAATTAAAATTGTCAGTAATTTAAATTAATCAAGGGGCATTCGATATCTTAAACACGGGGATGGATGTACTTATAATAGGTGGAGCCCATATAAAAATATGGGGATTGGTGAGGAAGTTCAATGGAGAACCTTTAGTGGAATGGATCTTCATTAATGGATCAAATTTGGATTTATTAGTGGGCCAAGACCCAACTCCTCCTCATGGTCCCTACCTTAGCCCTATATATATCCCATGGTATCAGGAAACCAATAGGCTAATGAATCATAACAAAATCCTAGCATTTTCTCTCTCCCTCTTTCTTCCTCCTCTCTCCTAGGTTAGCCGGCGGTAGCAAAGGAAAAGAGAAGTCATCCTCTTCTCCATCTTTTGACCAGAAATCACAAGGACAAGGAAGAGTTTTTCTCTTCCTTTTGTGGTGCTCAGAAACAAGGAGTGGAGGAGGTGGTCGGCTGTGGAGAAGGAGTATCCCCTTGGAAGTTGCAGCGCCGTAAGTGGAGGTGGAAGAAGACTCGGTAGAGAAGGAAGAAGAGGATCTCTTCTTCGGCTTCTCTTGTATTCTCATCCTTGGCTCTCCATTGGTGTGTGCGCAACTGGGTTCCAAGGTGAAGACAGCCGACGGTGATAGGAGGGAAGGAGAGGGTGGTTGGCATGGGTTTAAAGGAAGAAGAGGATTGTGTATCCTCTTCTTTAGCTTCTTCTTCATCTTCCTTCAACTCATCTCCTTGGCATCCTTGTGGCCGGTGGGTTTGGTGACCTTGGAAGGTCAGCGGCACAAGGTGAGGGAGGAAGAAGGTGGCGGTGCAAACCTTAACTACTAGGGTTTGTTGGTGAAGGTTACAAAGAAGAAGAAAGGTAATTTTGGAGCACCTTAGTGATCCCGGTTCTCGGTAGCTCGTCGCCCACACGACGTCTGGGAGGGAAGGGACATAAGGTAGAAGATTACGAGGTAAAGAGAGGTATATTTCTCTCTTGGTTCCTTATTGTTTTTTATCATTTTATATGAAAGTTAATTAATTATTATTGTGTTGATTATTTGTTAATCATGATTAATAATTAATTAATTAGACTCAGATAATAAACATAAAAATCGGCGATCCACTCGTCGTCTTTTCCGCGGTCGAACCGGTAGGCAAATTACAAGGCTCGATCTTTGAGATTGACCAAGTTGTAATTTGAACCGATCGATACATTGACGAGATGGCCGATGGGAGACGGGTCTCCATTCGGATTAATTTTTTTTTAATCTGCTGACATGGAAAGGTCTCTCAAGGACGACCGAGTATTCGCTTAGGAAACCCGTCAAGTCATACCCAATAATTACTCCTTTTTTTTTTTACTAACGACCGCCTGACCCTCTTTTCTCACATAACTCAACCTCATTCAAATTCTAACCTTCGATAGATGGTTTTATTATAAGTCTGGGCTATGCAAAAGTTGATTTCGTAAGGAGATATGTGGGCACGTTACGAATTGGAGGTGAGGCATTTTTAACGATAACAACTAATGAATCAAATACAATTTTGATCTACCTAATTGTTCTATCAATAAATAAAGGAACATGGGGAATATTCACATGACTCATCATCTCATGAATACAATGATACATTTATCTACTTATGACTAGTAAAAGACTACTAGCAATATTTATTTTATAAAAGTAGTAATTAATATTGTTCAAATTTTTGACAAACACTTTATGAACTTAGTAGTAGATTTCAAAATTCAAAAATAACTCAAAAATAAAAGTATTCGAATCGACGATAAAAATTGATTTCTATCATCATGGCGATCTTTGATTTTTCGGCAATTTACCAAAAGGCGTACGCAACAATCGGTAATTACCAACGGGCGCACCATGGTTTTATTTTCACCAAAGGGCGCACTCATTACAGGGAACTTCCTCTTATACCCCTCATGTTATCTATTGTCTTTCTCTTTCTCTCTCAGTAATAAATTCTGTGACGTCAGCACATGCAACGTGACTTAATTACTGACTTTTATTTTAAAATAATATCTAATGGAATCGGCGCTAAATTAAAAAACGTAAGGTAAAAATTAAAAAAATATTTCACTTTAAAAATTTCTCATCGAACGTGATTTAAAAATATAAATAAATAATTTTTATTTTTATTAATAGAAATTAATATATTAAATATAAATAAATAATTTTTATTTTTATTAATAGAAATTAATATATTAAATAATATTTAATAAATATGTTAATGTATAAAAAGTTTTTGGAAACAAACTGTTGGATTTAAAAATATAAATAAATGATTTTATATTTGATTAATAGAAATTAATATATTTAATAATATTTAATAAATATATTAATGTATACATATGTTTTGAAAAAATTGACCGTGGTAGCTTTCAGGCCCACGCTGGGCCTGAAATATTTTTATTTCAGGCCCAGCGTGGGCCTGAAATTTTTTATTTCAGGCCCACGTTGGGCCTGAAATCTTTTGATTCAGGCCCGACGTGAACTCAAATTTTTTTTCTATTTAAAAAATATATTAATATATAAAAAAACCTATCAAAACACTTAATTTTAGATTCAAACGCAGGGCCTGAAGTCATCCCAGGAGGGTTTGAAGTCAAATAACTTCAGATCCTATAAATAATTAATTTAATAAATAATAATTAAATATAAAAAATATTTTTAAAATAAAAATTTTTTGGTGAGGGCCTGAAGTCATCAGTGACTTCAGGCCCTCTATATGAAAAATTTTCCCTTAGGCCTGAAGTCATTCGACTTCAGGCCTAAGGAGGGCCTGAAGTCTGATGACTTCAGGCCCTCCTTGGGCCTGAAGTCATCAGACTTCAGGCCCAAGGAGGGCCTGAAGTCTAATGAATTCAGGCCCTCCATTAAATATATAAAAATAATAAAAAATTTTTAAAAAAAAGGTATAATATATAATTACATAATAATAAAATGTTATAGGAGTGGTTTAGGTATATCAGTGAGTTTTGAGCAAAACTCACTGATGGACCTACCATATTTGGAATTCTGAAAACTCATTATCAGTAGACAGGGTTGAGCTAGGAGATGAGATTTTAGGTGTCGAAACCTCTAATCTTGCCGTATCACCAATGCTATAGCAGTGGTTTAGGTATATCAGTGAGTTTTGAGCAAAACTCACTGATGGACCTACCATATTTGGAATTCTGAAAACTCTATATCAGTAGACAGGGTTGAGCTAAGAGATGAGATTTTGGGTGCCGAAACCTCTAATCTTGCAGTATCACCAATGCTATAGGAGTGGTTTAGGTATATCAGTGAGTTTTGAGCAAAACTCACTGATGGACCTACCATATTTGGAATTCTGAAAACTCTATATCAGTAGACAGGGTTGAGCTAGGAGATGAGATTTTGGGTGCCGAAACCTCTAATCATGCTGTATCACCAATGCTATAGGAGTGGTTTAGGTTTATCAGTGAGTTTAGAGCAAAACTCACTGATGGACCTACCATATTTGGAATTCTGAAAACTCTATATCAGTAGACAGGGTTGAGCTAGGAGATGAGATTTTGGGTGCCGAAACCTCTAATCTTGCTGTATCACCAATGCTATAGGAGTGGTTTAGGTATATCAGTGAGTTTTGAGCAAAACTCACTGATTGACTTACCATATTTGGAATTCTGAAAACTCATTATCAGTAGACAGGGTTGAGCTAGGAGATGAGATTTTGGGTGCCGAAACCTCTAATCTTGCTGTATCACCAATGCTATAGGAGTGGTTTAGGTATATCAGTGAGTTTTGAGCAAAACTCACTGATGGACCTACCATATTTGGAATTCTGAAAACTCTATATCAGTAGACAGGGTTGAGCTAGGAGATGAGATTTTGGGTGCCGAAACCTCTAATCTTGCTGTATCACCAATGCTATAGGAGTGGTTTAGGTTTATCAGTGAGTTTTGAGCAAAACTCACTGATGGACCTACCATATTTGGAATTCTGAAAACTCTATATCAGTAGACAGGGTTGAGCTAGGAGATGAGATTTTGGGTGCCGAAACCTCTAATCTTGCTGTATCACCAATGCTATAGGAGTGGTTTAGGTATATCAGTGAGTTTTGAGCAAAACTCACTGATGGACCTACCATATTTGGAATTCTGAAAACTCATTATCAGTAGACAGGGATGAGCTAGGAGATGAGATTTTGGGTGCCGAAACCTCTAATCTTGCCATATCACCAATGTTATAGCAGTGGTTTAGGTATATCAGTGAGTTTTGAGCAAAACTCACTGATGGACCTACCATATTTGGAATTCTGAAAACTCTATATCAGTAGACAGGGTTGAGCTAGGAGATGAGATTTTGGGTGCCGAAACCTCTAATCTTGCTGTATCACCAATGCTATAGAAGTGGTTTAGGTATATCAGTGAGTTTTGAGCAAAACTCACTGATGGACCTGCCATATTTGGAATTCTGAAAACTCATTATCAGTAGACAGGGTTGAGCTAGGAGATGAGATTTTGGGTGCCGAAACCTCTAATCTTGCCGTATCACCAATGTTATAGCAGTGGTTTAGGTATATCAGTGAGTTTTGAGCAAAACTCACTGATGGACCTACCATATTTGGAATTCTGAAAACTCTATATCAGTAGACAGGTTTGAGCTAGGAGATGAGATTTTGGGTGCCGAAATCTCTAATCTTGCTGTATCACCAATGCTATAGGAGTGATTTAGGTATATCAGTGAGTTTTGAGCAAAACTCACTGATGGGCCTACCATATTTGGAATTCTGAAAACTCTATATCAGTAGACAGGGTTGAGCTAGGAGATGAGATTTTGGGTGCCGAAACCTCTAATCTCGCTGTATCACAAATGCTATAGGAGTGGTTTAGGTATATCAGTGAGTTTTGAGCAAAACTCACTGATGGACTTACCATATTTAGAATTCTGAAAACTCTATATCAGTAGACAGGGTTGAGCTAGGAGATGATATTTTGAGTGCCGAAACCTCTAATCTTGCTGTATCACCAATGCTATAGGAGTGGTTTAGACTCCTATAGTTTTGAGTTTTGCTCAAAACTCACTGATATACCTAAACCACTCCTATAGCATTGGTGATACAGCAAGATTAGAGGTTTCGGCACCCAAAATCTCATCTCCTAGCTCAACCCTGTCTACTGATAATGAGTTTTCAGAATTCCAAATATGGTAAGTCCATCAGTGAGTTTTGCTCAAAACTCACTGATATACCTAAACCACTCCTATAGCATTGGTGATACAGCAAGATTAGAGGTTTCGGCACCCAAAATCTCATCTCCTAGCTCAACCCTGTCTACTGATATAGAGTTTTCAGAATTCCAAATATGGTAGGTCCATCAGTGAGTTTTGCTCTAAACTCACTGATAAACCTAAACCACTCCTATAGCATTGGTGATACAGCAAGATTAGAGGTTTCGGCACCCAAAATCTCATCTCCTAGCTCAACCCTGTCTACTGATATAGAGTTTTCAGAATTCCAAATATGGTAGGCCCATCAGTGAGTTTTGCTCAAAACTCACTGATATACCTAAACCACTCCTATAGCATTGGTGATACTGCAAGATTAGAGGTTTCGGCACCCAAAATCTCATCTCCTAGCCCAACCCTGTCTACTAATATAGAGTTTTCAGAATTCCCAATATGGTAGGTCCATCAGTGAGTTTTGCTCAAAACTCACTGATATACCTAAACCACTGCTATAACATTGGTGATACGGCAAGATTAGAGGTTTCGGCACCCAAAATCTCATCTCCTAGCTCAACCCTGTCTACTGATAATGAGTTTTCAGAATTCCAAATATGGTAGGTCCATCAGTGAGTTTTGCTCAAAACTCACTGATATACCTAAACCACTCCTATAACATTTTATTATTATGTAATTATATATTATACCTTTTTTTTAAAAAGTTTTTATTATTTTTATATATTTAATGGAGGGCCTGAAGGAGGGCCTGAAGTCTAATGACTTCAGGCCTAAGGGAAAATTTTTCATATAGAGGGCCTGAAGTCACTGATGACTTCAGGCCCTCACCAAAAAATTTTTATTTTAAAAATATTTTTTATATTTAATTATTATTTATTAAATTAATTATTTATAGGATCTGAAGTTATTTGACTTCAAACCCTCCTGGGATGACTTCAGGCCCTGCGTTTGAATCTAAAATTAAGTGTTTTGATAGGTTTTTTTATATATTAATATATTTTTTAAATAGAAAAAAATTTGAGTTCACGTCGGGCCTGAATCAAAAGATTTCAGGCCCAACGTGGGCCTGAAATAAAAAATTTCAGGCCCACGCTGGGCCTGAAATAAAAATATTTCAGGCCCAGCGTGGGCCTGAAAGCTACCACGGTCAGTTTTTTCAAAACATATGTATACATTAATATATTTATTAAATATTATTTAATATATTAATTTCTATTAATCAAATATAAAATCATTTATTTATATTTTTAAATCCAACAGTTTGTTTCCAAAAACTTTTTATACATTAACATATTTATTAAATATTATTTAATATATTAATTTCTATTAATAAAAATAAAAATTATTTATTTATATTTTTAAATCACGTTCGATGAGAAATTTTTAAAGTGAAATATTTTTTTAATTTTTACCTTACGTTTTTTAATTTAGCGCCGATTCCATTAGATATTATTTTAAAATAAAAGTCAGTAATTAAGTCACGTTGCATGTGCTGACGTCACAGAATTTATTAATGAGAGAGAAAGAGAAAGGCAATAGATAACATGAGGGGTATAAGAGGAAGTTCACTGTAATGAGTGTGCCCTTTGGTGAAAATAAAACCATGGTGCGCCCGTTGGTAATTACCGATTATTGCGTACGCCTTTTGGTAAATTGCCGTTGATTTTTTTAGGAAAATTTTTAATCTTTATATATATATATATATATATATATATATATATAATAAACGTTTGATGGTTAAGAATTAATTGACTTTAATCAACTTAGTTTACTGCTAATTGACCAATAACAAATCAAAAGAAGCGAAGTGCGAGGAAGAGATGGTAAATTTTAAAGTAGGGTACTCCTTTCTAGCATTTAGTAAAGTATATTGGGCTTTTTATCGTTTTTATTAAAAAAAACTTTAATAATTAAGTGCAAATCACCCCTCCATATCTAAAACATTAGACAATTTCAAATTGTAACTTATTTTTTTTTATTAAATCAATAAATTAATTTATAAAATAATCTACAGCTAAATTTTACTTTAATGGGAGTGTAATATTGAGATTAGATTGTGCGATTATTTTCCAGAAAATAATAATTGGATCACGATCACAGTCAAGCATTAATTGTTCATGGCAACGCACATGCTTACCTAATGATTTGCTATTTTGGTGACGAATTTTATGTTTGAAAGATATGTTTTTCCACGATGAATTAATGGTTAGTACATGAGTATTATCATTATGAGATATGAGAATCAAAATTTGATAAAATCAGTGTGTCTATCCTCCCCATGTGTCCTTCCCATATGCTAGCTATAGAATCCGGAATAGTAATTTTCATGATTTATCTTTTCTATGTTAACTTTAAGACGGATTGACGAAACCTTGAAAATGAACAAATCGCCTTTTACAACTATTAATTCTTCATGGCAATCAAAATTTATACCCGAATAATATCACTACAAGAAAAATCAGGATTACCGACGGAATTACCGACGGAAATTTTTTCCGTCGGTAATTTTCTGACGGAATCTGTATTCCGTCGGAATTTACTGACGGAAAAAATATTCCGTCGGTAATTGCCTTTATTTCCGACGGCGAAAACGGAATCTCCGACGGAATAGATATTCCGTCGGAGATTCCCGAAGGAATAGGCCAGTCCGTCGGAGATTTCCGACGGCATAGACATTCCGTCGGAATATTATTTAAAAAAGTTTAAGGTGTTTTCCGACGGAATATACATTCCGTCGGAGATTTCCGACGGAATATACATTCCGTCGGAGTAAAAAGTTTATATTTTTACTCCGCGTATTTTTTTGTTGCCGCGAAAATCCTCATTTCCGACAAACCTCCGTTCCGTCGGAAACTCCGACGGAATTCCCCATTCCGTCGGAGATCTCCGACGGAATCCCCGTTCCGTCGGAGGAAAAGCAGAAACATTAGGCGGCAAGGAGAAAAAAGAAGCGGGAAACATGTTACTGACGGAATTTATTCCGTCGGAAATCCGTCGGTGAGGGTTATAAAATTAGGTGTTTTCCCAATTTCTTCCTCACACTCACCGACTTCCATCTCCTCTCCTCGAGCTCGAGATCGGCGCACGATTCATCGTCTCCTCGTCGGTAAGTCACTCTTCCCTCTCTCTGTTTTTCCGGCGGACTCGGCGGCGCGCCCTAGCGGCCTGGGCCACGCCGGCGTGCCCCAGGCTGCAGGCGGGGCGCCGGCGTGCCCCTGCGGTGCTGTGGCACGCAGGCGGCTGCGGGGCCACGGTGGCGCGCCAGTGCTGCCGCGCGACCATGGCGGCGCCCCCCTGCGGCTGCGCTGCCACGCCGGCGATCCCCTGCGGCCGCGCGGCCACGCCGGCGACCCCCTGCGGCCGCGCGGTCACGCCGCTCTCCCCTGCGGCCGCGCGTGCACTCCGGCGGCGGTGAGGCCATGCCGCCGGCCGCCTGCGTGGCCCTGCGGCCTGGGGGCACGCCTTGCGTGGTTGAGGCACGCCGGCGGCCGGGGAGGCAACGCCGACGGCCCCCATCCCCCGGCGGCCCCCCCTGCGGCGTTGAGTGGGGCACGCTGGCGTGCCCCAGCGTGCCCTAGCAGCCCAATTGGGCTGTGAGCCCAATTGGGCTGGCTGCAGGGGATGGCTGCAGGCAGCCCAATTGGGCAGGCTGCAGCCCAACTGGGCTGGGCTGCAGCCAGCCCTGCTGCAGCGCTGGGCTGCAGCCTTCCCAATTGGGCTGCCGGGTAGGCCCAATTGGGCTGCTTGGCTGGCTGCTGCCCAATTGGGCTGCCTGAAGGTCAATTGGGCTGCCAGTCGGTCCGGCGGCCCATTTGCCCCTGCTGTCCATTGGGTTGCCGGATGTTGATTACATTATTTGGAACTAATTAGATTTTACTTGTATCTTTATAGGTTACTGCAGTTGCTGCTTTCCTTCTAGGCTTGTACTTGATTGAAGGTATGCTATTTATTTTAATTTTGGTTGCAATGTTTACATTAAGTGTTATCTTATTATGTGTTAGCTTACATAGATTGATCTTACTTGTTACCTGCTTAGTTGTTATTTTAATAGATTATTTATTACATGTAATTCATATAAAACTATGATGTAGGGTTAATTTAAATTATATTTGTTTGATATTCTCATCCTACAACTGATCATCCTACAACTGAATATCCCATTATTAGGCAAATATGTCTATGAACAAAGCTTGGATGTACAACCGATTAGATAATGGATTTATCAGAGAATGAGATATATTATGATGCTGTCGGTGGACGGACAAAAAACTCCACCCTCTACGGGCTTGGCTCACAGGCCAAAGTTGTATTCGATCGTTTAAGGATGCCCAGGGGTCGTGCCACTTCGTTTGCTTCTTCTGAGATGCAGTCTTTACGACAAGAAAATCAAGAACTGCGCTCTCATATTGCCTCCATGGATCAGAGGATGGATCAGTGGATGGCCAATGAGCAGAGGAGAGTGGAGGAGGATCGGAAGAGGGCGGAGGACGATCGGAGAAGAGAGGCCAACCATAAAGCTTTGATGGACCATATGAAGGCGGTCATAGCTAATTTCACCCCTCTATCTCACGGTTTTGAGTCACAGGAGACTCAAGACCCAACATACCGTGGCGAGTAGATTTTCTCTAAGGTATGTTAAATGATAACATGTGTTTTATTAAAATCATCTAAAAGCTATCTTATTTTGTAATTGTATTCTAATATATTATATTTTTGGCTTTCAGGATTCTTTATTTTGTAGTGAGACATCCTATCAGATTTTTATCCAGGTATTAAAATTTATTGTTCATATATAATTGTTTAAATTTTAGATACTTAAGTTCATGCATTAGCTTTTAAATTACCACAATTTATGTTACGAATGTTCTTATTATTTTCTGCTTTTATTCCTCCTCAACGTCAGTTCTAATTATTTTCTAGCTGATTTTCTATGTTGCTTCAATGTATCTTCTTGGCCGGATCAGTAAAAGTTTGTCATAGATAGTAACGTCAGTTCTTATTATTATGTGAGAATCTGTAGATTTATTTTTTAATTAAAATTTCAACACTGTAGAGAAGCTTGGTGTTATGGTTTGTTTACCTGGTAGTTTTCCATTTTGGGATTGTTGTTTGGGCTATTACAATTGCTGCCACGAAACCAACCAAGCAGATTTTTCTTATGCATATAAGCTCTTTTGTAATGTATTGTTGTAATTGTAAAAGGTTCTTCCTTGCAGGCACATAAATACCTTCTGTTGGTAGCTTGCAAGTCAGTTAACACACTAGAAGCTTTTGAGAAAGACATTCGCTTGTATTTTGGTGAAAAGAATACTGAGAGTATGCTTGTTGTATTAGAACCCTTTATGTTTGTATGCAAAGCTTGATGAAGGACCCTTTGTGTTTGTGTTACAAACTTAATTTGTATGTTTGTTGTATTTTATGTTTGGAAAAGAACCTTTGTATTAGAACTGTGTTGAAATCAATTTTTGTGCATAATTTTATGTTTTGTTTTAGATGATTGGTTTTAGAACAGTATATTAATTTTTTTAATAAATTATTTTGAATTTCCGACGGAATACCGACGGAAATGGAAAATTGTCGCCGTTATATCGGAACTTTTCGATATTTTTTTTTTTCGAAATTAGTATATTCCCGACAGAAACATTCGTTTCCGTCGGTGAATTCCGACGGAAACACTGTTTCCGTCGGCACACACCGACGGAAACACTGTTTCCGTCGGGAATATACTATCATCTTTACCGAATTTACCGACGGCAATTCAGTTTCCGTTGGTAATTACCGACGGATAAATTCCGTCGGAATATATATATNTTATGGTGGATGATATGGTTCGTCTAAAAACAGATATTCCTCTCATACTATGTAAGATGGAAAGAATTTTTCCTCCTAGTTTTTTTGATTCAATGGAACATTTGCCAGTGCATTTACCATACGAGGCTGAAATAGCTGGACCTGTTCAGTATAGATGGATGTATCCATTCGAACGATTTTTGAGAAAATTGAAGAATAATGTTCGTAACAAAGCAAGAGTTGAGGGATCAATAAGTAATGCTTATTTGGTTGAAGAAGCATCCTCTTTTTGCTCATATTATTTTGCTGATCATATAGAAACCAGACATCACAAATGTCCAATAAATTTTGATGATGCTCGGGTGATCGACCATTCGATGCTTTCTATTTTCAAGTATCCTGGCAAAGCAATTGGTGGAGCTTCATCTAGATGGTTAACTGAACAGGAATATCATGCTGTCAGGACATACATACTTCTAAACTGTAATGATGTCAAACCTTATATCAAGTAAGTTAACTTATTATATTCAATTTTACATTCATTTTAAAATGTTACAATGAGCATTTTAAATATTTTAATTATCTAATAAATCTTTTGCCAGCTTATACGAACAACAATTATATATGCAAAATCCATCTTTTGGTGCTACTGAAATAGCTGCAAAGTTAGAGACAGAATTTGCATTATGGTTCCAAATATATGTAAGTGACAGCAATTTTAATTGATGATATTTAGAATTTTAACAAATATTATTCAAACTTCTAATTTATGTTACCATTATTTTTATAGGTGAAAGATCGTAGAATTTCAAATGTCGAAGATGATAGAATATTGAATCTTGCATCAGGTCCTCTCCGTAAAGTAATGATTTACTCTGGTTACTATGTTAATGGTCTAAAATTCCATGTCAGACACCGAGAATCAAACAGGTTAACTTACAATTCTGGTGTATGCGTCAAAGGATCTATGGAAAATAGTAACATTGAGTTCGATTATTATGGAATACTGGACGAAATCATAGAGGTTGAATACCCTGCATTACCTTTAAAAAGATGTGTGTTGTTCAAATGTGCCTGGTACGATCCGACTCCAAGAACAGGTACTCGAATACATCCAAATTACAATTTAGTTGAGGTGCACGGGAACAAAAGGTTCAATAAGTTTGAACCTTTTATATTTGGAGTACAAGCGGGTCAAGTTTTCTATCTTGAATACCCTACGAAGAGACGAAGATCTAGTCAATGGATGTCCGTTTGTCGAATGAAAGCTCGGTCAACTATAGAAATGTCGAACACCATCACTTCTCTAAATAAGGATGCAATGCAAAATGATTATGTAGAAAGATATTCAGTTGATTCTCAACTGCAGTCTACATCCCAATTACTTGTAGATATTAATATTACCTACGAGGATATAGATGATGGAGATATGTCTAGCAGTGATGAAAATGTTGAACTAATAGAGTCTAGCGATGAATATTTAGAAGATGCTACTAATGATTAATGTGATCTGATGAAATTGGATACAATATTTTTTGGTTAATCATGTAAGTTATGTATTCATTTTATCTCTGATTAATATGTTTATGTCTCTAATCTTTATAATGATCTATAGTAATTTTTTTGTGCAGATACTAATATGGCACAGCAGCAGGACGAGCAGCAGCCAGGCCAGCAGCCCGTTGCACTCCGTGGCTACAAGACTCCGTTGCACTCCGTGATATTTCTTTGTCGCCCAAGCTTTTTTATATGATATTTCTTTTTCTATACCCCTACTAATCATTTTCATTTGTGAAATTGCAGGCTCTTTTATATGCTAGTCCCAGGAGAATTTGGTGATCTCTTTGTATGTTTTTTTGATAGACTTTTGATATTGTGAGGATATTATTGTATGTTGCTATCATGGATGTGGTGATATTATTGTATTTATAGACTTTTGGTATTATGGATGTTGCTATAATGACTTATTGATATTCTATTCTTATGTTGTATTCTTATGGATGTGGTATTATGTGATGATATTCTTAATTTTTGTTTGAGAAAATGTGATATTCAATTTGTTGTCAAATGTGAAAATGTGAATGTTTTTTGTTTTAGTATTAGTTGAGAACAAAACACAATATGTATAATTATTTTTTTTTACTTTCCGACGGAATACCGACGGAATAAACATCCCGTCGAAAAATGTATCGACAAAATAAATCAGCAATATTTCGACTGTTCCGTCGGGAATTTCCGACGGAATAGAATTTTCCGTCGGAAATAGAAAATTCCGTCGGAAATTTCCAACGGAATAGAAACTTTCGTCGGAAATTTCCTACGGAATATCAATTTCCGTCGGAAATTTCCGACGGAAATAGAAACTTCCGTCGGAAATTTCCGACGGAAATTGTTATTCCGTCGGAAATTCCCGACGGAAGTTTCTATTTCCGTCGGAAATTTCCGACGGAAAATTCTGTTCCATCGGAAATTTCCGACGGAAATGGCTATTCCGTCGGAAATTTTCGACGGAACGGAAATTTCCGTCCGTTCATTCTGGCCTTGTTTTTACCGACGGAGTGGTATTTCCGTCGGTATTGACCGACGGAAAATTCCGTCGGTACTGTTTTCCCCCGACGGACCCATATTTCCGTCGGAAATATTCTCCCGACGAATAATTTTCCGTCAAAATTTTTTCCGTCGGGAACAGTTAGTGCCGACGGAATTCCGTCGGCAAATTCCGTCGGTAAGGCTGGAATTTTTTGTAGTGTAAGAACCACAGGGGCCAGATTATAAAAGAGCCCAAGAATTATATTCTTCCAAAATTCTTAATTAACCATGTAGGTAAAAATTTGTATTTAATTCCTAAATCAATTTTGAATTGATTTTGTTTTATAAATATTTTTTTAGAAAATTCGAATTGAGTGGTAATAGTTGGAATTAATTTGTTTTAATGTTTTTTCTGATGCACGAAGACTTTACCTATCTATTGTAATTTTTCTAGAATTTTTGAAATATTCGATGAATTTTCGTAGAGTTTTTTCTCAAAAATAAATTTTTTAATTTTAAAAATATTTTAAAAATTATTTTTTGATAAATCTGATTTTTCAAGATCTGAAGGTTATTTATTGACCATTTCAAAAATTTATCCAAATTTTTTGGCATAATTATCTGATTTTTATCTTTTCAAGATTTTTATTCTGCGATTAAATTAATTGTTTTTGAACAGTAAAAAATTATTTAAATCTGAAAATTTTTATACTATTGAAGTTATAAAATTGATATGTTGCCAAAAATTTTGAAAATTGTTTGACAGTCAAATAATTTTTTATCAATTTTTATAGAAAAATCATATTTTTAAATTGAAAAATACTTAATATTTTTTTAATTCTAATTTTTTACTACGATGTACATAGTATTTTGTACTTAGTACCCCTTAAAATATTTTTTTTTGATGTTATTTGTTTTACCTCATGTTTTTGATGTGATAAAAAAGGGAGAGTAATGAAATATAAGTTAAAAGGGAGGTTAAGTTGGAATTTATAGCGTATATTTTTTACTATCAATTTTTTTTATAAGTCAAGTTGGATTTTATTACATTTTTTATTGTCAATTATTTTTATAAATAAGTTAGTATTTTCTTATTTGGTTAACCTTAACTTAACTTAGGTTAATGCACATCAAAAAGGAGAGATTATAAGTATCCCGTGTTAGTTTTGATATGATCAACCAAATCAAGTTGGGGCCTGGTATATTTTGATCCCTGTGTGTAAGTGTGCAGGAGCTTAGGAGCGCAGGAAGTTGAATGAAAGACGCAACAGACGAGAAGAATAGCACAGGGAAGGGAGCTGACGGGCTCGGTGCATCCGAGGGATGCGAAGACTGCAGAAGAGTACACCGATGGAGCAAGAAGGGCGTGCACGACGTTTAAGGGATGAGAAGTCAGGAAGGAAGCTCGTTTGAGGTGCAAGGCCAAAGTCAAATTCGGGCGAGCCTAACTCTGGTTGGTCGAAAATCACCCAAGCAGAAGAAAGATGAAAAAGTCAAAGTCAACATTGACTAGTTAGAGGCGCCTCAGTTGCTGAGTGAGGCGCCTCAGATGCAAAACGGCAACTTTGCGAAAATGTAGAGCTGAGGCGCCTCAGTTTGCACTTGAGACACCTCAGATCATAACTGAGGCGTCTCGAGTCAAATTCTATCAACAATTTAATTACCGTTGCACAATGGATAAAATTCGATCTAATCTGAGGCACCTCAAGCCAACGGTAAATTGATTTTGGGCTATAAATAGCCCCCAGGAGCTAGGTTTAGAGATCAACTCTTGTTCTTTATTTTCCTAGCTTTTCCTTGTGTTGTTCAAAGTTTGTACAAGGCTACTTCGCCTACAAACGAAAGATATCTTGATAGTGGAGCTTTCAACTGCCTTGGACTAGCAACTACACTGGTTGCAACCAAGTAAATCTTATGTGTCACTTATTAGTTTCTTTTATTTGCTTTATGTTTTTAATTAACTGCTGCAACTAATGTCCATCTTTGTAAGAAAAGTGCAAAAGATAGAATTTTGACTTGCAGGACAATTCACCCCCGCTCTTACCAACCTGCAATGGTCCTACAGAACAGGAGAAAGGTAATTCGCTCATACTTGTCTCTAGTGGAGATGTACCTTTTTATAAGGTTGTGGGAGGATCCTTGTTTCATGATCTTGTAATCTTCGCGCACGTTATTTGAGAGGAGAAGATTTGGGGTGCATTAAGAGGGAATTATGTTGATCATTACATAGAGAAGCACGTCCTTTGGAACCGTTCTAAGCTCACATTTTCATAGTCGTTGCTATTAATCTAGGACTAGGATTCCTTTGTTGAGCTTAAGGCTTCCTGCCATGAAGGGTTGTAGCTTGGCGATGTGAGTGCGAGGGTGAGCCTGGGTTGTTGCTAGAGGGCTAGAGCCCAAGGGTTGGCCTGAGCCGACCTGAGTCCGGGTTGACTTGAGCTCAAGGGGCCGACCCGAATAGTGGTCCTGTTGAGTTCCGGTCGCGACCATGGATGAGAGGTCTTTGTCCAAGGGTTTTGAGAGGGAGTTTGACCCTGATACCAGACCTACTCCCCTTGATTGCTGCTTGAGCTTTTGTCGAGGAGCCCATCCTCAGCTCGGGGTCTGACCCGAGCTCGTCGGGGCTTTTCTTGAGGACTGAGACACTTAAAGTATTTATACCCGGTGACATGGCCTCTTGAGCTGGCTTGTCTTATCTCGGCCTGGCATCAATAGGTTTCTGAAATACAAGTTTACAGAGATGATGAAGGTCTGATGCTGGGTCGAATCAAGAGGAGTCGAAGGTGTGATGCAGGGTCGAATTAGGAAGAGTCAAATTTTAATTGGTCATAATTTTTTATTCAAATATCAGATTGAGACTCTATTTTTTTTCACAAGTAGCTCATTTAGAGATCTAAATTTGCTACAAGTGGAATTCATAACCCTAAGTTTCGGGTTTGAAAAATATCATTTATGATTTTTTGAGAGGTTCTCAATATTTTTTTCTTCTATTTTTAGTTATTTTTATGTTTGAGTATTTAAGGCATTTTGGCAATTTCTACCTATTATAAACTAGGATTTGTCTAGTTGTTTAAGGTATGATCATTTGTTATCCAATAAAATTTTGTCGTACTTTTTTCAAGAGAAATTATATATATACCACGCAAATATCAAATTTTGATAATTTTTCAATCAATGTATTTCATCTCCAAAATATACCTAAATCAAAACAATGTATTTTGGACTACTTTTTTCTGAAAACAAATCTCATCCTTTCTTTGTGTTTAATGCATAAAGTTTGGAAACTATTATTTCTTTGATCAGAAATGTCATACATTATTGCATTTCGGATACCCAATCTATTTATTTATTTTTAATTGTTTTGAGGGTCTTGGACAATAATGAAGATATATATATATCCAACATCAAATGCTACTAAGAATTTTCTAAGCTATTTCCATTCACAGAAAATAAGTTGCCTGAACACAAGCAAGCATCTGGCACTTTGCTTCGAATGAGAATTGAAGAAAAAAAAATCTAATTATTAATTATCTTATGTAGAGGGTTTATAATAACGTTGATTACCAACCTGGATCCATGTGAGTTTATGTGTTGAAATCGTTCGAGATTAAAAAGATCTCGTTAATTATTTTTTTTTATGTGTTGAAACGAAAGATGACTGGATGAGGATTCATCCTGAAGATCACTTAGGATTGATAGAATTCGTATGGTTCTATATTTTTATTTTTTTTTATGAGTTGATTGGATGAGCGAATTCTATATTTTTTTTTTGTTATGAGTTGATTGGATGACCTTTAAATTTGATCATGTTATTGTTTTTACCTAGAGGTCTCGGACCCTCTTTCATTCTCTGATATAAAAATATAAGAATATTAATTAAATTAATAGTTAATTTAAAATAATAATGTCACATATGATATAAGGTTGGTATGTATATATATAATTATAATATATTTAAATTATAAAATTTAAATGATTTTTAATAAGATAGTATGTGATCCTGTCGCGAAGTAAAGTAGCAGTCCAACGGGCCGGACGGACCTCCCGGGAGTCACGCGCCGATGAGGTGGTCGTGCGTCGGCCGCGCCTCGCCTCGCTCTTGCAAAACAGGGACCGTCAGCAAACCCGCCGGGGGAATCCTCGGTCAGGCACTCCGACGATCAAGTCAATCCCCTGTATAGATGAGCGGAAAACTGAATGAAGATGGGGCAAGGGATGCGAGAATTCGTGCGCGCGTACCTGCGATGGGAGGAATGCCGAGCTTTTATGACCGGGGGGGGGGGGGGGGGGGGGGGCTGACAACCCCAGTCCGCGCGGATGAGACTGGGGCGTGATGGCTGTCAGCCCGTGCGGAGCACAAAGGAGAGACGCGTTATGGCGCGAGGTGCTCCGGCAGTACGTGGGTACTGGATACGCAGTACGGGGGTACTGGAAGCGCAATACCAGTGTATTGGATGCGCGGAATGGCCGCGTGGAGATGTCAGAGACAGGCAAGGTGTGAGGAACCCCCTAGGAGGACTGTACCCTGGATGGAAGGATGTGAGGGGGCGTGAGGGCAGGACAGCCCGTACCCCGAGCGCCGACTAGTCGGTCCGCATGTTGGGGGCCGAGTCGGGTAAGAGCCAGGGAGCGTGGGTCGCCACGCGTCCGGCTGGTGGAGGGAGAGGTAGAGCAGGGTACGCCCTGAACCGGGGGTTGCCAAGAGACTTGACCTTGCCGATGGAGCTAAGACTCTGCTCTGGGTCGAGGTGGGTTAGCGTGTGTGACTAGGCTTCTCGCGGAGTCAACTGACTAGTGAGGGAGTGACCCAGCCGTTCTCTCGGAGGATCTGACGGATTCACCCCCTGTCTTTCCTTAGAAAGGGTCCCCGGACGCGGGGTCCTATGGCGGTTGACCTATCCACCAGGCCCTCATGGCGCCAGGCTGGCCGGCGGGCCCGGCCTATGCCCTTACCCGTAGGCAAGGCCGGGATCATAAGCGTCCCCCTCGAGTCTAGTCGAAGGAGGCGGCGAGTCCGACTGACTGAACTGTCCTTATTTCGCAAAAGCCTGGCGCGTCGAGAGGATTTGGGCTTCGGCGGGGAACTTTTCTGTGGGTTTGTCGAGGTTCAGGGATCTCGGTCGGCTGACAAGACCACCTTGTCTTCTCTTTTGATTACGGACGGTTCCGTATCCCGAAACAGCTAAGAATCGCTGCATACACCCAGGGGATTCCACGTGTCTCACCCCCCTTCCTTCTCCTATTACCGCGGCCTTTTCCCCCATTTTCCGAGGAACGAGGCTGGATGCGAGGCGTCTTGCCTCCTGGGCCCCACTGGGCCGGCTCCTGAGACTGTTACTGCCCGCCGCTTCTGCCATGCCCTGTTACCAGTGGGTCCTGCCCTCCTTTATAACTGCAAAAAATCCCTTCGTCTTTCCTTCCGGCAGGTTACCTTCTTCTTTCCGACTAGGGTGCGGCTTCTTCCTAGTGTTCACCGCTATCCTTTGCCGTCCTCCGGCCTTCTTCGTGCACCCATGGCTTCTTCGTCCCGCAACCCTCATCCTTGGTACGTCACGGCTAGGTCCACTCTAACCCGTGACGACCTCGAAGCCATCAGGGCGGAATTTTATATTCCGCCGGATTGTGACCTTCGGCTGCCTTCTTCATCGAATCAGCCAGCCATCCCACCGAGGTACTATATTACTGTTTCGCGGAACCACCTACGGGCGGGCCTGCGTTTCCCCATTCATCCCTTCATTGCCTCTGTGTGCCGCTACCTCCGTGTAAACTTGTCCCAATTGACCCCCAACTCCATCCGCCTCCTTTGAGGGTCTGCCATCCTCTTCTTGTTATATCGTTGTTCTTCCCGTACCGAACTTTTCCATCATTTCTTCTACTTAAAGAGACAGGAATATGGCGAGTTTGTTTTCCAAGCTCGCCCTGGGACTTCCTTCCTTTCCTCTCTCCCTTCCGCCAGCAGGGGTTGGAAGGAGAGGTTTTTCTTTATCCGTCCAACGATTTTCCCGACCTGGCCATCTAACTTTCGGCGGGATCTCCCCCAAATGCCCCCTCACCATACGGATCCCAAAAAGTTTCCTCCCTTCGAGCACACCCTCTTAGTATTCAAGGACAAACACTTCCCAATCGGACCACTTTTGGCCGAGAACATCCTGTCTGCATTTGGCCTGAGTCCAGCGCCCTTCATCCGCCCGGCTTATTTAAGTAAGTGGTTTTTCCCTGTCATTTAACCCTGCCCGTTTCTTGACTTTTCCTTCCTGACCAACTGAGATGATGTGCACGGCTGCTCCCGAGCGGGGTTTCGGGTTGGGACATGCTGAGGAGATGGAGGAGCGCCTCCGAGCGGTGATAAGAGAGCAGCGGGCGCAGGCTGTGGAGTGGCGAGTTGTTCAAGGGCAGCGCTTAGCCCTGATGGCCGAACAGGAAGCGTCTCTATCCGGCTCTCCTTCCCCGGCTTCCTCTGCCGAAGGAGGGAAGACTCCACCGTCGGGCTCGGAGGATACCTGCCCTCTGAGTAGTTCCTTGCGACGGCCTGGGGGTGTTGGTTCCGTATCTGCCCTCGCTGACCCTCTGGGGGCCTCTTCTAGTCGGCCTAGCAAAAGGCAGAGGGGTGAATGGTCGACCGCCATCCTTCCGGCGCTGCCGGTACCGCCTCCTTCCGCGGTGCTTCCACTGGCCTCGACGATTGTACCCCTGAGGGATGCCTCCCCGCCGGGCCAGGAAGGTCCTATCAGCGAAGGCCTACTACAAATGCTGTCGCCCTCACTATCTGACTGGCGTCTGAGCATGACCCTGCCGAGCAATACTGCTCTTATGCGGTCGAGGGATGCCCGGTTGTATGGCCCAATCTCGGACAGGTTCCTGGCCGGCCTGCACGCGGGTAGCTCTGTGGCCCCTGCTGTTGGGGCGGATGACTTCATGGCCCTAGCCACCCAAGTATGTGTCCGTTAGCTAGGCGGGCGCGCCTTTCTTTCTTTTGGCTGACAGGTTTGTCTTTTGCAGTCTTGGGCTTAGAGCTATAGCGTGAGTGTGGCCATGCTAACTCACGCCAAGGCCCGGTGTCGCGCCGAAAGGCGTGTGGAAGATCTCAAGGCTCGGCTCCGCCATGCCCAGCTGTCCCCGGGTGACGATTCATTGAATAGCCTAAGGGCGGAAGCTATCGGTCTTCAGGACATGTTGCGCCGAACCCAGGAGGAGCTAGAGATTGCCAAAGCTCAGATAGCCGCCGTCGACGCTGAGGTAGTCCGCGCACAAGAACGGGTGATACAGGTCAAACAAGCTCACCTCTACGAGCGCAAGTGCAAGTGTCACGCCCCGAGGAGCTGCCTGTCCGATACTGACCGGACGGCCGCTCCCTCGATCGACGGACAATTCAGAACCCTAACTTCTACGACCACCTCAGATGGCTGTACCGTAGCCTATAGGGCTGGAACAACCGTCTGAAATACACAAAAGCGAGACGACGATAAAAGCTGCGTACCGGTATGACTTACGACAAACACAAAGCACAAGGCCTCCATGGCTCACAAAAGTACAACTATACCGCCGTAAAAATGACAAAACCAAACACGAATACAACAGCGGAAAAGTGAAGTATAAGAAACTGAAAATGGGTACCAACATGTACCACCCACAAGTAAAGGAAACATCCCGGAATCATCTCGAAAGAATACGCGAACTGGGACAGGCTGCCGGACACTCCAGACAATCATCCTGAAATAAAAACAGGGAGCTAACGGGGTGAGTCACAGTACTCAGCGGATATCTCATCAGATATACAAGGTAGTCTAGGCTAGCAATAGTGTAACATGCTATCGAAATAACACAGGTACAGGTAGTGGTAAGAACAACTGAACAGGAACAGAAAAACACCATACCAAGGTAGCTGAGTCGCCGAAACCAGACATAAGGGTCTCCTGTATGTGCATGTCAATCATATGCAACATCCAAGTATAACAAGCACGAGCAAATGCATAATATACGTATACACATGGTGCAATGACATGGTCACCTCTGTCGCCGGTCAGACATCGTCACCTATGTACGGGAGGAAGCTGAGCGGAGGCCACCCTCCGGCGTAGAGCTGTGACTGCCGTCCGTACTCTGCCACCACTGCTCCTGAGTGATTGAGTAGACGGTATGCTGTCGGCGTAACACCCCATACTCCATGACCTATCCTGGCGATATCAATAATAGCCCCAGGCCAAAACCTATCCTGGCGATATCTATAATAGCCCCAGGCCAAAACCTATCCTGGCGATATCTCTATCAGCCCCAGGCCATCACCTATCCTGGCTATATCACTATCAGCCCCAGGCCATCACCTATCCTGGCTATATCACTATCAGCCCCAGGCCATCTTTGGAGGATATCTCTATCTGAGTGTTAACACCTACCCCATGTATATAAATGGAGGAGAGACCACTCTCTCTCAACTCCTGGTATATGGACTACTCAAGGAGGGACCTCTGCCTGCTACCACGCTCCGATTCACTAACCCATGAGTGCATGAGCGGAGCAGCATAGAGCACACTACCCATACTCCGTCAACCACTAACCCATGAGGGGTCGTATAGATAGGTCAGTATGACTGCCGACCTGACCCACCCATAAGGGGGCCCCTGATCGACAGTGATGCATAGTGCACGATGATGCATGACTCTGGCCAAACAGCATCCACTATCTAGTCCACCTATATCAACATGATATGCAAGGATCGTAGATAATGCACCATAACCTAGGTCCTAAAGGTACAGGTATCACATGCCAGGTATATCACAAACAGTATCAGCCAAGGTAGAGCAAGTATAAAATACTACATTACCCTACCGCTAAACATAGCATATCAAGCATATCAACTATGACTAATCTAAAAGATAAGTCAGAAGTACCCGCCTCGATATAAGGGAGTCTGAGCAACGAGAACCCCCTGTCCAAAATAAAATCCGCGTCATGTGAACCACGTCAATGCCCTGCATCAAAATATAATATTAGTTATACCACAAGTAACTAGCTAATCAAAATCTCTAAGTCGTTTTAGGGTTAACCTACTATCGAAGTCATTTAATTAACCCTAATTAAATGACTAATCTCATCTCCCTCCAAGATCAATCCCCAAAATAGAACCGAATATTCTGTAATCCCCAGGAACATATTTGGCAGGGCTTAATCTTTGCTACAATAAATCCTCATCCAATCTTACCATTCCTACACTACTACGATCCAACGCAGGTTTAATCCATTCATCATTAAAACTCACCAACTCCAATTAGCATCAGCTACAATCAGATAAACAAAACTTGGCAAAGATCAAATGGAAGAAACCAAACAGAACCAAACGATCGGAAGAACACAGAAGAACAAAATCACAACCCTACACAGATCATTACAACAAAAGAAACAAAACTCTGAAACGATTAAATTTCCAAACCCCAAATTCTCATATTCTACAACACCTTCTTCGATCATCACCGATTCAACAATTCATCCAAATTCCGAATTCCAATATGCATCAAATTAGATCACAGCTCTAATCATCCAACAGCTAAGCAACAGAAATACTCAATTCACCACTCACGGCAGAGATGGAAAGATTCAAGAACAAAGTATTTCTAACCCAATCCATACAAATTTGCATCAGTTATCATAGATCACGGCGGAAATCAATCGGAAGAATTGGGAACGAACACAAACCCTAGATCTAAGACATAAAACTTTAGATCAAATATTGAGATTCTCACCTCAATCATCGTTGTTTCAAGGCCCTGCTCCAACTCGCCCAAATCAAAAATCGGTAGAAGAAAGCTGGTTGAAGAACAAAAGAAGACAAGCACCAACATCCAGCACCTGCTCAACCCAATAGCTTCGCCCAACAACAGCCCTTTCTTCCCACCGAGCCAAGCAGAGAAGATGGAAAAGAAAAACCTCGATCGACCGCGATGGAAGGAAGACGACTCCTCGTCGGAGAAGCTCGATCATCGATCAAGAAGGTGCAGTGCAACCGGAGGTAGAGCTTCACCCTCGGCGACGATTTCCGGCGGAGAAGAAAGGGAAGAAGGAAAAGGGATTTCGGCTTAGGGCTTTGGCGGAGTGTGCGAGGAAGAGGAGAAAAGAATAACTTTTAAGTGGTTACCCTTTTCCAATTTAGCCCCTCCACTTCCAAAATTCCAAACTAAGCCCTTTTCCCATTTTAGTCCATTCATTTTTCGTATTTTTACAGCAAGGGTGAGCTGCAAACAGAACTTCTGAGGGCCAAGGCATACCTCCCCTGGGCCAACGAGGAGATTTTGTCCCTTCGGCCGCAGTTGGCGGCGGAGAAGCGAGCGACCGACGCGCTCAGGAATCAACTTCAGGATCTGCGGGGCCTCCGTCCTGCTTGGGACGCGGCCCAGGTCGAACTGGGGGAGCTTCGTGCCTACCGGGCGGAGCTGCATCCTGGGATGCGCTTCGGATTGAGCTGGCGGAGCTGCGTGCCTACCGGGCGGCTGAAGCGGGTCGGTTAGAGGACCACCGCTTGGCGTGCTTAAACGATCCAGCCCATGCTGCCGAGATTGCCCGACGGTTCCTAGATGTGATGGAGCCGTATAGCCTCAACATAATTCGCCAGCTCAGGCTCGGTGGGTTTTTATCCCCAAATTTCTCTCCCGATGCAATCTCGCTTCCTGATTTGTGCCAGAACCTGCCCTCGGTGGCCAGCCAACCTTTCAAGTGAAGCTGGTGTTTCCGTGTCTTCTGTTTTCTTGCATGCGAGGGGCTCCCAGCCCTGGCTTTTGTAAGGCGCTCGAGCCTGTGACTGTGACGCTTTCCTTCCCTACTTGTTTGAGTAGTGTTTCCTCCAGGTCCGGGGGGCGCATGAGTGAACCATGCGATGCCCTTATTGATGGGCGCGACCCTACTTCGCGGGACGGCCGTTCCTCCCTTTCTATTGTTTGTCTGTAAGGGTCTCTGATCTTTTGGGGAAGGTGCTCGGGACCCGGGCTAGTGTCTCATTGTGAGGATCCGATCCTTCAACTAGAACTTGCGGGGGAGGGGCCTAGAGGTACATGTCCTGCGGGAGTCCTAACCTCATGGCCGAGTGGGACCCGGGGAGCGTGGGCCGCCACGCGTCCGCTCGGGGCTCGAGCCAAGGGTTTAGCGGGAGCTGGCCCGCGATATGTATGACCTCTTGGCCGAGTGGGACCCGGGGAGCGTGGGCCGCCACGCGTCCACTCGGGGCTCGAGCCAAGGGTTTAGCGGGAGCTGGCCCGCGATATGTATATGGCCTCTTGGCCGAGTGGGACCCGGGGAGCGTGGGCCGCCACGCGTCCGCTCGGGGCTCGAGCCAAGGGTTTAGCGGGAGCTGGCCCGCGAGATGTATGGCCTCTTGGCCGAGTGGGACCCGGGGAGCGTGGGTCGCCAAGAGTTTAGCGGGAGCTGGCCCGCGATGATCTCAGATACCCTTCGGGCTTGATTCGCCAGGCGGGTCTTCGGCCTAGCTATTTTCTGTGTGCCCAATTTATTTAGGGCCCCATGTCTCCAGGTTGCGGGCCTGTCCGCTGACCGCCTACCTGCTTTGAGCGGCACCCATACCTTGCTGTCTTTTCGTATTTCTGCCTTCTCGCCTGGCCGTAGGATCGGCCCTTGCCCACGACCCTTCCATCAACGGCTGCGATGAACATCCCTCCTTATATAGGCCATGGCGATCACTGTCTTTGCCTTCCCCTATGCTCCTTCGTCCTCCCCCCTTTTCTCCCTTCTGCCTTCCTCGGCGTCTTAGCGCTCTCGCCCGATGTTGAGTGGCTTTGTCCTGACGGAGGCTAAGGGAAGGGCGGCCAGATATAAGGCGGCAGTAGCAGCCCTGCTCTTGGAGGCTCTCCCTGTCCCTTCGGGTACCTCTCCGCCGGTTATCCTGGATCTCCTGCTTCGGCGTCAAACCCTGCCGCAGCCTCCTCCGCAGACAAGGGCGAGGCGTTAGAGGAGGAAACACCGGATTCTGATATTGAGATATTGCCTTCAAATCCTTCCGTCAAGGGGCCCGAGCTTCCCCCAGATTATTCGCACAACGGCTCATCTCCCCCCGGCGCTGCCTCCGCCTTCCTCAGGGGACTCCCTCTCCGTCCGCTGCGGTGAGCCTGTCTTCTCTGCCAGTGACGACGCCTGTCGTCCCGGCACCCCTTGAGACTTTGAACGTCCTACTTGCGCCCTCTTCACCTTCACTTGCCCCTCCTATCGAGTCTCCGCGCCAGTCTCACGCTGCCCTCCTGCCGGGGGCCCCTTCCTCCTTGCGTGCTCCAGTCTCCTCCGACTTGGGGCTTGGTCCTTCTTCCGTTCCCCTTCTCTCCATTAGCTTGTGTGACGGGGTGTCTGTCGCCCCTTCTTCTTCTACTCCTGGCCGGACCCCAGACCTTCGCCCGGTACATCTTGTTCTTCCCTCACGAGCGGATCTCTCGGCTGCTTTCGATTTTCCAGACCCCGACCCACTGGGCTCGGCCAGGGTGGTTCACCTGCACGCCCCTCTGAGCGACCATGTGTACCAAGGCCTGCGGTCCATCGACCGACAAGACCCTATCGCTCGTATTGATGGCTTAGTTGCAGACGCTTGTCAGGTACGTCTATTCGAAAGCCCTTGTTCGTTGGTTTTCTCTGACTAACCCCCAGTCTCTATCGCAGTTGACCGGGGCCCTGTATGACGTGGGTATTTCCTTTGCCGCCCAGAATCGATCTCTTCGTCAGTTGGAGTCCCGTCGGGAGGCACTGGAGACCCAGCTTCGTTGTGCCTGGCCCTTGCCAAATGACGGAGCCTGAGATGCACTACGCTCTGAGAACGCGACCTTACGAGGACAAGCTGCCCATGCTGAGGCGCAACTTCGAGACCTTCTGATAGGACTGAGCGCAGCTCGAGCCTCCGAGGCTCAACTGCATCAACAGCTGGCTCATTTGGAGCGAAGCGAGCATCAAGCTCGAACTCGGGAGCTTAGAGCAAACGCTGAGTTGGTCCAGGCTCAGGCGGATCTTCTGGGGGCCCACCAATCGGCTGCCACGCTCCTCACCGCTTTGAAGGCCAAGGAGTTGGAGCTGGCTGCTTGTAAAAGCGACCTCGCGCGGATGCGCGAGCGCTATGAGGCTCGGGCGACCTAGGCACAACCGGCTCGGGATGGGCGCGACAAGATGCCAATCGGGGTCTCGTCGTCGTCCTTGGTGTCTGCCCCGGAGGTGTGGGTCTTGTAATGATAGGTCTGCCCTTCCCATGTTTTGTGACGCAGGCGAGGGCCACATGGTTTGTTATGGATGTTGCTTTTCTCTGCTGTCTCTTCCTCATTCATCTACTTCTGTTTTTGTGCGTGGTGGTTGCCAAGTCGATGGCGGGACCGGCCGCCTCTTGGCATCTACCGGGTTCAGGCTGTGGTTTTTTCGCTTGCTTGGGCTTTGATGCGTGGATACTTTCGGCCGTGATCTACGGGGCTTAGCCGTTCGTGGCCAGCCTGTGAGCTTAGGATGGTGCGCCGGGTGGGGGTCACATCCCCTGACTGAGGGCCGAATCAGTGGCTAACTAAGAGGGGAGCCCGAATGTGCTCGCTGGGCACCTCTGATCCCGGCGACCAGCGCGACCGGGCTCAGGAGTTGGCTCGGGAAGGTATCCCAAGCGCGCAGCTCCTCTGTCAAGGAGCGCATGGGGACCCTTCGGAGGAAGGGCTTACGTAGAGCGAGAAGAAGGCCGCTCGGTCGGGTGACCCCTCGAGCTGCACAGAGCACCATGCATCGAGGTCCGATCCGAGGGAGGGTCTTGCGTAGAGCAAGAAGGGGGTCGCTTGGTCGGGTGACCCCTCGAGCTGCACGGATCACCATGCATTGAGGGCCGATCCGAGGGAGGGTTTTGCGTAGAGCAAGAAGGAGGCCGCTCGGTCGGGTGACCCCTCGAGCTGCACGGATCACCATGCATCGAGGCCGATCTGAGGGAGGGACTTGCGTAGAGCAAGAAGGAGGCCGCTCGGTCGGGTGACCCCTCGAGCTGCACGGATCACCATGCATCGAGGGCCGATCCGAGGGGGGCTTGCGTAGAGCAAGAAGGAGGCCGCTCGGTCGAGTGACCCCTCGAGCTGCACGGATCACCATGCATCGAGGGCCGATCCGAGGGAGGGTCTTGCGTAGAGCAAGAAGGAGACCCTGAGATTGCTGAGGCTTCCCGGTCTAGGGCATCCCAGGGAGCGCGTGCCGCCACGCGCCGCCTGAGAGCCTCACCGAGGATTCCCGACCGAGGGCATCCCAGGGAGCGTGGGCCACCACGCCGCCGCCTGAGAGCCTCGCCGAGGCTTCCCGGTCGAGGGCATCCTAGGGAGCGTGGGCCGCCACGTGCCGCCTGAGAGCCTCGCCAAGGCTTCCAGGTCGAGGGCATCCCAGGGAGCGAGGGCCGCCACGCGCCGCCTAAGAGCCTCGCCGAGGCTTCCCGGTCAAGGGTATCCCAGGGAGCGTGGGCCGCCACGCGCCGCCTGAGAGCCTCGTCGAGGCTTCCCCGGTCGAGGGCATCCCAGGGAGCGTGGGTCGCCACGCGCCGCCTGAGAGCCTCGCGAGGCTTCCCGGTCGAGGGCATCCCAGGGAGCGTGGGCCGCCACGCGCCGCCTGAGAGCCTCGCCGAGGCTTCCCGGTCGAGGGCATCCCAGGGAGCGTGGGCCGCCACGCGCCGCCTGAGAGCCTCGCCGAGGCTTCCCGGTCGAGGGCATCCCAGGGAGCGTGGGCCGCCACGCTCCGCCTGAGACCCTCACCGAGTCTTCCCGGTCAAGGGCATCCCAAGGAGCATGGGCCGCCACGCGCCGCCTGAGAGCCTCGCCGAGGGTAATGCAGCATCGACTGTTCTTCCAGAGAAAGCCATTCCTGAAGGCCGCACCGAATAGATGATACACTCCAGAAGATCCGAATTTTAGATACGCGGCGAGTGTGTAGAACGCCTCCATATCCCCAGACATGTAGAATATGCCCATGCTCGAAAAGACCGAATTATATAAACGCATGAAATATATGGGACATATCTAGAAGTCCAAATGTTAGGCACGACGGAAACATAACCTGCCCCTTTCCTTTGCCCCGGCGATCCTGTTCCGCTCTTCTAAAAAGAAGGTAAAATCAAGGGATATCCTGCGGGGGTTTGTTATAAAACCTCTGGGGCATTAAGGGCTCTTCCACGATCGAATGAAGGGAAACTCGCATTCTCGGGGAGCGCTATCCGCCAGAACCCATATGGATCTCCCATTTCCACTTCCGATCAGGCTGCTGGTGTCCCTTCTTCTAGCGCCATTTTTGATCCTGTCGCGAAGTGGGGTGGCAGTCCAACGGGCCGGACGGGCCTCCCGGGAGCCACGAGTCGATGAGTTGGCCGTTCGTCGGCCGCGCCTCGCCTCGCTACTGTTGGGTATGGCTTGGTGGGTTTCCTAAGCGGATACCTATTCGATCCGAGAGACCTCTCTATGCCTACGAAGTAAAAAATTTAATCTGAATAAAGAGTCATTTCCCATCGACCGTCTCGTGCCGTATCGAACGATTCAAATTGCAACTTAGCCAATTACCAAAATTGGTCTTGCAATTTGCTCGACCGTTCCACCGCGGAAAAGATGACGAGTTGATCGCCGGCTTTTGTGTTTATGGTCGGGGTCCAGTTAAATAATTATTGACTATGATTCGCAATCAAAATAATTAAATAACAAACATGAAATGACGAGACAATTGAATAAAATACAAATAAGAATGAAAGGAGCCAAGGAAGAATATACCTTCCGTTACCTTACGATCTTCTACCGTATGACCCTCCCCTCTTGGACGTCTTGTGGGCGACGATCTACCAAGAACTGTGGTCACCAAGTTGATCCCTTCTCCTTGCGCCAACCAATCCCTTATCAAAAGGATACCGCCGGCCGCTCCTAAAAGAAGATAATCCAAACACAAATCTCCTTTCTACTCTCCTAGACTATTGCCGTGAGGAGGCAATTTCTTCTACGCCAAGGAAATTGCGGCAACTGCTCCAAAAATTGCCTCTGCTCCAAGGAAATCGCTCCTCCAGGAAATTTCTGTGAGGGGAAGAAAAAATCTCTTCCAATTTCTTTCTTCAACCGGTTTATATAATTGCGTAGGCAATTAATTGAAGAAGAAATAAATTAATTGCGCATGCAATTAATTGGAGAAGAAACGCATTTTTTTCTCATGCAGAAGAAACGCATGGAGAAAAAACGCATACAATTAAACCTTGCATGCGTTGCATGCGATTTGGAGCAATTAAAACCTTGAGCAATTACCTTGCATGCGTTGCATGCGATTTGGAGCAATTAAAACCTTGCAATTAAAACCTTGAGCAATTAAAACCTTGCATGCAATTTTAATTGTCCTTGCATGCAATTCTAATTGCTGTTACGTAAGCAATTGAATTGGAGTAGTTTAATTGCGTGAAGAAGGAACGGCAGTTGCTATTCGGCACCGCACGGAGAGAGTAAAGGAGAGGAGAAACTTAAGATTTTCTTGCGATCAAATGTTCAATCTGGTTTCATACTATCATGGGATATATATAGTGCTACGATAGGGATCATGAGGAGGAGTTGGGTCTTGGCCTGCTAATGGACTCGGTCCATCAATGAGGATTCATTCCACTAAAGGGCCCCCATTGAATTACCTCATCAACCCCCATATTTACATATGGGCTCTACTTATTATAAGTCGTCCATCCCCCCGTGTTTAAGATTTCGAATGTCCGTTAATTAATTAAATTATTGACAATTTAAATTAATTAACTTCTGGATCCTTGACTAGTACCACTCAACCTTATCAACGTGCCGGATCAATCCACCTGCAGGGTTTAGCACGATGAACCTTTTGAGCTCATCAAGGGGGCATCATCATCCCGACTCACCAGGACACGGATTCCGTCAATAATCAACGGCACATCATATAATTAATATTATTTCCCAACTTACCAGGCCTATCGATCTAACAGAATAGATCTCGCCCATTGGTAAATTAAGGAACTAATAATTAATTATATGTGTCCGTTATTATATCGGGATTTAGGAATCGTACTCCATAATAAATCTGTGGTTCTATCCAATAATTAAGTCAATACAAATTGGATGACCTTTGGTTTTGGTCCTGCTCAATGTACACAAAGCACACTAGTGTAATTCTATGGTCAAGACCAACCACAACTAATTACACTACAACCATTTCGATGGGTTGTCCAATTCCATCTCAGTTGTGGGCCTCTATTTATACTAAGCAAGGAACTGATAATATGATCTTCCGTGTGACACCACACACCATGTTATCTACAATGCAAAGTAATTGGACTTCATGCATGTACTAATATAAACAGGCACCTAGTGTAGTTGTGATTCTCTTTTCAAAATAAAAATGTTCATATATATAAAAGAAGCATGTCTTTTAGTATACACATCTATCAATCTCCCACTTATACTGAAAGACATTGCTGCCCTCAAAATGTCATACATCTGACTCCCTGATCCTCCACATGCCTAAATCTTTCACTATCAAGGCCTCAGTGAAAAGATCTCCTAGGTTGACTTCTGATGTAATCTAGGCAACTACAGCTTTTCCTCACCTGGGAGGTACTTGCGCTCTATGTGTTTACTCGCCTGATGGGCTCGTGATTCCTTCGAGTTTGCAACTGCACCATTTGTTTATCACAACAGAATGTGATAGCTTTGAGCAAACCAGGAATCACATCGAAGTCCATCTTGAGGTTCCTGAGCCATACAGTTTCCTTTTGGCTGTCACAAAGGCTGCCACATCCTTAGCTTCCATGGTGGAGTCCATCACGCAGTCGCTGCGCGACACTCCTCCAACTACGGTTCTACCTCCTAAAAGTAAACACAAAACCCCGAGGAATACTTACGTTTACCCCTATCCGACTGGAAGTCTGTATCCGTATAACCCATAGGAAATTAGTCTGCCCGGTAAACCAGCTTATAATCATTAGTCCTTCTCAGGCACTAATATAAGCTTTTACCGCAATCCAATTTCCTTAAACTGGGTTACTCTGATATCTGCTAACCATGCCCACGGCAAAGTAGATATCCGGTCTCGTTTTTAGCATACAAGAGGCTTCCTATATCCGATGCTAAAGGAATTGCCATTACCTGCTCTATCTCCTTTGATAATCTAAACATATCTCCTTAGATAGAGTAGCTCCACAACTGAAAAGTACAAAACTTTTCTTGGAGGTTTCCATGCTAAAACGAGTTAAGACACTATCACTATATGAAGCTTGGGATAAGCACAACATCCTTCTTTGGTGATCCCTTAGAACTTTGATTACCAAGGATGTGTCTTGCTTCTCCTAAGTCCTTCATATAAACCGTTTGGACGACCATACCCTTACGTCTGATAATACTTTGTCATTGTTGCCAACTAACAAAATATTTTCTACGTATAGTACAAGAATACCACTACGTTTTCGTCACAATTCTTACATACATAAATCTCATCCATCCTTTGAACAAATCCATATAACTGGACTATCTCTTCAAAGCGGATGTTCCTCATCATAGGTCCAGGGATCTTGATTCATGGTCGCCAAGGACCGAGTTCAAATACTCTCCCAAGAACATGAATCCTTCTAGTTGACCAACAACCCTCCCACTACGACGAGACATTACCTGTGTATCTTCTATGACACGCGGTGCAGTGACTTGTGATATTTCCTCTTGTACAGTTGGTACTAAGGTCGGAACATCCTCTGTTAATTCTTCAAGAACTAGTCTACTCATGGGTTTATGGTTCATCACAGTCTTCTTCTAAAAATCTGGTATTCGTCCCAACGATTACCCTCTGATCCTTAGAACTATAGAACCACCTTTCGTTTCTCTAGGATAGCTTACGAACAAGCGCACGAGATTCCAATCTTATCAGTATCCCCTCTCAGTACATATGCTGAGCTATCCAATGTCCGAAGATGTCTTAGACTTGGCTTTCGCCCAGTCCACACTTCTATGGGAGCAGGAGGCACTGACCTAGATGGTATCAAGTATGTACGCTGTGTTTCCAGAGCATATCCTCAGAACGAATTCGGCAACTCGGAGCAGCTCATCATTGTCTTATCCCCATAAGAGCCCTTTTCCTTCGCTCTATTGCACCGTTCTGTTGGGGCGAACCAGGTGTAATCAATTCGGATTGAATCCGAACCTCTGATAAGTAAGTCCTAATTCTCTCAAGAGGTACCCATTACCACGATCCGATCGTAGTGTTTTGATACTGTTACCTTGATGTTTCTCCATAATCGTCTTGAATTCATTGAACTAATCAAAGATTCAGACTTGTGGCCATCATGTAAATGTATCCTTAACTTTGAATATTCATCTCACGAAGTATTCAAAGTTACCTCTATCCTGGATAGACATAGAACCACACAAATCAGAATGAACCGAATCTAACATATCTTTGGCTCTATACCCCTCGGCCTTGAAAGGCCTCTTGGTCGTCTTACCTTTCAAGTATGATTCAAAGTTAGAGAAGTCTCCCACCACCAATGAACCCGAGGGCCCATTGGCTATCAACCTTTGAATCCTACTAAGGTTAATAAGACCAAGCCTTAGACGCCAAAGGTATGTTTGGTTCATCTCGGAAGGAACCTTTCTCCTACTTTGGTTAGATGATGAGCTATTAGTTACTACTTGCATCATGGAAGACTTTGGTTCTAATGTGTACCAATTGCCTATCAACGTACCTGAATAGATAATCTTTCTATTCCACTTTTCATAAAAAGCAATAGAATATCATTTATTTCAGAAACTGAACTAGAGTTCTTTCTAAATATTAGGTACATAAAAGCAATCTTAAAACCAAAACTTTATCTTCTAAAGATAAATAAATAACTCCCACTGCAATAGTAGCCACCTCCGTAGCATTTCCCATGTAGACGGTTTTTTTTCTATAGCTAGTCGTGGGGCTTCCTGGAACCCCTGTAAAGAATTGCAGACATGCGTAGTGGCATCTGTATCTACCCACCAGGTACCGGTAGATAATTCCGCTAAGCATGTTACAACGACAAAAGAAAAAGATATACTTTTGTCTTGATGACGGGGACAGTTCGCCTTCTAATGTCCAATGAAGTACTTGCCTTTCGGCTTCTTCTCTCTAGTCCTTGGTCCCTACTATGCTGCTACCTTCTTGAACCCACTTTGTTTCTTCTTCATCCTGCTTTTCGGCATAGAAGTAGAAACCTTCTGAATTCCTAAGGTCTGCAGGTTCTGATGAAATCGCCCCTCTGCCTCCTAGAGTTCTCCTAGGAGTTCCCAACATATACTCATGCTAATTCATGTTATAGTTGAGCCGGAACTGCTCAAAACTCTTAGGCAGAGATTGGAGTATTATATCGACCTGGGATTCCCCGTCGATAGATCCTCCAAGAACCTCAATCTCGTTGAGGTGGGCCATCATCTTTAGGACATGATCCCTCACGGGTGTCACTTCGACCATAGTAGTCTTCATCAGATTCTTCATCGCCAGTTGCCTAGCGGCACGACTCTGGTATCCGAAGAGCTCCTGAAGGTTCAACATCATATCACAAGCAGTGGGTATGGCCTGATGCTGATGTTGCAATACATTCGACATGGATGCCAGAATGTAACACCGTGTCATCTCATCTACCTTAACCCATTTCTTGTAATGCTCCTTCTGCCCTTCACCAGAATTGTCGCTAGGTTTATCAGGACATTTTTCGGTGAGTACAAATTTGTACTCTTCAACCGTATGGACAATGTCAAGATTTATTTTCCAATCTATGTAGTTGGGGCTAGTAAGTCTATTTTCCTTAAGTATTGTAGCTAGTGGGTTAAAGGTTATTTTGAAAATCCTGAGAATCACAACTCACACTACTTTAGAAATCGAAAATAAATTGATTTCTCACAACAATAAATTTTCGAAATCAACCAACACCTCTAAACACCGAGAAATTTGCATGCCACGATGGTGTGGACGTATACGAATTTCCACATTCGTAAGAGGAGGTTTTACCCATTAATCTTACTATCTTGTCAACCTAACTTTTTGACAAGTAAGATTAATAGTTGGTCCACTTCGGCTCTGTAAAATAATAGCAGTGACTCCGATGGGGAGGATACTATTATTCGCATCTATGTGTTCACCATTACACGACACTAAGAAAATTATCTCTGATTATGTGCCTTCCGATGGGGAAGTACACACGCTCTTTAATAATTTTCTATAGTCTTTTCCGACCCAGTGATCTCCAAAACAAATCCATCCGATGGGGAGAAAGGCACTCAGAGCCAACACGCAGACTTGTTTGCATCACTTATCGGATTGTAATGGAAGGCATGGGACCCTTAGGGTCCCTCTCCCACTTAGTAATTTATTACGAGGAATTTTATCTAGTACATTAACACAACAAGCACATAACCAACATATGAAAAATAGAAAATCCTAGATTTTCCAACTTTCATGGCCTTGGTCTCTAATGTGCCTCCAGTCGTGTCGTCACCTCGTCAACCCCGAGGATTTATTAATTACAATAATTGCAAAACCATTCACACAATCATTATTTGGCCATGATAAGTTGGAATCTCGTGCTTGCAACACAAAGTTAGCATACGCACATCCACATATCATCCATCTAAATAAAATGCATGAAAATGTAAAAAAAAATTAACCAATCCTCAAACATACAAAGCTGGAAACCTCAGCTCTGATACCAATTGTAGGGTATGACTTGGTGGGTTTCCTAAGCGGATACCTGTTCGATCCGAGAGACCTCTCTATGCCTACGGATTAAAAAATTTAATCTGAATAGAGAGTCATTTCCCATCGACCGTCTCGCGCCGTATCGAACGATTTAAATTGCAACTTAGCCAATTACCAAAAATGGTCTTGCAATTTGCTCGACCGTTCGACCGCAGAAAAGGAGACGAGTTGATCGCCGGCTTTTGTGTTTATGGTCGGGGTCCAGTTAAATAATTATTGACTATGATTCACAATCAAAATAATTAAATAACAAACATGAAATGACGAGACAATTGAATAAAATACAAATAAGAATGAAAGGAGCCAAGGAAGAATATACCTTCCGTTACCTTACGATCTTCTACCGTATGAACCTCCCCTTTTGGACGTCGTGTGGGCGACGATCTACCAAGAACTGTGGTCACTAAGTTGATCCCTTCTCCTTCCGCCAACCAATCCCTTATCAAAAGGATACCGTCGGCCGCTCCTAGAAAGAAGATAATCCAAACACAAATCTCCTTTCTACTCTCCTAGACTATTGCCGTTAGGAGGCAATTTCTTCTACGCCAAGGAAATTGCGGCAACTGCTCCAAAAATTGCCTCTGCTCCAAGGAAATCGCTCCTCCAGGAAATTGCCGTGAGGGGAAGAAAAAATCTCTTCCAATTTCTTTCTTCAACCGGTTTATATAATTGCGTAGGCAATTAATTGAAGAAGAAATAAATTAATTGTGCATGCAATTAATTGGAGAAGAAACACATTTTTTTCTCATGCAGAAGAAACGCATGGAGAAAAAACGCATACAATTAAACCTTGCATGCGTTGCATGCGATTTGGAGCAATTAAAACTTTGAGCAATTACCTTGCATGCGTTGCATGGGATTTGGAGCAATTAAAACCTTGCAATTAAAGCCTTGAGCAATTAAAACCTTACATTCGATTTTAATTGTCCTTGCATGCAATTCTAATTGCTGTTACGTAAGCAATTGAATTGGAGTAGTTTAATTGCGTGAAGAAGGAACGACAGTTGCTATTCGGCACTGCACGGAGAGAGTAAAGGAGAGGAGAAACTTAAGATTTTCTTGCGATCAAATGTTCAATCTGGTTTAATACCATCATGGGATATATATAGGGCTACGATAGGGACCATGAGAAGGAGTTGGGTCTTGGCTTGCTAATGGACCCGGTCCATTAATGAGGATCCATTCCACTAAAGGGTCTCCATTGAATTACCTCACCAACCCTCATATTTACATATGAGCTCCACTTATTATAAGTCGTCCATCCCCCCGTGTTTAAGATTTCGAATGCCCGTTAATT
Organism: Boesenbergia rotunda; assembly: GCA_024364735.1. Taxonomy (NCBI): domain Eukaryota; kingdom Viridiplantae; phylum Streptophyta; class Magnoliopsida; order Zingiberales; family Zingiberaceae; genus Boesenbergia; species Boesenbergia rotunda. Next base: position 218,234 of record JAGFNQ010006139.1, on the reverse strand, counting down.
AATTAAATTACTGACAATTTAAATTAATTAACTTCTGGATCCTTGACTAGTACCACTCAACCTTATAATCAACGTGCCAGATCAATCCACCTGCAGGGTTTAGCATGATGAACCTTTTGAGCTCATCAAGGGGGCATCATCATCCCGACTTACCAGGACACGGATTCCGTCAATAATCAATGGCACACCATATAATTAATATTATTTCCCAACTTACCAGGCCTATCGATCTAACAGAATAGATCTCGCCCATTTGTAAATTAAGGAACTAATAATTAATTATATGTGTCCGTTATTATATCGGGATTTAGGAATCATACTCCATAATAAATCTGAGGTTCTATCCAATTATTAAGTCAATACAAATTGGATGACCTCTGATTTTTGTCATGCTCAATGTACTCAAAGCACAGTAGTGTAATTCTATGGTCAAGACCAACTATAACTAATTACACTACAACCATTCCGATGGGTTGTCCAATTCCATCTCGGTTGTGGGCCTCTATTTATACTAAGCAAGGAACTGATAATATGATCTTCTGTGTGACACCACACACCATGTTATCTACAATGCAAAGTAATTGGACTTCATGCATGTACTAATATAAACAGGCACCTAGTGTAGTTGTGATTCTCTTTTCAAAATAATGATGTTCATATATATAAAAGAAGCATGTCTTTCAGTATACACATCTATCAGTGTGCATGACACAACCTGAGGGTTTTGTAGATCCAGAGCATGCTGGAAAGGTATGTAAGTTGCAAAGGTCCATTTATGGGCTAAAGCAAGCATCTCGAAGCTGGAATCTTTGATTCGATGATGCAATCAAAGCGTTTGGTTTCATCAAGAATGAAGATGAACCCTGTGTCTACAAGAGGGTTAGTGGGAGCACAGTTATCTTTCTGATCTTGTATGTAGATGACATTCTCCTCATTGGGAATGATATCCCATCACTACAGTCTGTAAAGACGTGGCTCGAGAATTGCTTCTCAATGAAAGACTTAGGTGAAGCAGCCTATATCCTAGGCATCAAGATCTATAGAGATAGATCTAAGAGATTGCTTGGCCTTAGTCAGAGTACATATGTTGACAAGGTGCTTAATCGTTTTGCCATGCAGAATTCTTAGAGGGGATTTCTGCCAATGTCACATGGTGTGAGTCTTTCGAAGACTCAATGTCCCTCTTCTAAGGAAGAGAGAGGTCGTATGGATCAGATCCCTTATGCATCTGCTATAGGGTCTATCATGTACGCCATGCTTTGTACTCGCCCAGATGTCTCGTATGCTTTGAGCATGACGAGCAAGTACCAGTCAGATCCAGGTGAATGTCACTGGACAGCTGTCAAAAATATTCTTAAGTACTTGAGAAGGATGAAAGAATATTTCTTGATATTTGGAGGCGATGAGGAGCTAGCTGTAAAGGGTTACAGTGACGCAAGCTTCCAAACAGACAGAGATGATTATAGATCGCAGTCAGGGTATGTATTTTGCCTGAATGGTGGCGCTGTGAGCTGGAAGAGTTCGAAGCAAGACATAGTCGCAGATTCTACAACTGAGGCTGAGTATATTGCCGCGTCTGAGGCGGCAAAAGAGGCTGTTTGGATCCGAAAGTTCATCACAGAACTTGGTGTGGTTCCTAGCATAGCAGACCCGATAGACCTCTATTGTGACAACAATGGGGCTATTGCGCAAGCTAAGGAACCTCGTTCACATCAGCGGACCAAACACATACTACGGTGCTTCCATCTCATTCGAGAGATCATCGATAGAGGAGATGTGAGGATATGCAGAGTACACACTGATTCTAACATCGCAGATCCTTTGACCAAGACTTTGGCACAAAAGAAGCATGATGGTCATACCAGGACACTGGGTATTAGATACAACAGTGATTGGCACTAGTGCTAGTGGGAGATTGTTAGTAGGAGCCCTACAGCCAATTATGTGATGATTGACTAGAGGCATTTTGTATCATATTCTATTATTAATAAAGGCGTGTTTGGTTATTATACTTACTTTGTATTCTGTGCTGAATGACTAAGTATAATAATGTCCTTGTGTAGTAGGTTCTTATCTACATTATATCGATTTGTTGAATCGATAGTGAGATAATGTAGAGAACACTACACTAAATTATTTCTAGTCAAGCATCAATTATTCAGGGACAATATTGATGCATGGAGACTAGCATGTAGGTCAACTGATGACTTGAGCTCACAAGTCATGGATATGTGATATCAAGTTGACACATGGGTATACATTGGAGAATGTGTACTGAATGACCCGCCATGAGAAAGTTTCATAGATTGTCATATGAGTGCCATATACTTTCTCATGTGACTATTGGTATGAATAGTCCTTAGACCTGAAGTCACTATGGTTCCCTACATAAGGAATTATGTACTTTGGAATCGTCAAACGTCACCCGTAACAGGGTGAACTATAAAGGCGATCACTGGGTATGTAATGAATTATGCGGAGGGATGTGAGTGATGCAGATGGGATCTATCCCTCCCATATGACGGGAGTGATATCTGTGGGCCCCTTGATCGAGTAGGACTACTGAAACGCATGTCCGTGCTCAAATGAGTCAATATGAGATATTGAGCTCATTTATTTGAGTGAGTCTACTCGGGGATCAAGAAACACAAGATTGATTGAGGATGACACGGTCTATGCCTCATTTGTCAATCTAGATATCAAGGATAGAAGGACAAGGTCATACACTATCATAGTCACGGAGGTTTAGTCGGATCTCGACTTTTCTTGTTACTTGGGTAGCAATGATGCATTGCTAGATGCCGCTCATTGCTTATGTGTCTAAAGTTTTTAGGCGCATTGCCAACGTCACGAGAACCTATTGGGTCACACACAAAGGGCACAATGCATCGGGAAATCCGAGTTGGGAACTCGGGAGGCCTAAACCCGAGTCGGGGATTCGGGAGATCTGAGCCTGAGTTGGGAACTCGGGAGGACAGTTCGGGGGAAACTCGAGTTGGGAACTCGAGAGGCCGAGTCGGAGCTCGGCGGGCCGAGTCGGAGCTCGGCGGGCCGAGTCGGAGCTCGGCGGGCCGAGTCGGAGCTCGGCGGGCCGAGTCGGAGCTCGGCGGGCCGAGTCGAAGCTCAGCGGCCCAAGTCGGAACTCGGCGGATCGGGATGGCACTCGGCAGACTTGGTCGGGAGACCGAATCGGAAGCCCGAGAGGCCCGGTCGAAGTTGCATGGAGGAAAGAGAAAAGTCTCTTTTCATTGGATGAAAAGATTCTTTTCTTGCATGGGAAAAGATGAAGAGCCACATTAAAAGATGTGCTCTTTATTGGGAAGCCAATGAGACACAAACCTCTTCATATTCATGGGATGATTATAAAAGAGGGGCTTGTGACTTTGGATGGGCTCTCCTTCTTCTTGCCTTAGCTTTTCCCCTTCCCTTCCTCTCTTCTTCCTCTCTCCACTCTTGGCTGAAACCTTATTGTAAGGTTCTTGGTGTTTTCGAGCTACCTCAAGTTGCTAGCACAACTAAGGTAGCTCTCCCGAAGTTGAGAGATTGTGTCCGTGTGGATACAAATAGAGGCACGGACGCTTGAACGTGCAAGAGATCCGGCGCATCTTGGACGAGAGGGATAATCGAAGGGCACGCTTCAAAGGTATAAACAGTTGATAAATCTATTAGATAGATAGCTTTGTACGAGTTTTCTTTCGCATGGATCGCTCGTGGGTTCTTGTTTCCGCTGCGTTTTTATTGTTTTGTGCCGGGAGAACCCAACATTTCATACTTCCTCTCTCATATTTCTTCATTCTGTAAAGAGGAAGATCGACTGTAAAGGTTTCTCCACCTGAAGGAGAGTTTTCGATAGTGAAAGTGGTGCTCGCGGCGTGAATCCTTGGATTAGTCATCCATCTGGGTGGATATCAAGTAAACGATCATTGTTAGCATTGTACTTATTTTCATTTGCATATTATTTCCGTTGCGCTAATGAATTTGTAGAGATCTAATCCGAAAAAGTGCTATTCACCCCCTCTAGCACGTCAAAGACGATCCTTTAGTTGGTATCAGAGTCGGTCCGTTTCAGAAGAACTAATCGTCAACCGGAGCAAATTTAATGGCATTTCAAGAGGGATACTCCACCGCACGACCACCCTTCTTCGACGGGAACGACTTCGCTTACTGGAAACGTAGGATGCAATACTACCTTATGAATGATATTAAAAACTGGATTAGTGTAGCAGATGGCTTCGAGGCACCCGTCGATGAAAGAGGAGAACCAACACCGATGAGATCCTGGTCAAAGGAGGTAATGAAGAGGGCGCAATCCAATGCCAAGGCCACCACCACACTGCAGTGCGGGCTCTCGAAGGAGCAACTGAACAAGGTGGGGCCATTCAAGAGCACCAAGGAACTGTGGGACAAGTTGGTGGAATTGAAAGAGGGGTCAAACGAGTCCAGAAGAGCCAAGAAGGACTTGCTAGTGGCCCAACTGCAATCCCTGCCCATAAAGAGCAACGAGACCGTCAGCCAGCTACATGGAAGGGTAAAGGTAGTGATCAATGAGCTCCATGTAATTAGAGAGAAGATCGAGAACCGGGACATCGTCAGGTATGTTCTACAAGCCTTCCCGAGAACCACCTTGTGGGCATCCATGGTTGATGCTTACAAGGTATCAAGGGATTTGTCAATTGTTAAGTTAGACGACTTTTTATGTGAATTTGAGCTACATGAGCAAGCTAATGTATCGGCCAAAGTGAAAGGTATTGCCTTTGTTACAGAAAAGGAGAAGAAGAAGAGGAAGGAAAAGAAGAAGGTGGTTTACTCATCCTCATCAGATTCAGAGGAATCCAGTGCCTCCTTGGATAGCGATCAAGAGGCGTTCATGGTAAGAAAATTTGGTAGAGCTTTTAAAAGTTTGTCTAACAAGTCCTATGCTAGGAAAGGGTCCAAAGGTAGGGGTAAGGCCAAGGGCATCATATGCTACAACTGCCACTAAGAGGGACACATGAAGAATGAGTGCCCCCAATTGAAGAAAAGAGATGACAAGAAGGAGGAGAAGAAGAAGAGTGACAAGAAGAAGTCAAAGAGAAAGGAGAAGGGTGCCACCAACCTTAAGGCAACTTGGGATGATCCATCATCCTCAAAAGAAGAAGAAGAGCAAGTCTCCCACTTCGCTCTTATAGTACAAGATCACTCAGACTCATCAGATGATGAACGAAGCTCAAGTAGTGAAGATGAGAGCTCCTCCACTTCATCATCAGAGTCAGAAGCTTCGGTAAGTGAGGTATACCACTTATCCTCATCTACTTTAGTAAAGATTATTTCTAGCACTAACATGGACTTAGCTAAGGCTAGAAGTAAAATTAAGGAGCTAAAAGAAGAAATTGTCATGCTTAGAGTAGAATCTAGTAAACTTAAAGAATTGCATGCTAGTTCTACCTCTTCACATGCTTCACATCTTGAAACTGAAAATAGGGAATTAAGGAAAAATATAGATGACCTCACAAAGACCCTTAGGAAATTCCAAGTAGAATCTAATAACCTAGACATGATAATCAACAGTCAAAGGGTCATTTATAACAAGGCCGGCTTAGGATATAGGCCTAAGACAAAGGAAGTGGCCTTTGTCTCACTTACCGGTAGGATTGGTGCATCTAGGAGACTAGGGGCTAAGGGAACCACAAAGAAGGCATGGGTACCTAAAAGATTTCTAAATGATGCATATGGATCAAAAATTTGGGTAACAAAAGAGTATGTTTTCCATGTTGTATAGGTAAAGGTGAAGGAGGCCTCAACTATGTGGATAGTAGATAGTGGATGTTTAAGACACATGACCGGGGATGTGAGCAAGTTCACCACTATTAGCTACTTAAGAGAAGGGACGGTCTCCTTTTCGAATAGTGGAAAATTGAAAATCATTGGTAGGGGCACAATTGAGGTATCTTCCACTATTTCTATACATAAGGTACTTCTAATCAAAGATATGAAGTTCAATTTACTAAGTGTGAGTCAATTATGTGATGTCGGCTTTAGAGTTGAATTTCATGCTAGGAAATGTATAATAAGGCATAATGAATCAAATACTATCATATTAGAAGGGTTTAGAGAGGCAAATTTATATTATCTTGATCTTACTTATGCTATACTAACAATGTTGCTAAGTGTTTCATGTCCAATGAAGAAGAAGGATGATTGTGGCACCGGAGACTTGGACATGTCAACATGAGGAGCATTGCAAGAGTGGCCAAGAAAGAGTTGGTGAAGGGGCTACCAATGATCAAGTATGAGAAGACCAAGTTGTGTGATGCATGCTAAGAAGGTAAGCAATCAAAATCATCACACAAAGGTAAAACCCTAACCAATACCTCTTTACCTTTAGAGCTTTTGCATATAGATCTTTTTGATTACCATAGTACTCCCTCACTTGTGGGGACTAAATATTGTCTAGTCATAGTAGATGATTTTTTTAGGTTTACATGGGTTTATTTTTTGAAACATAAGGATGATACCCTAGAGATATTTATAGGATTTAGTAAAAGGGTAGAAAACGTAAAACATACCAAAATAAACCGAATTAGGAGTGACCACGGTGGGGAGTTCCAAAATGCAAGTTTCACACAATTTTGTGTTGAAAATGGATACAAGCATGAATTTTCATGCCCAAGGACTCCTCAACAAAATGGGGTAGTTGAGAGAAGGAACCGAGCCCTACAAGAAGCTGCTAGGATTATGCTTAATGAATATTCTCTTCCTAGCTACTTTTGGCCCGAAGCGGTTAACACCGCTTGCTATATTCAAAACTGGGTGTTGGTACATAGGTTCCTAGGAAAAATACCTTTTGAGTTATGGAATGGAAGGGTACCACAAGTCCACTACTTTAGGGTCTTTAGATGTAAAGTCTACATCTTAAATACCAAAGATGACCTAAGGAAGTTTGAGTCAAAAGCAGATAAAGGAATTCTAGTAGGATATTCATTGACTAGTAGGGGTTATAGAGTTTACAACAATAGGACAAAAGTGATTGAGGAGTTCTCGAATGTTAAATTTGATGAAACAACAAGTACCTACTCTAGAAAAGCCTCAATTGATAAGGATATATAAGAGGTCCAACCCCTTGCCCAAAGAATCCAAGACCTACATTTGGAGGGCAATGATCAAGGGGGAGTAAGATGTACCCTGGAGGATGAGGAAGAAGGAGTAAATGAACCCACAAACTCTAGGCCCTTGAGACATCACCATGATCACCCTATTGACCAAATAGTAGGTGATGTAACTCAAGGAGTAAGGACTAGGCCCTATTTTAGGGATCAAACTAGTCAAATAGCTAGGATCTCCCGATTAGAACCCAAGACCATTGATAAAGCATTGGGAGATGTTGATTGGGTTTTAGCCATGCAAGAAAAGCTAAATCAATTTGAGAGGAGTGAAGTTTGGGGGTTAGTTCCTAGGCCCAATGACTGCACCATTGTAACCACAAGATGGGTCTTTAGGAACAAACTAGATGACCAAGGCAAAATCACTAGGAATAAGGCTAGATTGGTAGCTAGGGGGTTTAACCAAGTTGAGGGACTAGATTATGATGAGACTTATGCCCCCGTAGCTAGGTTAGAATCTATTAGAATTCTACTAGCCTATGTCGCTCACATGGGTTTCACACTCCACCAAATGGATGTGAAGTCGGCATTTCTTAATGGGATCATTAAGGAAGAGGTCTATGTAGAACAACCCCCCGAGTTTGAGGACCCTAACTATCCAAGACACGTTTACAAATTAAGAAAAGCCTTATATGGATTGAAACAAGCTCCCCGGGCTTGGTATGAAAGGCTTTCTTCATTTCTAGTGTCTAAGGGGTTTAGGAGAGGTACAATTGATCCTACTTTGTTCCTAAAATCTAAGGATAAGGACATATTTGTTGCCCAAGTCTATGTAGACGATATCATTTTTGGGTCAACAAACAATGACTTCCTACAAGAATTCATCAAGTGTATGGAAGATGAATTTGAGATGAGCCTTGTAGGAGAGCTAACCTTCTTTTTAGGCCTTCATGTTAAGCAAACTAATGAAGGAACACATGTATTCCAAACCAAATATGCTAAGGAAATGTTAAAGAAATTTGGTTTAGAAAATGCTAAGGTAGCATCTACACCCATAGGAACCAATGTAAAAATGGATAGTGACCTTGAAGGGAAAATGGTAGACTCTAAACAATATAGGAGCATGATTGGTTGCCTCCTATACCTAACCGCTAGTAGACCCGACATACTTTTTGCGGTAGGTATGTGTGTAAGGTACCAATCTTGTGCCAAAGAGTCCCATTTAGTTGTAGTCAAGAGCATCCTAAGGTATGTGAAAGGTACCCTCAATGTCGGACTTTGGTATCCTAGAACCCCTAGTGTTGATCTAATTGGATACACTGACTCTGATTATGCGGGTTGTAAGCTAGATAGGAAGAGCACTAGTGGAGGGTGTCAATTCCTTATGTCTTCCTTAGTTAGTTGGAGTAGTAGGAAACAACCATGCGCTGCCCTATCAACAACGGAGGTGGAATATGTGGCAATGGGTGGGTGTGTTTCGCAACTCCTTTGGATCATGCACACCTTAGAGGATTATGAGTTACATTACACCAAGGTTAAAGTCTTGTGTGATAATGTAAGTACAATCAACTTGACCAAAAATCTGGTTCATCATTCTAGGACAAAACACATTGAAGTGAAACATCACTTCATTAGAGACCATGTGGCAAGGGGAGACATAGAGCTACACTTTGTTGAATCAAACTCTAACCTAGCCGACATCTTTACCAAGCCTCTTCCCGAATCAGAGTTTATATCCTTAAGAAGAGGCCTTGGAATGTGTTTTGTGGAAGTGTAGGATGAACTTGAAGATATTCGATTTGAAAAGGGTGCTTGATCCATTAGGGTGATACATTTGGCTCACTTGTGCTTGTGGCACATTGTTGAACCATTAGAAGTATCAAAATATAAAAATTAGACCAACTATGGAGAAGGCAAGTGTTTAATTAATGGACACTTTGCCCAAAGATCATAGTTGGACATTTTAAACCTTTGAAAATCATTTTATGTTTTATATGCTTTGCCATGCTTTTAAAAGTCACATGATTGCAAAATTAGTTTGTAAGATTGATACAAAATGTAGTGGTTTTCAAAGATTTTGGATTTTTATCAAAAATCATGCATGATTGAAGTTTTATATGGACTAATATTTTTCCTAGATAAAGTATATCATTTCAAACATGTCTGCAAAATTTTACAATTTTTGAAATTTTTCTGATTTTTCTGGAGGTTTCTGAAATTCGACAGAAAAGCTGGAAATTGGCACTGATAACGTATCAGTCAACTGCCCCATGGGCAGTCGACTGGCACGACTAGTTTCAGCTTCTGTGAGAAATTTTAGAAATCTAACTTTCTCTCATTTGATGCCATAGGGTTGGGTTGCTTGAGGTACTACTTTTGATGGTGTCAAAGGGGGAGAATGAGTGGTTTTAGTTAGAATTTTAACTTGGAATGGATGATTTAAGGTTTTCTTTCTCACTTAAACCTTAAATGATTAAAAATGGGGAGAAGACATGGATTTAGGGGGAGGTCACCTCTTAGGTTTTGATATGCCTTACATTTTTAATGTTGTTGAGTGTTAAGTGGAAACTTAACTTGGATTATGATTAGAATTGGAAATGGGGAGAAGACATAGATTAAGGGGGAGTTTACCTCTTAGGGTTGCTATGTCTTATGCTTTTTCAATTGCTATCTTTTGCTATTGTTATTTTGGCTGTTATTTATCTCTAACTTAAACATATTGCCACACATCTAAAAGGGAGAGATTGATGAGGCAATCAGCCCTTAAATGATTGGAAGATCATGGTTTTGATGTGTGTGGGTGAATATGTTTAAGGTTAGAGTGTTATGTTGTATTTGATGTGTGATTGAGTTTGCAGGACTTGGAGAATCACACATGTTGGGCATATCTGAGGGACGAGAGCCGAGGGAGGAGAGATCCAAGGGCAAGCCGGGAAGTGGACTTCAAGGGCACACGTGAAGGGTGGCATGGAGGCAAGCCAAGCGAAGGCTTGCGTGCGCATCCATGGGACGATAGCCAGAGGAAGAGGACTTCAAAGGGCAAGCCAAGGGAGCATGTTGGTGCAGGAAGCACCATATCGAACCTTGTTTTGATATTGGCAAAGGATTCAAAGTTAAGTTTGTTTGTGATCTAACAATGTTACTCAAGTGTGCAGAGACAAAGCCCTAGCGAAGGACTGCTAGGCACCAGGCGAAGGACTGCCAGTATCCAAGCCCTAGCGAAGGACTGCTAGGCAACTGGCGAAGGATTGCCAATATCCAAGCCCTAGCGAAGGACTGCTAGGCAACTGGCGAAGGACTGCTAGTATCCAAGACCTAGCGAAGGACTGCTAAGCGGCAGGCGAAGGACAGTCTGGGACTGAAGCCCTAGCGAAGGACTGCTAGGCAACTGGCGAAGGACTGCCAGTATCCAAGACCTGACAAAGGACCGTCAGGCAAAAGTCCAACCAAAGGAACGGTTGGCAACAGGTAAATTCTCCCGAGAGGAGTAGGTGAGGACGCGTTCCCCATCGAGTGAACAGTAGGTGTCGGTTCGACCTAGGGCTCCATTTTGGAGACCAAAGTCAGAACCAAGACAGCTAAGGCTGTATAAATCTAATAAATTATTATGTTATTGTGTTTTGGACTAACCCTGGATGCAGGACCGAAGGAACGTGTGTCTGCTGCTCAGAAAGCCTCAAAGGAGAGAGGCAGTTACTGAGTAGGGCGCCCGGAGCGTCCCGGGCGCCCCCAAGGGCCATACAAAACAAGTAACAAGAATAATGGTTCGAATACACACTGGGTCGGGCGCCCCCGCTGCTCCTGGGCGCCCCCTGCACTGCGGGCGCCCCCATGCGCATACATCGAACCAGAAGCCTTCGAAGCCAAGAGATGAGGTTTGGACCCGGTCAATACGGGCGCCCCGAACGACCCGGGCGCCCCGGTCAAAGCGGATCCAGAGGATCAGACGCGACCGAGGTTTGTGCGGATCAAAAGCCACATGGGGGGCGCCCCCGACGTCCCGGGCGCCCCCTAGCCCTATATAAAGGGCCCTCGACCCCAGGCTTCCTACAACAATTCTTTCAACGCCTCAAAGCTCCTCTACGCTCGTGCCTTGCTCCAAAAACGCCTCACCTCGAGCCTACGACGTCCCGCTGCCCCGAAAAAGAGTCGATACACTCCGGACGTCGGTAACGAAGAGCTTAATATTTGTTTGTTATTTTATTGCACTATCTCTATAATTGAAATTATTGTAATCTATTTGCGCGAATATAGAATTGCCCATAGTAAACGGTCAACGACCGTGGGCCTTGGAGTAGGAGTCGACACAGGCTCCGAACCAAGTAAAAACCACTGTGTCTCGTATTTTTATTTCCGCTGTGCACTTACTCTTAGTTTTCCGAAAAAGAACGATTTCCGATATTCACCCCCCCTCTATCGGTTTTTCACGATCCAACAAGTGGTATCAGAGCGGGGTAGTTCAAACTTGGTGCAACCATCAGTTTGAAAGTTTTTCAGATTTACAAATTTTTTTTATTTTATTTCTTTTCTTTTTGTTAATCAACATAACTCAATCTCGTTCGTTTTTTTATTTCATATAAATAATATTTGTAGGTGTATTTAAAATATCCTTACGCCTTTTTCAATTTTGAATTTTTATTTTTTCACCATAAGTCAAAATTTATAAAACGAACAAATTTTGAAAATTTGTCATAATTTTTTTTATTATTATTTTAATATTTTTCTCGAAATTCGTGCTACTTTAATTCGAGCAAAGTTTTTCACAAATATTAAATTCTAACTTTTTCAATATTAATCAGAATTGACAAAATCAATATTTTAAAAAATTTGTCATAAAATATTATTATTATTTTATTGTTATTTTACCTCGAAAGTCGTGTAATATTTATTCTTGGCAATTCTTTTTCTCCCGCACTACTAATCCAAGACCAAGTCTTGGTACATTTTTATTTCTCTTGTGTGCAAGGATCATTTTCAAATGGCCATTCAAGAATGGAATAGCATTTGTCCACCGCTCTTCTCTGGCGAGAACTTCAACTCCTGGAGAAGTCAAATGGAATCCCACCTGAAGGCTAATCTAGATTTATGGTCGATAATCCAAACGGGGTTCAGATTCCCCACGGAAGATGGAACATCGATCGCTTGGGACAAATTGGACGAACCAACTCTGAGGAAGATCGAGACTGATGCTAAGGCAACAGTAATCATACAATGCGGTCTAACCAACGAACAACTCAAGCTAGTCGGTTCATGTGGATGTGCTAAAGAAATGTGGGAGAAGCTACTCAACCTACACGAAAAGAGCTCCGATATTGAGGTCTTTGAAGGAGAGATGTTCGAATCATCGGATGAATCAAATGAAGAAGAAGATTACCAAAGTTGTCATGCAGTCTCGGTCCAAGCACAGACAACCGAGTCAGACTCGACATCCAACGTCGAAATCGAACCTGAGTCAGACGACGATTTTTCTGAGTCAAAAATGGTAACCAATTTCGAATCCTTTTTTGAATTACAATTAGATAATCCAACAGATACTATAATGGTCGAGGAAGGTATAATTTCTAGTGCAGGGAAAACTCCAAGAGAACCACCAAAGAAAAAGATTCAACCTGTACCCGAGTCCAACTCAGACTCAGAATTTGACGACAAAGAAGGAGATCGAACCAAACTGTTCCGATTAACTCGTGTTCACTACAAAATGCCGAAAGAACAATCAATCAAAAGAAATATGACTAAAATCAAGGGGGAGATTCCCAATCGGGAATCAAGAGGTAAATTTACAGTATTTAAAAATCCTATATTTACCTTGTATAATATGATTGAATCTTATAAATTAGTTAAGGCTAATGTGTTAGAGAATTTAATTCATAATATTGATGTTTTTGATAATCCAGAATATTATTACGATTATGATGTAACTTAGATAATTTTTTTTCTTTAATTGTATGTTTCTTTTTATTTTACTTTTATGTTTTTTTTTGCTTAGAATTAGGATTGGTTAGTGTAAGGACTAAATCAATTAATTGAAATTTGAACAACATAGTATTGGGTGGAGGTGAGATGATAGTACGTTAGGGAAGCCATCTTGGCGGAACTAGCCGAAGCTACCGATCCAAGACCCAAACTAGTTAGATCAGAATTTACCAAAAAGTAATTTTGAAGATGAAATTTCACTAAAAGGCTTTGTCTAGAAAAGGGTTGATGATCCAATAAGGCTACGGCCAAAGAAGGCCTTGTGCCTCGCCAAGATCTGGAAGCCAATTTTTGAAATTTAAATTCAATTTACTCTTTGTTAAATTCGAATCTAACACAAATTTTTAGTTAATTTTAGATTCAAATATCTCTTTTCAAAACATATTTAAATTGGGTTTAAAAATTAATTCAACTTTTCAAAATTAATCATTACCTTTTCAAAATAAATCTTTCTATTAAAATATGCATCTCACAAAGCAGTTAAGAATATCCTGTTTTGTCACTTAGAAATGGGTGAGATGCTTAGGAACTAAAAGTTGAGTCCAACCCAACCAATTAAATCTAATTAAACCAATTAAATTCAATCAAATCTCAATTAAATCTTTCAAATTAATCAAATCATAATTAATTCAATTAAATTCAATTAAATCTTTATTAAACCAATTAAATTCAATCAAATCTCTATTAAAATTTTCAAATTAATCAAATCTTAATTAAACCAATCATTTTAATCAAATCTTAATTAAACTAATTAAATTCAATCAAATCTTAATTAAACCAATTAAATTCAATTAAATCTTAATTAAATCAATTAAATTCAATTAAATCTTAATTAAATCAATTAAATCAATTAAATTTAATTCAATCAAATTCAAATTTAAAATTAAAATTTAATTCAACTGAACAAACTTAACCCTCTAAATTTTCATTTTCACAAAAATTAAATTTAACTTTTTCACTAAGAGTCAATGTTTCAAATCATTGTAATTAAAATCAAGTTTCTTTTGTTTACTAACCTGAAATTTATTTCATTTATTTCTTTCCTTTACCATTATACAAACATTTTTTTGAAAATTAGTTTATTCTTGTATGACAAAAAGTCACCTTGGGGATTACTTAGGATATTTCTTTTTGTCTACAGTCCGGGCTTAGATATTTATTTTTTTTACTTTAAAAAAAAAATGAAAACTTCTATTGTTTTTGAAATCATTCCCCCTTCTCAGTTCTCTCTATATTCACTTTTTTAAATGGGAGAATGAAATTATGTTTTCAAATAAACACTATATTTTTCGAAAATTGTGCTTTACAAAAACCATTATCATTTCAAAATGTTTTTCGAAAACAGAGTTTATACTTTAAAATTATCTTCATTTCAATTTGAATTCTCTAAAAATTATATTACCATGCTAGTATTCAAAATTATTCTTTTAATTTTTAATAAACCCTAAAGACACAGAGGAAGGTCCACTTCATGATCTACAAGGACTCCTAGGATGTGTCAAATTTAGGGGGAGTTTGAGTCAAAAGAAGAATTTTTGAAATTTTTTTTAATTATTTGTTTTAAAGTTATTAGATAATTCTTATAATTCAAATCAAACCCTAAAACTCAGAGGAAGATCGCTTGTAGTTAACAAGCTTCCTAGGACTGGGTCAAGCTTAGGGGGAGATTAAATTAAAAGAATCATTGAATATTTTTTTCAAAATTATATGTTTTCATGCACTGCAATTTTAAAATCCTTTTGAAAACATAAATAAATTGTCTTTCAAAATACTATTCTTTTAAATCATTTTGCTTATATATACTATCACTTTCAAAATTTTACTTGACTTTATAATACTTTTGAAAATAATATGTTTCGAAAAGTACTTATACTTTTCAAAAATGCATAATTTTCAAAATATGCATAACATCTTTCAAAAGTACTATTATTCTTCAAAAGTACTAATACTTTCCAAAGCACTAATGGTTACAAAGTATGAAATTTTTTTCGATTTCAAAAGTGCAATTTAAAGCTTTTGTTATGCTTTCAAGGATTATACTAAGTATTTTTATGTTTTTAAAACTCATAAGCTCTGATACATAAACTTTCTCCTTAAAAACTTCTTTCAAAATATATTGTTCAAGAATTCTTTATCTATATATGTCCAAGAGAGAGAAAATTTTAAAATTTTATCTTGTTTTCACTATGTATTTTTAAGTGCTTTAAAAGTGATCTAAGCATCTTCAAAAAACTTTCAAAAACTCTAAAGCATGAAATATACTTATTTTGAAAATATTACTAAGTAAAATCATTCTTAGTAAACAAAGTTTGTCTGAGCAAAAACCTTTAAAACTTTTGACATATGTTTCTAAGCAAAGTTTTCTTAGCAAACAAAAATTCTATGTTTCAGCAAAAACTTGTCTATTTAAGGATTTTTCCAAGTAAAAATGGGTTTTAATGCACAAAATAAGTTCCAAGGAAATTTCTCATTACTTAAAGTTTTTTTCTTGAAAACTATGTTTTTTAAACTCTCTTACTTAAATTTATTAGATACCTTGTTCGCCCATGTATGTTTTTTGATATATGTCAAAGGGGGAGGAAAGGTCAAAGTTAAGGGTTATAACACAAGTATTCAGGGATTTAGGGGGAGTATAATTTTTTTTTAATCTACACTTATATTGTTCATACTCCATCATTTCTTAACTATTATATGTTTATACTTAACTTTGAATTGTGTTGCCATAAATCAAAAAGGGGGAGATTGTTGGTGCAGGAAGCACCATATCGAACCTTGTTTTGATATTGGCAAAGGATTCAAAGTTAAGTTTGTTTGTGATCTAACAATGTTACTCAAGTGTGCAGAGACAAAGCCCTAGCGAAGGACTGCTAGGCACCTGGCGAAGGACTGCCAGTATCCAAGCCCTAGCGATGGACTGCTAGGCAACTGGCGAAGGACTGCCAGTATCCAAGCCCTAGCGAAGGACTGCTAGGCAACTGGCGAAGGACTGCCAGTATCCAAGCCCTAGCGAAGGACTGCTAGGCAACTGGCGAAGGACTGCCAGTATCCAAGACCTAGCGAAGGACTGCTAGGCGCCAGGCGAAGGACAGTCTGGGACTGAAGCCCTAGCGAAGGACTGCTATGCAACTGGCGAAGGACTGCCAGTATCCAAGACCTGACAAAGGACCGTCAGGCAAAAGTCCAACCAAAGGAACGGTTGGCATCAGGTAAATTCTCCCGAGAGGAGTAGGTGAGGACGCGTTCCCCGTCGAGGGAACAGTAGGCGTCGGTTCGACCTAGGGCTCCATTTTGGAGACCAAAGCCAGAACCAAGACAGCTAAGGCTGTACAAATCTAATAAATTATTATGTTATTGGACTAACCCTGGATGCAGGACCGAAGGAATGTGTGTCTGCAGCTCAGAAAGCCTCAAAGGAGAGAGGCAGTTACTGAGTAGGGTGCCCGGAGCGTCCCGGGCGCCCCCAAGGGCCATACAAAACAAGTAACAAGAATAATGGTTCGAATACACACTGGGCCGGGAGCCCCCGTGCACCCGGGCGCCCCCGCTGCTCCCGGGCGCCCCCTGCACTGCGGGCGCCCCCATGCGCATACATCGAACCAGAAGCCTTCGAAACCAAGAGATGAGGTTTTGACCCGGTCAATACGGGCACCCCGAACGACCCGGGCGCCCCGGTCAAAGCGGATCCAGAGGATCAGATGCGACAGAGGTTTGTGCGGATCAAAAGCCACGTGGGGGGCGCCCCCGACGTCCCGGGCGCCCCCTAGCCCTATATAAAGGGCCCTCGACCCCAGGCTTCCTACAACATTTCTTTCAACGCCTCAAAGCTCCTCTACGCTCATGCCTTGCTCCAAAAACGCCTCACCTCGAGCCTACGACGTCCCGCTGCCCCGAAAAAGAGTCGATACACTCCGGACGTCGGTAACGAAGAGCTTAATATTTGTTTGTTATTTTATTGCACTATCTCTGTAATTGAAATTATTGTAATCTATTTGCGCGAATATAGAATTTCCCATAGTAAACGGTCAACGACCGTGGGCCTTGGAGTAGGAGTCGACACAGGCTCCGAACCAAGTAAAAACCACTGTGTCTCGTATTTTTATTTCCGCTGTGCACTTACTCTTAGTTTTCCGAAAAAGAACAATTTCCGATATTCACCCCCCACCCCCTCTATCGGTTTTTCACGATCCAACAGAGCATACCTGAAGGCACTGATGAAGGAGAAGGTCTGGAGTTGCTGGAACAAGGCTGAGAGGCAGGGTAGTCGACTGGCTCAGGGCCAGTCGACTGCCAAAACTCACAGAGAGTTTTCAGCCTCGGACCAGTCGACTGCCCCTAGGGTAGTCATCTGGTATACCCCGAAAACTAGCCGTTGGCTAGCGATTAATGCTAGGCCAGTCGACTGCCCCTGGGGCTGTCGACTGGTACGGGGCTAGATAGACTGCGAGTTTGTCCTGTTCTCCTATAAAAGAAGCACCTTTTTGCACGTGGACGGTACGATTCCGTACAGAGTCTAAGTGTTGCTCGTCTGAAGAGTGTTTCATACTTCCTCTCTCATATTTCTTCATTCTGTAAAGAGGAAGATCGACTGTAAAGGTTTCTCCACCTAAAGAAGAGTTTTCGATAGTGAAAGTGGTGCTCGCGGCGTGGATCCTTGGATTAGTCACCCATCTGGGTGGATATCAAGTAAACGATCATTGTTAGCATTGTACTTATTTTCATTTGCATATTATTTCCACTGCACTAACGAATTTATAGAGATCCAATCCAAAAAAGTGCTATTCACCCCCCTCTAGCACGCCAAAGACGATCCTTCAAGATCCGGTGGCACTTGGACGAGCGAGATAACGTAAGGGCACGCTCCAAAGGTATAAATTATAGATAGATCTATTAGATAGATGAACTTCGTACGAGTTTTCTTTCGCATGGATCGCTCGAGGGTTCTTGTTTCCGCTGCGTTTTGTGTTTATGTCGCCGGGAGAACCCAACACCCGATACACCCCAACAGAACGGAGTTGCAGAAAGAAGGAATAAGACCCTTATGGGAATGGTTAGGTCAATGATGAGCTATTCAGACTTACTTGATTCGTTCTGGGGATACGCTCTGGAGACGACAACGTACATACTAAACTTGGTCCCATCTAAGTCAGTCCCTCATACTCCCACAGAACTGTAGACTGGGCGCAAGCCCAGTCTAGGGCATGTTCGGATTTGGGGTAGTCCAGCATATGTGCTGAAGGGAGATGCTGATAAGTTGGAATCTCGTACGGAGGTACATCTGTTCGTAGGCTATCCTAGAGGAACGAATGGTGATCTGTTCTATAGTCCTAAGGATCAGAAGGTAATTGTTAGCACAAATGCCAGATTCTTGGAAGAGGATTATGTGATGAGCCATAAGCCAAAGAGTAGACTAGTGCTTGAAGAGTCAAGAGGGGAGGTTCCGATCTTAGGACCAATTATACAAGAGGACACACCACAAGTCACTGCACCGCGTGTCACTGATGAAGCAACTAGAAGGGTTCATTGCAAAGGGCAAAGAGCATCTAGTGTGCAAGCTTAATCGATCCATCTATGGATTGAAGCAAGCTTCAAGGTCTTGGAACATCCGCTTTGATGAAGTCATCCAGTCATATGGATTTACTCAAAGCCCGGATGAGTCATGTGTGTATAAAAGATGTGAAGGAAATGTCGTGGTGTTTCTTGTACTTTACGTAGATGACATTTTGTTAATTGACAACAATATCAAAGTGTTTCAGACATAAGGGTCTGGCTATCAAAGCAGTTTGATATGATGGACTTAGGAGAAGCGAGACACATCCTTGGGATCAAGGTCATAAGGGATCGCCAGAAAAGGATGTTGTGCGTATCCCAAGCTTCATATGTTGACACTGTCTTGTCTCATTTTAGCATGGAAAACTCCAAGAAGGGTTTCTTACCCTTCAGACATGGCGTTCCTCTATCCAAGGAGATGTGTCCGAAAACATCAAAGGAGATAGAGGAAATGAAGGTGGTTCCATATGCTTCGACAGTAGGAAGCCTCATGTATGCCATATAATCAAAATAAGAGAAAGGTTCCTTCCAAGATGAACAAAACATCTCTTTGGCATCTAAGGCTTGGTCATATTAACCTTAGTAGGATTCAAAAGTTGATAGCCGATGGACCCTCGGGTTCATTGGTAGTGGGAGACTTCCTAACCTTTGAATTTTGCTTGGAAGGTAAGATGACGACGAGGCCTTTCAAGGCTGAGGGGTATAGAGCCAAAGATGTATTAGAATTGGTTCATTCTGATTAGTGTCACTACAAGAAAAAATGCTTTTAATGACATTGAAAAGTGTCACCATATAGTACTTATACTGACATTTTTGATATAGTGACATTAAGTTAAAATGTCCTCTATAGTGATGTCGTCTAAAGTCTTATCACTTATGACAATTCTTAATGTCACTATAAAATAGAAATAGTGACAATACTAATAGCATGAATAATTGTTATAGTGACAAAAAATAGTGTCACTATAAGATTTATAATGACATTTATATATGTCGTTTTATTATAGTAATAATGACAAATTTATATGTCCTTTAAAATTATTTATCAAGACAATTATAAGTGTCTTGAATTTCATTTATAGTGACAATTCTTAATGTCATATAAAATAAAAATAGTGACAACACTAATAGCATGAATAATTGTTATAGTGACAAAAAATAGTGTCACTATAAGATTTATAATGACATTTATATATGTTATTTTATTATAGTAATAATGACAAAGTTATATGTCCTTTAAAATTATTTATCATGACATTTATCAGTGACTTGAATTTCATTTATAGACATAATAAAAAATGTCATAATAGATAGTTTAGTATGACATTTTGAAATGTCATCATTAATAACTATCATATATTAATAAATATCTCACCTATTTTCAATATTTTCATTATATAAATATTTACGCATATAAATAATTAACATGAACACAAATAAAAATTTTAAATTGAAATTAAAGTGCTAATCAATAATTGCCAATTTTTTTGCAATACAAGACTGTCAAAGTAGTCACCTCAAAAAATATCTATGCACTAATCACAATCACAAATGTACCCAATATATTTAGTTTAAGAACTAGTAAAAAATTACAATCTCTCCTAAAGCCTAAAGCAAAACATAACCAAACTTCGAAACTTTACTGCATCTTCAATCTTCAACCGTCACATCTTAAATAAAATCCAATATTCATGTGACCTACAAAAAAAATCATATATTAATTAGTTTGTGTAAATGAAATAAAATTAAAGAAGTATATAATAAAGAAAAAAAAATTATAATCTAGATCTAGATTTTTTTCATAAGTAAACCAAACCAACAAATGCTAAGGCAAGATGAACACAGTAAGGTTGCAAAATGAACATGATAAATAATCAACCAATAGATTTGAACACGGTAAAAGAATATAATTCACTGATAGTGGAATAATTCAGCAGATAAAGCATAATTCAATTTGAGGCATAATTCAGCATAATTCAGCAATGCTAGTGTCAATGAAGCTTGTTTGCATAATTCAGCAGTAACGAGGCATATAAAGCTTGTTTGCTTTATATAATTCAGATAAAGCATAATTCAATCTGAAGCATAATTCAGCAGATAAAGCTTGTTTGCAACCTATATAACGAGGCATATAAGTAAACAAAAGCTAGTGTCAATGAACTTTATAAAATGACAGTAGCATTGACGCTAGCATTTTAACTTGCTAGTTCAGCAATGCTAGTGTCAATGAAAAAGCATTTAAACTTTTTCTATTAACATGATCTTACTATTACTATTAACCAAAGCCACGTTGCTTGTGTTAATCACATAATCAATGAAAAAAAACACAAAGGGTGAATCATCTATCAAGTTACAGTAACGAAATATTGGTGGTGTCTTGATTAGTTCTAAAACCTTAATGCACATCCCAGAATGTGTCGATAACGACCACCCATTGACTAAGCTACGCTTTCGAGCATAACAACCATTGCACACATTAGCTTACTGTGATTTGATTTCTTATCTACACCAACACTTCCAAACCAACAGCTATCAGACTGGAATGATTCAAGGAGACATGAGAATTTTCCAGCGCTTCCTGACAATGCAACCTGAAGTGGATAATGAAGTGATCCAAAACTCATCAGAGTTAACTGATACATCATTGTCATTTCGGTGCCAAATCCAAAATGCATGAGTTGAGTTAACAATCTTCAGTTCCCTGTGACCAAAGCTTGCTTCCCTGAAAACTGGCCACTCTGGCTTTGGCTCAAACAGCTAGTTTAGCATTTTAACATGTTAAGAAGAAATTTCAAGATGGAAAGTCGCAGCAGAACAAGATCAATAAAGGCGAGAGTTGAAAAAAAGATAAGTAAATTTACTTATTAAAGAAGATACATGGGTAAGAAAAAGCATGGATATCTAATCAGTGAATGAGCATCAATATTCCACTATCATAGTTTTTGGAGAAAAAAAAAGACAACACACATCAATAAAATTAAAAATCTAACCTCGTGCACCTAGTAGAAGTCTTCTTCATTAATTGTCAACTATTCATGTGTGGTTTAGTATATCTAGAGGAGATAACAGCGACAGGAAGCAAGGTGAGAGAATACAGAGGTTGAGACAATCCTAAAGGAATATGGAAATAGAGAGGGAACAGACCTGGCTATGCTTCTGGCTATGCTTTTGCCAGAGAAAGAAAGGGAAATAGTAGACAATTCGTGAGGATCACAAATGACCTCCTATTGCATAATATTTATGTACTTAAAACCACAAAAGAGAAAAACAAATCAAAAGATTCACTTGTACCTGCAATAACTCTTCAACTATATCCTTGGCATTTGTAACGTCGCACATGCCATGAGTAGATCAAGAGCACGTCTCCTAATACTAGAATATTTGCAAACATATGAGGAATTTACAACAACAACAGGCATAATCAAGCATGAGAAAGACAATTATGAAAACCAGAAGGAAACTTAAAAAATAGCAAACACAACGTTTCAGAAAGGAATAAATCCAACAGAAGAATAGATACTAGAAGAAATGTACATCCAGGCTATAAATATAATTTCCTAGAATCATCAAATCAACAAACAGCCAAATTTGCTACTTGTTTTGAAGGATAATATTTAGACAGGCATCTTTCTCTCTCTCTCTCTCTCTCTCTCTCTCTCTCTCTCTCACACACACACACACACACACACACACACACACACTAAAGCTGTACATAAAGGAAAAAAACTCAGAATCAAAAACTGAGCACGTTTTTACTACTAACCAATATCCAACCAATAGCTAACAGCTGACTACAAGGAAGAGTATTATGAATCCTAAAGTTGAAAGTTCATGTTCGGACATCTGAATTCTTTTGAATAAACCCATAAATTAAAATCACTACAAGCACCCTGCTATTTTTAGTCAAAATTAAATGCATAAAAATTACATAAATTAAATAGGATGAGAGCAAAATCCATCCTACTCTAACAATTCATTAAAGTTAACATGCAACCCCTGTATGCGATGTGTGAGAAGTTTGCTTACCACGAATTGAGATAAATGACTCAACTGGTCAAAACTTCACTGCACAATCTTTGAGCCTAAAGCATAACTGACCTTACAAGCTTTCCTATAGTACACAATATAAGCATATTTTGTATATGATGATTTGCTAAATTGGGATAATCAGTACCCATAATATTGTAGCAGTATTAAGACAAAGAAACTTCCCTCAATAGCCCCCTGGTAAAACTGAAATATGCATAGTTAGCATCCTGAAGTAACGAATTAAATTGGGTTAATACTTAACTATGACTTCTGATGAACCTAAACTACTCAAGATTGATGCACGGTAAGTTCATTTAGCCATAAGATAAATATGGGTAAGTAATACACTAAATTGATATGAATTGGAATTGGAGGGGAAAAACACAAAAAAATGTAAAATAAAGTGGATGCAAACAAGCTTGTAATGTAAATTACATACCTCTACAAGAGCTTGGAGCTTGATATACCTTGCAGTTTTCCAGAATTTCCAGAACCCAAAAATACTCTAGGAGCTTGGAGCTTGATATAGCTTGCATCTCCTTCTTAATGGTAACTTAGATTCCCTTGCTTGAGGAAATCTTTATTGCCTTAACAATTTAGACCAAGCAAAGGAATAACCAAGAAGAGAAATTAATGTTTGAAAATTAAAAGGAATTAATCAAGATCAGATCATACCCAACATCACATAGGAGCCTTTTTGCCATTTATGCGTCAAAGGTTAAGGACAAACTAACTGGCCACGGTATTGTTATAAATTAGGCCAAAATTTACAGTTGAAACAATCATAATGATATAACTAAATACATGATGTATAGTTATGGAATATATTCATTAAGGAAATTACATTCTGTGATAAAAAAAGAGATATTTGATTAGTCTATTCAAGCATTCAAATTCTCTCACTGATGCTAATACAAATTATATAAATGCGAAACAAGTTCTTTGATGTAAAAATTGGTACATACCAACGACAGATATGGAGCAAACTTCTCTGCTAAAATAGCAGCTTTGAGTACCAATTCTTCGCGCATAGCAAACTCTGCTATGTTAAGATACTGAAGAGAAATAGTAGACAATTCGTGAGGATCACAGATGACCTCCTATTGCATAATATTTATGTACTTAAAACCACAAAAGAGAAAAACAAATCAAAAGATTCACTTGTACCTGCAATAACTCTTCAACTATATCCTTGGCGTTTGTAACATCGCACATGCCATAGAGTAGATCAAGAGCACGTCTCCTAATACTAGAATATTTGCAAACATATGAGGAATTTACATCAACAACAGGCATAATCAAGCAGGGAGCGTGGGGAGGCGCTCGCGCATCCCAGACCACGCTGGTGGAGGTGCGCTGGTTGAAGCCGTTCGCGTAGGGGGAGGGGCTCGCGTAGGTGGAGGGGCGCAGGTGGAGGTGCGTTGGAGGCACTCACGTAGGAGGGCCGATCGAGCAGGGAGCGAGGGAGAAAGGACCGGAGATCGAGCGAGCGAGGGAGACAGGAGCGGCAATGGAGCAGGCTGCGATTTAGGTTTTCGTGTGCTGGCGCGGGCGAGCGAAAACTTACGGCGTTGTATTGAAGGAGAAGGAGTGTTCGCGCGCGGGCGAGCGAAAAATTTAGGGCGGTGGTATTTGCTCAATCGCGCGGTTAGGTTGGAGAAGGAGTTTTCGTTCGCGAGAAAAAGTTTAATTAAACAAATTTAAAAAAAATAAATTATCTGTTTTAATAAGAAAATCTTTAGATCTATAAAGACATTTATAAATGTGTCATGATACATGGTTTAATCAGATAGTTTATTTATAAAATATCTCTATTTTAATAAGTGTCATTATAATTAGTTTATAATGACATTTACTATTAAGTGTCATAAAATAAATGTCACAATAGGTCTTTTTTCTTGTAGTGTGTGGTCCTATGTCTATCCAGTATAGAGGTAGCTTTGAATACTTCGTGAGACGAATATTCAAAGGTGTGAATACGTTTACTTGATGGCCGCAAGTCTGAATCTTTTGATTAGTTCAAAGAATTCAAGACTGATGTAGAGAAACATCAAAGTAAAAGTATCAAGACACTACGATCAGATCGTAGTGATGAGTACCTCTTGGGAGAATTTAGGACTTACTCATCAGAGGTTGTGATTCAATCCCAATTGACTGCACTTAGTACGCCCCAACAGAACGGTGCAGTGGAGCGAAGGAAAAGAGCTCTTATGGAGATGGTTAGGACAATGATGAGCTCTGAGTTGCCAGATTCGTTCTGGGGATATGCTTTGGAAATGACAGCGTACATGCTTGATACCATCTAGGTCAGTGTTTTCCACTCCCGTAGAAGTGTGGACTGGGCAAAAGCCAAGTCTAAGACATATTCGGACATGGGATAGCTCAACACATGTGCTGAGTGGGGATACTGATAAGATTGAAATCTCGTGCGCTTGTTCGTAGGTTATCCTAGAGGAACAACAGGTGGTTCTATAGTCCTAAGGATCAGAGGGTAATCGTTGGCACGAATACTAGATTCTTAGAAGAAGACTATGAGATGAACCACAAGCCCATGAGTAGACTAGTTCTTGAAGAATTAAGAGGGGATGTTCTGACCTTAGTACCAACTATACAAGAGGATACACCACAAGTTATTACACCGTGTGTCATAGAAGATACACAGGTGGTACCTCGTCGTAGTGGGAGGGTTGTTAGTCAACCAGAAGGATTCATGTTCTTGGGAGAGTATTCGGACTCGGTCCCTGGCGACCATGAATCAAGATCCCTGGACCTATGACGAGGAACATCCGCTTTGAAGAGATAATCCAGTTATATGGATTTGTTCAAAGGACGGATGAGATTTGTGTATGTAAGAAATGTGACGGAAACATAGTGGTATTCTTGACTATATGTAGATGATATTTTATTAGTTGTCAACAATGACAAAGTATTATCAGACGTAAGGGTATGGTTGCCCAAACAGTTGATATGAAGGACTTGGGAGAAGCAGGACACATCCTTGGTGATCAAAGTCCTAAGGGATCACCAGAGAAGGATGTTGTGTTTATCCCAAGCTTCATACAGAGACAGTGTCTTAACTCGTTTTAGCATGGAAACCTCCAAGAAAAGTTTTGTACTTTTCAGCCGTGGAGCTACTCTATCTAAGGAGATATGTTTAGATTATCAAAGGAGATAGAGCAGGAAATGACGGTTCCTTTAGCATTGGCTATAGGAAGCCTCATGTATGCTAAAATCGAGACCAGATATCTGTAGTGTCGTGAGGCATGGTTAGCAGATATCGGAGTAACCCAAGTCAAGGAAATTGGATTGCGGTAAAAGCATATATTAGTGCCTGAGAAGGACTAAGGATTATATGATGGCTTACCGGGCAGACCAATCTCCTGAGGGTTATATGGATACAGATTTACAGTCGGATAGGGCAAAGATAAGTATTCCTCAGGGTTTTGTGTTTACTTTTAGGAGGTAGAACCATAGTTGGAGGAATGTCGTGCAGTGGCTGCGTGATGGACTCCACCGTGGAAGCTAGATGGATGGCAGTCTCTAAGACAACCAAGAAAGCTACATGGTTCAGGAACCTCAAGATGGACTTTGACGTGATTCCTGGTTTGCTTAGAGTTATTACATTTTATTGTGATAAACAAATGGTGCAGTTGCAAACTCGAATGAATCACGAGCCCATAAAGCGAGTAAACACATAGAGCACAAGTACCACCCAGGAGAGGAAAAACTGTTGTTGCCTAGATTACATCAAAGGATAACCTGGGAGATCTTTTCACTGAGGCCTTGATAGCGAGAGCTTTAGGCATGTGGAGGATCAGGGAGTCAGATGTATGACATTATGAGAACAGCAAAGTCTTTGAGTATAAGTGGGAGATTGTTAGATGCGTATACTAAAAGACATTGCTCTTTATATATATGAGATCATCTAAATTTTGAAAAGAAAATCACAACTACACTAGGTGCCTGTTTATATTAGTACATGCATGAAGTCCAATACTACGCATTATAGATAACATGGTGTGTAGTGTCAAACGGAAGATCATGTTATCAGTTCCTTGCCTAGTATGAGTAGAGGCTCACAACCGAGATGGAATTGGACAAACTATCGGAATAGTTGTAGTGTAATTAGGTGTGGTTGGTCTTGACCATAGAACTACACTAGTGTGCTTTGAGTACATTGAGCAGGACCAAAACCCGAGGTTATTCAATTTGTACTGACTCAATAATTGGATAGGACCTCAGATTTTATTATGGAGTACGATCCCTTAATCCCGATATAATAACAGGCATATATTATTAATTATTATTTCTTTGATTTACCAATGGACGAGATCTATTCTGTTAAATCGATAGGCCCGGTGAGTTGGGAGATAATATTAGTAATATGATGTGCTGTTGATTATTGACGGAATCTGTGTCCTGGTGAGTCGGGTTGATGATGCCCCCTCCATGAGCTCAAAAGGTTCATCATGTTAAACCCTGCAGGTGGATTTGATCCGGCATGATAATAAGGTTGAGTGGTACTAGTCAATGACCCAGAAGTTAATTAATTTGAATTCTCAGTAATTTAAATTAATTAACGGGTATTCAAGATCTTAAACACGGGGGATGGACGACTCGTAATAAGTGGAACTCATATGTAAATATGGGTATTGGTGAGGTAATTCAATGAGGGCCCTTTAGTGGAATGGATCCTCATTAATGGATCGGGTTTGGATCTATTAGCAGGCCAAGATCTAACTCCTCCTCATGATCCTTATCGTAGCACTATATATACTCCCAAGTAGCATGAAACCAAGTTGAGAATTGATCCAAGGATACCCTAGTCTATTCCCCCCTCCTCCCCCCCTCCCTCTCGGTTCAGCGGTGCCGAAAAACAGCAAAGGTTGTTTCTTCTCCACATGTGAGTGCGTTGCTTTCTTCTCCAGGTGATTAATTACATTAATCCTACTCCATGCGGATTAACTACTCAAAAAGGAGCAGTTCTCTAGGATTAATGAAATTAATCCCTCTCCACTCACGGATTAATTGCATTGCAGCAATTAATCCCTCTCCACTCACAGATTAATTGCATTGCCCTCTCCACTCAAGATTGGAGTCTCGCCTCAAGCGAGAAGCTTGCTCACGCAAGTTGGCTGAGGTGAAAAACTTGCGCACGCAAGTTGGAATCCTCGGCTGGCAGTGGAGATAATAGGCAGAGGAGAGGTGAAGATGTACAGCTGTGGAGAAGTTGTTTATGTGCGCAACTTGGAGTCTTTGAACTTGAAGTAAAGTTGCGTTCTTCTTAACTCACAGCTCGAGCGCTACCGACAGTAGAAGAGAGAGAGCAGCGATTTTTATCAAGGGAGAAAAATTGTTTACGCAATTTTTCTCAAGGGAAGAAAAATCTGCCTAGGGTTTGTGTTTGGATTATCTTCTTCTTTGGTGTGACCGGCGGCATCCCTTTGGTTAGGGATTGGTTGGTTGGCGCAAGGAGAAGGGATCGACTTGGTGACCACGGTTTTTGGTAGATCGTCGCCCACACGACGTCCAAGATGGGAGGGTCATACGGTAGAAGATCGTAAGATAATGGAAGGTATAATTCTTCCTTTGGCTCCTTATGTTATTTTGTGTCTTGTTTACTTGCCTCGTCATTTCATGTTAATTATTTAATTGTTTAGATTTTTTATCATAGTCAATAATTAAATAATTAGACCCCAACTATAAACACAAAAGCTGGTGATTCACTCGTCACCTTTTCCGCGGTCGAACGGTCAAGCAAATTACAAGGCTGATTTTTGTAATTGGTCGAGTTGTAATTTGGATCGTTTGATACGGCACAAGATGGTTGTTGGGAGACGGGTTTCCATTCAGATTAATTTTTAATCCGTAGACATGGAGAGGTCTCTCGGAACGACCAAGTATTCGCTTAGGAAACCCGCCAAGCCATACCCAATAGTCGTGTGGGCGACGGTCTTCCAAGAAACGAAGCCACCAAAACCCTCCTTCTTCTTCTCCTTGCTTGCGCCGACCACCTAAGGAGAAACCTCTCCTTGCGCCACTGGCCACTCTCTCTTCTTCTTCTTGTTGCCGCTGTCCAAAGGAAGAAGAAGAAGCCTCCTCCTTTGTTCAAGGTTGCACACGCCCAAGGGAAGAAGAAAAGAGGAAGTGAAGAAGAAGAAGAAATGTTATCTTCCTTCTCCCCAAGCCCTAGCCGAGAGCTTCCCCTCCTTGTGTTCGGTGTCTCCCCCTAGCTCTTCTTCTTGTTGCCGCCGGCCAAAAAAGGAAGAAGAAATCTTCTCCTTTGCTAGCCCTAGCCACACGCCCTAAGGAGGGAGAAGAGAAGAAGATGAGAAGAGAAGAGAAGAGAAGAGAAAAAATTTCTCTTCTTCTTCTTGCCACCAGCGCCACCTAACCCTAGGAGAGAGAGAGAGAGAGAGGGAGAGAAAAGAGAGGCTTAATTAAGTCCTGGTTTCATGGCTTAATTAAGTCTTGATACTTTTACCTTGGCATTTCTCAATGTATTCTTTGAACTTGTCAAATCACTCAGACTTGCGACGCATCAAGTAAATGTATCCATACCTTGAATAGTCGTCTATAAATGAGAAGAAATATTTAAAGTCACCTCTTGCCTGGATAGACATAGAACCACACAAATCAGAATAAACCAACTCCAACACATCTTTGGCTCTATACCCCTTGGCCTTAAAATGCCTCTTGGTCATTTTACCTTCCAAGCAAGATTCGCAGGTTGGGAAGTCTTCCACCACCAATGAACCCAAACGTCCATCAGCTATCAACCTTTGAATTCTACTCAAGATAATATAACCCAACCTTATATGTCAAAGATATGTTTGGTTCATTTTTGAAGGTTCTTTTCTCTTATTAGAATTAGAAGATGTGTTATTAATTTCTAATTGCATCGTGGGAGAAATTGGATTAAGAGTATACAAATTTTCAACCAACGTACCAGAATAAATAATCTCCCTATTCCTTTTGATAACAACTTTGTCATTAAAAGAAAGAGAATATCCATCCATAAACAATTTAGAAACTGAAATTAAATTCTTTCTAAAAGAATGTACGTAAAGACAATTTCTTGAAACCAAATATTTATTCTCATCAAAAAAGGCGCCCTAGCTGGTCTAGACGCCTGTATTGAGACAGGCGCCCCAGTGAAGTGTTAAACAAAGCATTCGAAGCAAACTGCCACGCAAGCCTTCTGACCAAGTCAAGCTAGGCGCATGTGTTAACACAGGTGCCCCAGTCAGCTCAGGCGCCCCAGTTGAAGGGATAAGCGCTAGCTGAGTCTACGGATTGGAGTTCGCGCAGGATAGGCCACGTGTTAGGCGCCCCCTTCAACACAGGCGCCCCACTGACTACTATAAAAGGGAGTTCACCCCCAAGGCTTCCACATCAATTGCTTTCAACTGCTACACTCAAGCGCTCCGCCCCAACAAGTTATGTACTCATGATTCAAGCACTAACGACGACCCGCTTCTCTGGAAACTTCCAACCTCTCCGGTCGTCAGTAAAACTAATTTTGTTAAGTGCTGTAATTATTTTTTCAATTCTATATTTGTACTCTCGACTTGTAATCTTTTACAAAGATATAGAATTGCCCATCGTAAATGGTCAAGGACCGTGGGCCTTGGAGTAGGAGCCGACCGCGACTCCGAACCAAGTAAAAACAAATCGTGTTAGCGATTGGTTTTCATTTTTCGCTGTGCAATTACTCTTCGCTTTCCGAAAAAGTTTACGATCGATATTCAGTAAAAGCCTATGTCAAGAAAAGGGTTGTTGCTTCAATAAGGCTACGGCCAAAGAAGGTCTTGTGCCTCGCCAAGACCTGGAAACCAATTACTGAAAATCAAATTCAATTTACTACTTGTTAAATTTGAATCTAACACAAATTTTAATTAAACTTAGATTCAATATATTTTCAAAATCAATAACCTTAATAGTTTTCTAAATTAATTTGACCTTTTCAAAATTAACCATGTTTTTCAAAATTAAAAATTTTTATTTTGAAAATTTGTCTCACGAAACCCATAAGGTTAACATGTTTAATAACACTAGATTGGGTGAGACAAACTAGGCTGTGAAATTCAATTCAAGCTATTCCTAAATCTAATAGATCCAAATCATTAAATACTTTATGTGTAGAAACATAAAGATTTGGATCAGTGGATGTTGGATAGCGGATGCTCCAGACACATGACTGGAGACAAATTGAAATTCATCAAAATCAAGTTCAAGAACCTAGGCTCAGTAGCATTTGGCAACAATGCTACACTCAAAGTTATTGGGTCAGGTAACATTGAACTTAAATCTGAACACTGAACCAAAAATTAATTTTGGACAGAAGCAGTAAGTACGACATGCTACATCCAAAATAGGGTTCTAATTAACAAAATACATAATAAGACCCCGTATGAACTATATTATCAAAGAATATCTAACCTACACTATCTAAGGGACTTTAGGTGCAAAGTCCATATCCTGAACACTATGGACTACCTAGGTATGTTTCAATTTAAGGCTGCGTTTGGTAGGGTGTAATTTACCATGTAATGTAATCAAGATTACATTACATGTTGGATTCCTTTGTTTGGAATGACTTTAAAATTGTAATGTAACATAATCTAGATTACAAAAGAGGTTGATAATTTGTAATCTGGATTACAAAACAAAACCTTCGTAATCTGGATTACATTACAACATGTAAAGTCGTCGGCCGGGCAGTGACGGTCGTCGGACCGCCCGGCGGTCGCCCGGCGAGCGGCGGCAGTCGGCAACCGCCCGGCGGCCGGCGACCGGCCTGCGGCCAGCGACCGCCCTACGGCCGGCGGCGGCCGGCGACCGGCGACCGGCGGCGACCGACGGCGGCCGGCGATCGGCCGGTGACCGGCCGGCGACCGGCGATCACATCGCGACCGGCGGCTGCCGGCGACCGGCGGCGGCCGGCGACCGCCCGGCGACCGTCGACTGCCCGGCGACGACGACCGACGGCGACCGTCGACCGCCGGGCGACCGACGACCGCCGGGCGATCGACGATCGGCGCCGGCCGTGTTAGTGATATGAGAGAAGTGTCCTAAGGCAATCGCCTTATGATGTAAACATTTATTTTAATAAATGATAATTCACTATTTGAGTATACATATTTGTGTATTTGATTGGGATCTTAAACTCATCTACTGAATGTCCGCAATACAACTCATAGCATAAGAGAATTTGTGATGGGATCACAACTAGTGATTATCTCTAATGTGCAATTGTGAAGTATTGAAATATCCCTAGTCGATGAATTGATAAAAACGGACACTATCAATTCTGTTGAGACTAGCATGGGTTATTCTCTAATCAGCTGATTCTCACTAGCTGGTGACATTGGGATGTCCGGAGATAAACATGGATGCTAGTTAAGGGAACTAGTTCATTGGAGTGACTAGCTGTAAGACTTCATATGGGAATCTACATGTAGATATGTCAATGAAGATCTTACTGCGGCTTAAGTGCGATGTTCCTTTGACTTGCGGTGTTCAAGTCATCTTGGTCATGGAGACTTATACTTTGACATCTTAAGCAAGCATCTCCAAGGAGGTGTGGACCCAGGATGATCGGGTATAAGCCGAAGTGCCCGAAGATGTTTGAACAGCCTACAAAGGATTCACCACTCCTTGCGAGGAGATGTATACCCAGGCCTATCGTCGGATTGTTACTCAAAGCCTCTGGCCAGAGCATATCATGTTTAGAGTGAGAGTCTCTAAAATACATGAGAGTAATTAGAAATCCAAAGGACGAGTAAGACATTACTTGGGCTAGGTGTGACGTAGTCAGCCTAGTGGGGACTGACACCATTGACCGTGTCCTGAACCAAGTGGGTATAAGGTGGTGAAGGGAATGGGGCACGATTCATTAGAGCTGCTGAAGGGTTTCAGAATAATTTCTTCTGAGGTCAAACCGTTGATCTTTCGATTAATTGGGGATCATGATGTACTACTAGGTGCCACTCATGATCGTTCTATAATTAGTTAATTATAGACGGCCAACATAAATCGAAAGCCTATTTAGTCACACGCACTACGAGTAATCCGAGGGATTTAAAACGAGTTGAAAATTGGATTTTCCGATCAAGAGAAATAAGTCGAATCTGAGTTAGTCAGAGGCGCAATGGAAGCTAAAAATGGCTAAGTCTTTTGAAGGCTTTTCGGGCGAATTAAATGAGTTTGATTCGCGGCGGTTCGGGTTGGGTTTGGCCGACCAAAGAGGGTGTTAACCCCTCTTTGGTGGCCGGCCAAATAAAAGGAGAAAACCAATTTAATTGGTTTAATTAATAAAATAAATATAACGCGATTTATTTTATAAATTATGGATAAATAAATTTGTATAAAGAAATTTATATAAATAAATTTATAGAAATTTATTCTTTTATGGAAGATTAAAATAATCCATGAGTTGGTTCATTTTAATTTTATAAAATCAATTATGAATTGATTTATCCATAATAAGAAAGTTTATAAATTTCTTATAAAATTTATTCCATAATTTAAAGAGAAGAAGAATTAGTTTTTATTATAAATTAGTTTATAATAAAGACTTGGTTTAAACGGAATTAATTCATAAGAATTTATAGGATAAATTTCTTATGATAAATAATTAGTTTTATTATAAAGTTAGTTATAATAAAATTCATAAGAGAATTTATAGGATAAATCTCTTATGATAACTAATTTGTTTTATTATAAATTGTTTATAATAAGACTAGGCTTAAAAGGAATAAGCAATAAGAAAATTTATAAGATAAATTTCTTATAACTAATTCCGTTAATTCGGTTTAGAGGGAGACTTAGCAAAGGAGTTGCTACTATATAAAGGAACCAAAGGCTAGCCCTTATTCCTAACGAAAATAATTAAGAGATTAATTATTCTCTCCCTCTCTCTCTTAATCCCTCCTCTCCTCCTCCTCCTTCTCTTCCCTTAGGGCCGGCGCCCACCCTAGCTCCCCTAGGGCCGGCGCCCAACCTACATCCAAGGTGGTGGAGGCCGTGAGCTTCAAGAAGAAGAAGGAGAACCCGAACACGAAGAAGAAGAAGCGGATAGCGATTCCTCTCTTCCCGGAATTCGATTCCGTTACTTCGTTGGTTAGTTTTTCATTATTTTCTCTTATTCTTCTAGTTGTGCCTTCCGAGAATCTAGTAGTTCTCGTCGGCACAAAACTCGTGACTTTGCGAAGTCATCCCGAAGAGAACTCGGCGTGGACGCGAATAGAGGCGAAGCTTCCAAGGGACGCTACGGTTGGATCTCGTCCCTTTCTTCAAGTTACGCGAGGTATAAAAGTAAATTAGTTTACTTTTCCGCAAACTTTTATTTTATGATTATGTCGATACACTATAAGGTTGCATGCTAGATACGAAGTTAAAATAATTTAGGAAATTATTTTATGCAAACTCTTCCGCTGCACGTAAAAATTTTAAATTTTACGAACTCGTATCCTTGTCGACATGCACCCGGTCCCAACAGTGGTATCAGAGCCGGTTAGTGTTCGACTTAATCAAATAATTGTTTTGTGGAAAACTTTGTCATGATCTCAATTTCGGAAAAAATTTTCAATTATGGAAACTTTCAATTATAATAAATTTTAGATTTAGGAATTTCAAAGTTTGGAAATCCTCATGAAATTTCGCAAACGTTTGAAATTTTCTATTTTCTGAAATTTTATAATAATTTCGAAACTTCCCATCTTTGGAAACTTTCCAATTTTGGAAATTTTTCTATTTTAGAAATTTTCCAATTTTGGAAATATGTAAGTTTCTTTGTACCGAAACTTACAATTATTCTGAAAATCAATTTTCGAAATCTCGCAATTTTGGGCACTTTCTTTTAAGAAAGTCTAGACAAATTCATGGACAGTTAATTGACAATTAAATTTGAATTGGTTTTTAAATTGACAACAAAATTCTTTATTTTGGATTGAGCCTCGGGGAGCCGTCCAATTTAAAGTTAGTTGTTGTAATTTAATTTCCCAATTTTTAATTGAAATTGTCATGTTTGATTGGATTGAGCCTCGGGGAGCCGTCCAATTGGATTTACAACACATTACTTTTCTTTGGGTATCTGAGCCTCGGGGAGCCACCCTTAGAAAACAATTTGTTGTAATTAATTAAATCCATGAATAAAATATGTTTAAGAGGTGATGCTCTTACATATTGTTGTCTCCAAAATTAATTAGGAAAATGGTTTCCTATAGAGTTTCTTAAATGAGATTTTCATGAAAATAATATGTGGTTGAATTAAGGGATTTGTCTCTTAATTTAATAAGATTTGATTTAGAGAAATCAAAGTCTTGAACATATTATTTCCGAAATTAATTATGACAATTTAGGAAATTGTTTCCCAAAACAATTCCTTTAATAAAGTATGAAATTATGAATTAGGAAATCCGGTTCCTAATTTAATTCATGAGACTTGATAAATTAAGTCACATACATACTTTATTAAGGAAATCGTTAGTCATGACATAATTTTATGTCATGAATGTGCTTAAAAAAGAATGAGACCCAAAACCCCTTACAAAATATTAAGGCCAACACCTTCCATTAATATGGTTAGAATCGGAGTTTTGTTTCTCGCTTGGGTTGATGGACACATCCATGCCCGACTTGAACCTCAACATGTTCAAACCATGGAATTAGTTTATGAATAATATAGTTCGAGTCAGAGGTCAATCATTAGTTTTGGTTGTTGGACACATCCAAGCCTGACTAAGCGGTTGAATGAGCTCCAACCATGTTAAAACTATTTCTTGATTAATGGGTCAGCCTTAAGCTTGGAGCATCGATTTGTTGTGCCACAGCCAAGGTCGATGTAAAGAGAGGTGCAGTTGGGTGCTATGTATAATGATACATACTTGTTAATGAGTTAACAACCCAATGTTTTATGCAAACATTCAATTAGTTGATAGCATAATGTGATAGTTACATATATGTGATGTGTAATCGGTATAATTACCTACCTTCATAGCTAAGAAGAACTTGATGGCCACAGCCATGGTTGTTCTTATCTATGGTTGGATATCAACCTATTTGGAGATGTTCCTACGATCTCCCGAATTGATAATAAGGGTGAATCAATTCGTAAAATAAATAGGATTTAATTTATGTATGTTGATACATTCTTTAATAAATCTTCTCACATAATCTCAATTTGTATTTCTAGGATAATCACTCGATCATGTCTCACCTAAAATTGCACACCAATAAACTGACTGGGCCAAACTTCATGGACTGGCTTCGAAACCTGAGGATAGTCCTCAAGGCAGAAAAGCCTGCTTATGTCCTTGAAGATCAACTTCCCAAACGTCCTTCTGAAAATGCAACTCCAGACCAGTTTCCTGAGTTGCTCAACCTGCTGAAGACTGTAGAGCCTTCTGTAAAGCAGGATCAGAAGACGATACTGTTAGTTGGTTCCTCAAAGAAAGGTTCTAAGAGGAAGGCCAAAGAACAGAATAAGGGAAAGAAGAAAAAGGCCAAAAAGACTGAAAAACCCCAAAAGACACTTGCCATCATTGTGGCAAGGAAGGTCACTGCGAAGAAACTGCAAGATTTATCTTGAGTCCTTGAAAAAAAGGCATCCGATGCCCCATCCTCTTCAAGTATCTTCGTTATTGAATGTCACTCTATTTCCTCAATACCTGGGTACTTGATACTGGGTGTAGCTCACATATATGTAATGACATAGGGGCTAAGGAATAGAAGAAGACTCGTCAAAGGAGAAGCGAATTTACGAGTTGGAAAGGAGCAAAGATTGCTGCTGTTGCCATCGGAACATATTTGCTAAAGCTCCCCACTGGACGTGTCTTAGAATTGGATAATTGCTATTTCGTTCCTTCGTTATAAAGAACATTGTATCTATTTCATGTTTGAATGAAAAGGATTATCATTTAACTTTTTAGTAACAATTGTTGTTACATAACTTTAAATGGCGTTCTTTATGGGAATGGAACTTTGTGCAATGGCATCTACACGTTAGATTTATCCAGTGACGTTTTCAATATCGAAGTTAGCAACAAACGTGCTCG